>PIJE02000722.1:118453-245531 GCA_002895965.2 Coryphaenoides rupestris | reverse complement strand
AAGAGAGAGATAAACCACTTCAAAAAAGACATTTGTGTCACAAACATTTATGATATCTTACATTTCCCTGGGCGTGTACATTAGCCTTGGTTGTCAAAATCAATGGGACTTTTGTGATTGGATTACCAGATGATCCCAAAAGTAGTATTTAGACGCCGCCCGCCCCGGCCCCAGAATTGGGTGCAAGTAAGAAACAAGTGTACGTGTATGATAGCATGACTGGAAGTGACATGTGGGTCTCTAAGCTGCAATGATGCTGCGGGTTTACAAAAAAAGGCTGCTCATATATGCCTTGAAATGATAAAAACAGAGTGAATTTGGTTTCACACTCAGAAGTCACAGAGCTCAAATTATACAATTACAAAAACCAAATAAATCTCCCATCTCCATTTATACAGAAAATGTAACCCAAACTTAAGGTGCATCCTAAAGCGTCTGATGCCATGCAAAGAGAAGATAACGGCATGTTTAACAAAGTGCAACTGATTTTAAATAATTCAACTAATTTCCTCCAAAACAGCTTCTTCCTCCATCTTGTCCCTTAGAGCTACACTCAAGAGGAGAAACAGAAAGCCGACTTTAAAGTAAAAAAATTAAAAAAAAAAGCTAAAACACACTTTCACCAAATGCGACAAGGCCGTCAGCAGAAAGCAAAGTAAACTAATAATTTTTTTTTGTTAAAGGCCTCCGTTTTAGTTCTGTGTTTCAATTTTGTCCGATGTGTGTTTTTTTTTTTTTGGTCCTTCGCATGAGAGAGTAAATGTGTTGTTTTTTTTTTTGGTCCTTCGCATGAGAGAGTAAATGTAAGGCCACTTTGGGGACGGAAACAACACTTGAAAGGACACCTGAAAAAACGCATGGAGGAATGTGCACACAAAACACAAAGCAGTGTGGCTGTCAGAGTGCACATGGTGATGTTGCGGGGGTCTCAGGCCTGTCTGCTGTGATGCCGATTAGACATTTGTGAATCCACCCTCTAGGGACATCACATACATGGGATGGGTGGATGGATAGATAGATCAACCTGCCAAGTTGGTCCACTGGGTAGGCTGTGGACACCACCCTTGTGATGTCACTAAAGGGTAGAATTTACAATTGGCCTTCTAAATAGCCAATCAACTCGCCACTGGGGGTTCAAATAGGGGTCCTTTGAATAGGAAACAGAAAAGAAGCCCATTTCCACACCTTCCATCATGACACCAAAAGTCCACATAAATGTGGCTAAATTAGCAAGCTAGCACGAGCTAAATCTTTACACACCACACTTCACTAAAACCTTATTTGTAAATCTTTATTCAAAATGCCTATAGGCCAACGGAAAAAGTATACTTTGTTTCATGGTAGGTTGTGAAACTACTGTGTAAATATATCCACACCGCCGTATAAGCCAGTAATAACACAACTCCAATATACTGTAATGCATACTATACTATATATACCTTGTCTTTCTGAGTCAGTTTTTTCTTTTTGGTAGCCAAAAAAGCTACCAAAGCTGGGAGGAAAGGCTTGTTTGGTAGCTTCGAAAGATATTTGATTTTGAAAGCTAAGCCAACAGCAATTTTCTCTCTCTGTGGGGAGGTGTTTGGACATCCACTTAACTGCAGAAGAATGCATGGATTGAGCACTGGATGGATGGACACATACACGCACGCACACACGCACACGCACACACGCGCACACTCACACACACACACACTCACACACTCAGGAGCCATAGTGATCCTGAAAAACAACAGAAATAGCTATTAGATGTCGAAGAGTGAAAGGACAAACTTAGTTTTCTTATTACTTCTTCAGTTCTCAGTAAAGAGGGTGTGGTCAGCAGTGTCATGTGACAATTACAGGAAGAAGACATTCTGGTGTCAAGAGGAAGAAGGTGGAGGCCATAAATAATAAAGAGGGGAAACTTGTAAAGTAGTCATTTGACTGGTCGCGAAGGAACCGGTGCCCATATTGGTACTGGTACGAGGCCCTGCAAATATGGAGGGGGCGGGGCTTACTGGATGGAGGCTGACGACACACTAGCATGCGGACAGCCTCCCCGCCACGGAGCGGACGCCCAGCTTCAGCTGCGACATGTCGGGGGCGCTCGGCAACACGTTGGACAAGCGGTACGAACTGGTTGCTATTGGAAACACAGGGATTTGGGAGAGGGGGCAGTATTATTTACAATATTTTTTTAAATAATATTTGATGTTGCTTCATAGTGCAACATAAAAGTGAGAGTAATAAGTAAATGCTAAATGAAATGATTTCATGATTATAATGAGATTAAGATATAATGAGATATCACCAATAAAGAGACATTTCTAGGTTGGCTGTTTGTTCCTCACCTGCTTGTTTCTTGGGTCGTCAAACAGGTCTGCTGAGCCTATGGCTGTACTTCCAGAGAATCGGTCCAGTCGAGCCCTGGTCTCATACTGACCGGCATAAAATACAAATTAAATGAAGGAAATTCATTCTCACGCTTCAGCCTACTTTAAGTTATCTATCTTTTTGTGTTATGCCTTTACAGGCGAGACAGTGGAGAGAAAAACATCGGTCACACACACACACACACACACACACACACACCACACACACACACACACACACACACACACACACACACACACACACACACACACACACACACACACACACACACACACACACACACACCACAGGAGGTTTAAGTGAATGTCAAGCTTTCTTCAGTCGATAAGCGTTGATATGCGTCCACGTACCTCAGAGTTGTCCTGTTTTCCAAAGTACATTTCGGAGGAGATGGCCTTCATGTCTCCAAACTTCTTCTGCGCCTCGCCGCTGTCCAAGACCGGGGTCGGCTCCGCTTTCCTCCGGGACGCGGGTCTGAAGGAGGCCGTTAAGAGACGACGATAATGGACCCATTGGACCATCCAACAATTCAAAGAACAGCTTGTTGATAATGCCTTGTTGGTAATGCCTTGTTGGTAATGCCTTGGAAAGCCTGGTAGCATTCGACTTCATAAATATCAAATTAAGTCAAGTCAATTGTATTTGTATAGCCTTTAATTACAGTTACAGACTCAAAGGGCTTTACAGGCCATATGATTGTGGGTCATGTGATTATGACCCCCCTAGCCCTAGTCCCCCTAAAGGGCAAGAAACGACTCCCTTAATTAACAAGGAAGAAATCTGGAGAAGGAACGCAGAATGGACGGTTCATAAAAATCGATTAAATTAATTGATCCCAATCTAATGTGCTATCCAACACAAAAGGTACTCTAGGTACTCTGTGTTGCATCATTATAAATATACACTATATGGCCGAAAGTCAGTGGACACCCCTACTAATTATTGAGTTCAGGTGTTTCAGCCACACCCATTGCTAACAGGAGCATAAAATCAAGCACATAGCCATGAAATCTCCACAGACAAACATTTACAATTCAGAATGGTTCGTGTCCCCAGCGTCCCCACTAAATTCTACGCCCATGCTCGGTACCATGCGCAGTTGCTATTAAACATCCATAAACGCCAACTCGGTTGCATCTCTTTATTTCAATATTCCTTGGCTAAGAATATTACAAGGTTAACGTTGCGTTGCCAAAGTGGTATCTCCGTGGTATTTCCATTAGGCTACATTTACGTCTCTCTGTCAAACTATTCTCTCTGTCCTACTCCATATTAATGCCCATGGTTTTAGAATGGGATGTCCAACAAGCTCATATACTGTAGGTGTGATGGTCAGGTGTCCACTGACTTTTGGCCATATAGTGCATCTATCTATATATCCATTTTAGTCTTGCGCTTAGGGGGGCTAGGGCTAGGAGAGTGTCAACATCACATGGCCCCATAATCATATGACCTGTAAAGCCCTTTGAGACTGTAACTGTGATTAATAACTATACAAATACAATTGACTTGACTATCCATCTATATTCTATAATGTAAACCATATTGCAACTATATTAATTGAAGTTCAAGTCAATTAAATCCCCAAGTGAAAATACCTGTTGTTTCGTATTAATCTACACTAAAACAATGTGTTCTATTCAGCAGATTGCTCGAAATCTATGCTGTACTTGCTCTATCCAAGTAAAACACACAATATAGTGTATATATACAGTGAAGGTAGATGGGTGTTACCGGTCATCCAGAGAGGAGGAGCCAGTCGTCAGGTAGAAGTCGGGCTCCGGCTTCCTGCTCTCCTTGCTCCAGGCTCCGCCTCCTCCCCTCTCCCCCCAGCGGGACGACGAGGAATAGTCCCCTGGCCCCTCCCCCGGCTCGTCGGACCGGGGGACCGCTCTGCACGCACAACGAGCAGGTTCACAAATAAAGGCAATAAGTCAGATTTACTTACACCCTTCAGAACGCTTCACATAGGAGGGGGAGTCGCATGCAAGTATGGAGATGTTGTGAACCACCAGGCAGCATCCGATTACAGATGAATATTGGGGAGTGTGTTGTTGTTGGGGGGGCTGGTTTACGCAGCCTCACCCAGTCGCCCAGTTGGAGTCTGGGGTTGGGTGAGGCGGCACCCAACTGAGGTCCATTGACTAATCTGTGCACACATGTTAAACTAACTGTCAAGACACACACACACACACACACACTCAACTACAGAGCGCTAGCATGCTCTGCTCTGTCATTCATGACATAATATCAACAATCGCTGCAATAATAATTACTTATTTAACGATCGCGAGGTCTGTACAGAGAGATATTAGCCAGAGGTGTCTTTGTACAGACCCACCCGCAGGGGACGTCTGTGCAAAAAGACAGAGGGCTGATATTTCTCTGTACAGACCGAGCAAGGGATAATAAATGTTTTATTATATGGATTATTTTTTTTTTTTTATAGAGCAGGTCAACCAGTTCCTGCGCTGTTATTTTTCACTTCCCGGTTTCTCTGGAAGAGCGTGCAGAAATAATTGATAAACTTGTTTATTTTGTGCCTTTCGCGCCGGAAAAAAACCCGACAACAAAGTCAATGTTTCCCGGGTTGCACAATCTCCGGATCAGACCGTGCGGGAGCCAATCATCAGAAAGCAGGAAGTAACACAGCCATACGATAAACCAGACTTCCTGTGTGCTGTGTTGGAGGAGACCTGAAAAAGTTGTTGAGGCGGCGTGCCACAACTATTTATTTTTCGGTCTCCTATATGACGCAAGCTCGGGGGAAACACAGGATATCAGGGACGGGACTAAACCAAGCAACTTGGGGATTTGTTTCAAATGCACGTAATTAAGGAGCAGGCAGGGCATCTTGCTCAAGACGCCTACAGGTAGGCTGTGGACATTGCTGGGTTCGAACCAGGAACCTTTTGGTCTGGGAGTCAAGCGAGACGCGTGACATTTAATACTGTGGCAAACGGAATTGAAGGGAGATATCTTTCAGCCTGCTGGCTCCACCCCCAAGCCTTATAAGGACTTCCTGGCCATAAAGGAGGAAAAACCGTGGTTCTTTAAGCCACCAGGTCTTAACAGGAAATGCTGTGGCCCCAATAAATGTCCCAATTATTTTAAGTTGTGCCTTGAGTGTTTTGTTGTTACTACCAGACGTTGCAGTTCCAGTGATGCCAGTGAGCGAGTGAAAAATGTATTGAAAGTACTTAATGACTACTATTTATGATTTGCAAAATAAAGCAGGGAAATAATTTACAAGCCGTCATGATGTCTTTTTGGAGACATAAGCTCCGATGTGGATGGTGCTAACATGAATTTTAATGAAACGTGAAACAGAAATTAAACAGACAAAGGTCAAAAAAATGGTGTCGTCTATGAGACAATGAATGGAAAAGCAGGGACAAGTTTAAAAAAGAAGATTTATGAGACATTTTTTAAGTCTGAATATAGAAATTAATTGCATGAACGTCCAATACAAATTGAATACCATAATATATTTGCAAACCCATTTGCACATGTATTAAGGATTTTTGATTAGATTAGTATTTAGGTTAGTAATCGGCCTTATACATTTTACAAAAGCGATTTATTTCGGATTAGTTCAACGAGTTACCGCCCGCCTTCCTTCAGCATTGTAATCATTTGACGAATCTCGAATCCAGCAGTCCTATGTTATAGCAGAACCTCTGATCCAGAAGTTCTAGTGTGTTCTCGCAGAACTTCTGATCCAGCAGTCCGACTATGTTATAGCAGGACTTCTGATCCAGCAGTCCGACTAGCAGAACTTCTGGGGGAGAGACAGCACAGAGCCTGGGCCAGATATAAAAAGTGGTCCCACTGTTCATTCATATCAACCGGGGAGCATCACATCCCGGTTCAATACATCGGTTTGACAATAACGCGATTGGCATATTTTTATGACCTTTTATCCATGTGATTGTTCTTTGAAAGTGCTCCTGATGATGCAAAAAACTAGCAATTCAGAATTGTTCCCTGCAACATCGAGTGGGTGTGCCTGGTGGCGGGTGGCGGTGTGAGCGAGCCCGTGAGAGACTAGGACTCGGTACCGGTGGTCTCCCAAAAGGCTGACCTTGGACTGAAGGTCCCCTCGTCGTCGTCGTCCTCCTCGATGTAGCGGCGCGGCTTGGTGGTCTTCACCCCCACGGGGGTCTCCTGCTGGATCATGTGCATGTCGGACATCACTGAGTGGGACACCCCGCTGGTGGGCACACAGGAGACACGTGTTTTAGACAAGGGAGGCAAGAATTAGGGCTAAAAGCTTCTATCCCGATATATAGGTCATTTAATATCTCAAGTTGGTATTCAGTATTTAGAGTTGGTATTTTGAGCAACCTCTGGCACAAGAATTTCCTTCGGGTTTAATAATGTTCTATCTCATCCTATCTATCTATCTATCTATATATCTATCCATCAATAGCTCTATATATCTATATAGCATGTATAGCAATAAATGCACGTCAAAGCCTATTTTTGTATACTCTTGTATACACAATGAGATTTTTGACAATAATCATCAGATATAATGACCAAGTGGGAAAAGGCAAATAATAACAGCTAGAAAAGTCTGGTTCACAAAATAGCCATCACTGTACTGCACTGCAGCCTTTAAAACCAGGAAAAGACAACATTTATGCCACATGAAATGAAATCTAGTCTCGTCACAATGCTCTGCTGCGTTCACGTACAATCAAATAGTAGCCGTACAACCGGGCTTGACGGGTCTGATCGGCGGGCCTATGATGGCCGACAAAAACTTCCGACGGGTCGGCATCATGGGCCCGCCGTCGTCAGGATCTCGCACAGTTGAAGCAGAGCCACAAGTCGATTCCCCGCGATTATCGCTTTTTTTCCTCACTGTGCCTGCACAAAGTGGCAAACAGAGCACCTGAAATCGCCACGGCAACGTGCTGCGACGGGACAGGGTCCGACGGGCCGTTTTATTTACGTGCGGCGTGACGATCGGACGATTGGACCGTACAGTGTGAGCGCATCGATCCGTGAATTTTGGCTTTACATCGCAGACGATTTACTTATACAGTAGGAGTTGGAATGAAACAGCACGACTTCAAATATCCTACGGTGTATGCTCAGCTTTAGTAATAAACCACACGTTTTGCGGAAGTCCCCGTAAACACCGCGGCGCCGAACGCGTTTCCGCTCACTGGCGTACCTCCGCATGCCCATGCCCATGCCCAGCCGCTCCGCCTGCTCCTTGCGGTTCCCCTGCAGCCCGCGCAGTTTCTCATCCTCGCGCTTCCTCTGGTTCTCCAGGTCCTGGTAGGCCAGCCGCAGAGATGGCGCTCTGGGGGGAGAGAGAGAGACCGGTGAGTCTTTTTATTTGTATTTCAATCCAAAGCAACTCACAGGGAATTCAGATAGATGTCATTGAGGAGTTAGACACCCTTCACCCCACTGCACTATCCCACGGTGCAATTGATAACACCGACAACATTCGGCCACTAGATGTCACTCACCCTTCCATTCTGTTCTATTCCAGTGGTTGCCAGTTCATTGCACAACCTGCATATTCATGGTTGAGTGGTGTTGAGACAGACAAGTCAGTCAAGTGATGAGGCCATTGTGGTCGAGTAATGGATTCATTTAGCAACATTCGTGTGGGAGTGTGTGTGTGTGTGTGTTTGGTGGCTTAATTGGCCTCACCTCGCCCAGTTAAGAGTCTGGGGTGGTTAAGTCAGCCACCAGCACACACACTCTGAGAGTGCTAGCGGGTACCATCTGCGCTGTTCATTTACCTGCACCCTTCTACAATAAACCGGACTTTCAACACCACTACTGCCAGCACCATGCTTACCGTCAAAGTCTACTGTCAACGTTGTTATCTTATTGGCTCACAAGCCTTGTTAGCAGTGGGCACCAAACGTCAGACATCTTACAGAGATAAACAAAACGTTAATTTCGGATTCGAAATTTATTCTGAACCTTTCTAGAAGATCTGTGGGTGATTATTTTCCGTTAAATATCCATCCCAATAAAAAAAGTACACGTTGTGTGCAATTGAACTTTAAAGCAAGTTATGTTTGCGTTGATGCCAAAAGCAGTTATGCAAGCAGCAACGATCAGCTCAAAATCAGTTTCGAATTCATGTGGGGGGTGGAGTTTCAAGCGTCTCTGGCCCGTTGCCATGGAGATAAAACCCCCGATTATAGACAGATATTATTATATGACTTTCGGAACAACCTCAAGGTTGTGTAATGGCTAATCGCGCCAATGCCTGGTGGTATAATAGGGCCCCTTTAAACCAGCAATGTTTCAGGTGGCGTGCAGAGCCAGTCAGAGAGATAGGACCATGTGGGTGTCACTCACAGGGCTTGGTCGTTGCGGCTGGCCGTGTCTGCCGCGGTGGTGGTGGCGGTGTCGCCCTTCTCTCTGAGCTTGTCCACAGCCTGGGCCTTCTTCTCCAGCTCAGAGAAGCTCTGCTGCTCACCTTCTGGGCGCCCAGACCGCCCTTCTTGGAGCCCAGCTGGAGGGAGCACACAACCAGACACGCACACGCACACCACACACACACACACACACACACACACACGTATCAGAACTACAACTGTGTTCGTCGCTGATCCAGCATTTATTCTGATAAATGCCCAAAAATGTACATTTGGTAAGCAATCAGATTACCAAATCAGATTACATTGGGTCAGATTAAATCCTAACAATTAAAACCTAATAAATCTCGTCGGTTTATAGCCACAGATAGTCAGATAGTAACTATGGTTACCTACCGTTTTCTTGCCACCAGTCGGTTTCTTCTTGAACATGGAGGAGGTGGGCTCTGCAGGGGGGAGGGATCAATTAACCAATAAAACACATGGATTTGCATGGAACCAATAGCGGCAGAGCAGCAGTTGAACGTCTCACCTGGATTGACTTTCGGTGAGACGCCAAGCATGTCCACGCTGGGACCCTTGTCTACATTACCTGAGAAAGAACAGTCATGTTTATTGTGAAGCCGCCATCACGGTTAGTCGTAAAGGGTTTTACAGGTGCGGCAGTAGCTCAGGAGTTAAGAGCGGTTGTCTGGCAACAGGAAGGTTGCTGGTTCGATTTCGGGCTCCACCTAGCTAAGTGTGGAGGTGTCCCTGAGCAAGACACCACCTAACCCTAACTGCTCCTGACGTGTTGGTTGTTACCTTGCATGGTTGACACCACCGTCGGTGTATGAATGGGTGAACGTCAGGCAACTGTAAAGTACATTGGATAAAAGCGCGATATAAATGCAATCCATTTACTATTTACAGGCCCATCTTTGAAGCTATCCATATTTGGCACAGTGTACAACATTGAAGGTGTGACATAAGTATAGGCCCAAAACTCTAATCCTTTTTTAAATGAAACCTAATTCAACCAGGACCTCGTAAAATGATATATTGTCGCCGTCGGGCAGAAACCTTATATCTCCTAAATTAGCCATTTTAAATGTTTTGCATAACTCACCGCTATTATTCACCCTTCATGTCTGTATGTGTATTTATTTATTTTTACATATATTTAACCCATTAAAAGTATTCCAAAGAGCATATGGCTAAATCCAGCAAGTCCATTGGCTCTTCAAACTGACAACAAAACCTTGTAGCTCCACCCTGCCCTCCATAGACGGTGGCAGCAGGCAGTTGGTTGGACTTGTTTGTCTCTGGTGGTTTTCAATGCAGGAGATGCAATGCGACTGCTCAAACTCCTTGTTTAAGTTCGGCGCTTTCTTTACTCAAGAAAGACTAAGTCTATAAAGGCTTATGTTTTATGTACCTGAGGCTTGAGACATGGGAGTGGATAAGAGTCTGGGCAAACACACATACACACACACACACACACATACAGTAGGCTGCAGTGCAGTTTAGTATATGGGGTGATGTTCGGGTTGTCCCGACAAATATCACGAAAAGACAAAAATGTCCCGTTATTCTACATTCACTACCAAATTGTACAAATAATATGAATAATAATATACTTGTCTTGCAGTGTAGACTGGCCGGCTTTCAAGCAGTATTATTAAAAACATATGTATTAATATATTCTGTGTGGATTGGGGTTACTCGTCTAGCGTTTGAGAGGTTTTAATTATCTCCTAATTAACATCCTCCTGTAGAAATGCATTGCGGGTTACCCAAGCGACTGTAGTATTCATAGTTTGCACACGGAAATATATCGGAAATGTCATGCAATCCGGGTACTTTTAGTACACAATTTGTTGCATAATACGTGGAAGTATGACTTTGGACATACTGCATACTACTCTTGCCTACTACACAGTCTGCTAGTATGGGGCCCATGACAGTCATTCAATCAAAGTCCATCGCGGTCATGTGACCGTCAGAACAAGGTCTAAGTTCATGTGTCAGGAGTGTTCAGAATGTGAGCCACGCGTACCGTTGTTGTCCTCCAGCGAGAGAGAAGGCTTCTCTGAGGCCGGGGTGCTGAGGTTCATCTGGGGCAGGTTCTGGTTCACCTCCACATCCTGGACAGTACAGAACACAGCCCCCACCCAAAAATCACAATCGATGACCACCAATAGTATGAAATACAAAGGGGTAGGACACGATTTTCAGCATTAAAATCATCACCACTAGGATTTATGATTAGTATAATATATGGGTATTGATTATTATCCTAGCTTTAAGCACTCTGCCTTATGGTTTGCATTTGCAGATAAACGTAAAAACATATTCAAAGCGTTGCAGTGGCCAATATGATCCAGAAGATCTGATGCCCTGCCTAATAGAGGTGTGTACTGTGGGCGTTGGGGCTCGAACCCGACCACCCTCCAGCCCCATAATAACACACGGCTTAATACACCAAATACCACAAAGAGTTAGCTAGAATGCAAAAAACATAAGACAAGCCATATATTTATATAGAACATGGATGTATGGATAACATAATTCTACATACAAAAAAGACAACTAAATTCGTGTGAAACGCACAGCTGCACACAAAGAAACATAAAGGGAGGGAGATTCATGCAAATAACACAAAAATATGACCACAGGGGCGGCAGAGGGGTGGCAGCAGCTCAGGAGGTAAGAGCGGTTGTCTGGCAACAGGAAGGTTGCTGGTTCGATCCCCGGGCTCCCCCTAGCTAAGTATGGAGGTGTCCCTGAGCAAGACACCACCTAACCCTAACTGCTCCTGACGTGTTGGTTGTTACCTTGCATGGTTGACACCGCCGTCGGTGTATGAATGGGTGAATGTGAGGCAATACTGTAAAGGGCTTTGGATAAAAGCGCTATATGAATGCAGTCCATTTACCATGGGGGTCATAACAGTCATTTATACACACCTGTGAATGCAGGTTGAAAAAGTCATCCTGCTTGTTGTCTGCTAGCGTTGGAGAGAGGGGTGCCTGGCTGTCCAACCACAGCTGT
Organism: Coryphaenoides rupestris; assembly: GCA_002895965.2. Classification (NCBI taxonomy): domain Eukaryota; kingdom Metazoa; phylum Chordata; class Actinopteri; order Gadiformes; family Macrouridae; genus Coryphaenoides; species Coryphaenoides rupestris. Next base: position 233,763 of record PIJE02000722.1, on the reverse strand, counting down.
ACAGGAGAAACACACACACACACGATGTATGAACAAACACTAGGAAAGACATGATTTCTTGTGGTGGTGGTGTTGGGAAAAAGCAAGTATCGGTGATTAATGGTTTAAATGTTTCCATATTTTTCAAGGCTATAAAGTTTGATACGATTGAGTTGAAGTATACAATTAAGGATAACGATAAGAAAAAAAACCTTAGCACACCAAGCCGCAGGATCTAGCAGTATAGGGTCTAGACTAGGTTTCAACCAATAAAAAGCACCCACATGGCGATGACAGCCGGGAATTACGTGGTCGGTCACATTTTCAGGGGCCGATGGATCTGAGCCCTGAGCCCTAAGATTCAAATCAGCCATTCTGAAACCGAAAATCCCCACAGTGCAGGGAAGGAGTTCTGGTTGGTAAAGACATTCTAACCTACTAGATACTTAAAACGAGCCCCGGAGCTCAGGCAGTCAAACCAGACGCACAAGCGGGACTTAATTATCTCACAATTCATTCATTATATAATACACCCCTTCATTCATTCATTCATTCATTCATACATGGCCTGTTTGGCCTTCCTGCACTCTACTGAATTACTGAGTTCTTGTCCTGTGGTGTGGATCCTTTATTCCTTAAAAGGATCTGTAGGTAAGATTTTGCTATAAATTGAGCTATTGGTCAGTGAGATGCTGTACAAAACACCTGCTCTGTTTGACTGCGCCTGTCTGTACGAGACCATTTTCATTTTTAGACTGCTCCCAGCTCATTTCTGACCAATCCGGGCATCTCTTTCTCCTGATTGGTTTGGGGAATATATCTGGTCACCCAATCACAGCTCAGGCACAACCCTGGACTGGACACCCCGCCGAAATTGTTAAGACTCTTGTGGAAATCGAGGCTATATCAAGTATAAGTGTACAGTGGTGTGTATGTGTGTGTATGTGTGCATCTGTATTACCTCTGTTCCATGTCGCCGGGTGGCCTGGGTTGCCAGGTTCTTAATTTTGTCCCGGTACAGCTGAGCCGCCCGGCTGTTGTATTTGGCGTTGGCGGCGCTAGTCGTACAGCCGTGCTGGTTGAAAAACATGTTCTGTACATAATAACATCATAATTAATTACACTTCTATATAGTATATAATGTATATACACTATTGATATATTGATACACACATTGCATAATTATGAATGGAATATGTATTAGAATATAAATATTGGATTTTATTTTCTCTCTCGAAAAGAAAAATTACCCCATTGGTGTTTCCTCCCACTTGCATACATCGAAGTTGGAACCAAGACCAATTGAAGTCAAGCTCAGTAGACCTGTCGAGTTTGAAGACAATAATCACCAAACATGTGTGAACAGTACTGCACACAGTAGTGTAGAAATGAATGACGCCACACTTTATACAAAACTCAAGCTCCCAGAAGGCACCAAGATACCTGATAAAGGACAGGTGCACACCAAGCGACCTGTGGGTCCCAGAGCAATCTATACACAGGAACACCCCATAGGTGATGCTGGCCCAACTCGGGTTCTTCGAGGCGCAGTCGAAACAAGCCTGAAACACAGAGACACAGATTGAAGAGATGAACAGACCCGCCTTTCATATAAAAATGCATTCAAATAAAGAATGAATGAGTCTTATGAGGTGTCTTATGTCGACCGGCACTCAACCAATGCCAGCTGTTCTGTTGTGTGTGTGTGTGTGTGTGTGTGTGTCTGTTCTGTTGAGTAGCCTACATTTTGGTCGTGTGGTCGTTTAGACAGAAGATTAAATCAATAGTGTGCTGATATAATAGTGTAATAGTGGAGGTCTTGTGGGGAAATCCATGTAACTTGAGCCCATAGGCTACACAGACAAGGTGCACGGTCAGACAAGCTTGACTGTGTGAAGAGTTTAACGGTTGTTTTTAAAGGCTGCACACACACACAACGACCGAATCGACGTCTTAAACAGCGTTTAACGACGAGATCATAATATTGAATGAATTGTATGCTCAACTCAAGGGACAGCCTGGTTCAAAACCTGGTTCAAATCTCGTCCGCGGTTCACAACCATGAATATATATATCCCCCCCCCCACACACACACACATATACACATTTATTGACGTCAAAATACGCATCTCGGAAGACGCAGCAGCACAACAACAACAACAACAACAACGCGGGGGTGTTTCTGTCCGCGGGTTCGTGAACTCGGCTGCCGCGGTCCGTTTCGGAGTGCGACGTGTCAAAAACGTCCCCGTCAAGTCTCGCTTCCTCGTTGAAGACAGCAAAAATAAAAGACGAAACACAAACCCTCTCCCCCCCCTCCCCCTCCCGCCGCCGCCGCTCACCTTGTTCGTGGGCACCGAGCGAAGACGTTTGAATATCGCGGAGATGTCGTGCTTGCTGGGCTCGGACATCGTCGTCGTTGTTGTTGTTGTTGTTGTTGTTTGGGTCTCCCGTCAAACGCCGAAATGTCAAAGTTGGTTTTTTTTTTTTTCTCTCTCCTCTCCCAGCCTCATAAACTACACGTCGTCAGTACAGGGAAATCGACGCGGCTGCGCTCCCATTGGTCAGCACTGCGGGGGATGTTGTCGCAAAGGATTCTGGGATATGGAGTTTAACGCTAGATTAACGAATATTATTTAGCGCGGGGTTTGAGGCCCGCCGCCACGTGCCAGGGATGTCGTCGTCCATCGCTGGGATGGAGTAAAGAATGGACACACGAAGAAACATACGTGTTTATACATCATGTATTTATTTATTTATGTTGCGGGACAACATTACAAACTGAAGTTGTGCAAGTGTAGCCGGTAGCTGTGCTCCCGTAGACGGCGTGTCGCCCTGAAAACATGGCGTGACCTCGCGCTCCATTCTCAATCATGTTTCAAGATGTGTTACTGCAGTGAAAGGCGTCAAATGAAGATCACGTTTCTAGTGATAGCTATCGGTACGCAATCGAGTTCTGAAGCCGGAATATTTGAAGGATCGGTAACACGAACCCAATGGCCGTATCAAATACCTATTCAATGAATTTAAGCAATTCAAACTGTTCAAATACATACCCGTTAATTTATATCAGAGAGAACGTCAAAGAAATTACAAATATCCGTCCATATAGTCTGACAGTATCAGGCAATTCATTCAATGAGAATTATGACCATCCACGAAAGATAAGGAAAAAAAAAATCATATTTATAAAAATAAATTCATGAGGCATTTGTAATAAAACATTGATTTTACAAATTGATTTTCTGATCACAGCATTCCAACAGTCGAGTCGAAACTTAAGCACTTTCGGCATATCTTAAATTAAAGTTTTCAATTTCTGAACCAAAGGTGACCTGAACTTGCTTATTTTGATCATAGAAATCTACGCTATTTACAGGTGAGCAGAAACCGCTTCAACTCCACAGGCTTGTGGCAGACCACACTCAACTTGAATTGTAACATTTCTAAAATAATAATAAATCGTCGACGACAACAACAACAATAATGCAATGCAGTTTCTAGAAGATTCCTCTGTCTTGGCATTTTGACATCCAGTGCAAGAACAAAAATGTGGGGATTTCAAGTGAGGAAGGTTGAAGTTTGGTGGGGGGGAGAGTAAAAAGTAAGTTATACTAGAAGTGAGGAAGAAGATTGCGTTAACACAACTTCAGAACAGAAGAAAACGAAAATGAAGAAAAAGGTGTACAATCAATTAAGGCGCGTACATACATTCAGTTGTGATTGGCCAACGGCGTTGTGGGAGCGATTGGATTGGTTGTAAATTGGGGAAAAATTGGGGCTCTTCTGGTCTCAGTCAATCATAGTCTAAGCCCCTCCCGCTTCACACCTATTTATGAACACAATAGTTTCTAATTAACCATCATCAGCATATCAGAGAAAAACGCTTCTTTCACAAACTGGGAGGCGGTTATCAAAAGCGTTCTTGGAAAAGATACTCGTATGCGTTCATGCGATGGATTTTTTTGTAAATACATTTCTCAGGTTGATTAAAAAAACCGATTCAATAGTGGTGGTTAAAACAAGGGCCGACTCCCTTTCGAAAAAAAAAAAATGTGTTGACACGATGATTCAAAAGACCTGCAATCCCAGTGTTTCATTTCTTTTTTTGTTTTTGAAACAATCTATAAACACGTCATACATTAACTCCAACAGGCGCTCCTGGTTTTTTGTAACAGCATGGATAGATGACCTCCTGGACAACCGCAGGGGGGGGCCTCAGTGGTCCTCGTGACCTTTGACCCTTCTCTGAAGCAGCTGAACCATGACCTTCGCAGTATGTTGCGTTTTTCTTTTTTTTTTCTCTGCTCAAGACGGGAGCGCAACAGCATGTGACCTTGTCCATATATATATATTTGTGTATATGTGTGCGTGTGTCCATCTCAAATCACAGCCTTTCCTCCCCCCCTACCCCCCCCCCCCCCCCAACCCCCCGCCCTGCAGGTATAGTAGGGTCCAAACTCCTCCTGCTAAGGCTTGTCGTCTGCTCAATGTTCCTCCTTCTGTCTCTTCCCTTCCTGTTTCTTCTTTCCCTTCCTCAGGTGGTGATGATGAGGGTGGGCGGTCCTCTATTGGAGGTCTTCCACGTAATTGGCCGGGTAGAGGCCCACCTGACCGCCCTTGAGACAACCTTTGCACCAGCCCTGGTCATCCTCGCTGCCTATCTTGGTCAGCTCGTCCCCTGGGGTAGAGGAGGGGAGAGGAGAGTGACGGAGAGTGTTGGTGACGTAGTTTACTTTTTCACCCAATAAGAACATATTTTGAGCTGCGCGCAATATTGAACGTTCACAAACTGATGGGAAATGTCAAAAACGTCAGATTTTACATATATTAAGTTTGGGTTTACTGCCTCTTTAATTCCTGCAGACTAATAAAATAATTTTTCTATATCGGTATCAGCAATTGGCCAAAATTTGTTAGAAAATATCGGCTAAAATCCAATACCGTGCATCCCAAATGTTTTTCTTTAATTTGAAACAGTGGAGTTAAGCATTCGGAATTAAGAGTTAAGATGCCTTTAATCGTTAATATGTCCCACCTGCTTTGAAGCTCAGCTCATCCTGCTCCTGTCCCTCGTAGTCGTAGAGCGCCCGCACCGGCACCGAGATCTCGGGGGAGGCGGGAGTCTCGTCCTCGAACGGGTTCCCCTCGCCGTTGGCGGCGAAGGGGTTCGCGCCACTCTCCTCGTCCGACCAATCGGGGGACTTCTCGGCGCTGCTGGCGCTGGACAAAGACAAAGACAGCCAATGAGAGAGAGCCGATTCCATCCGTGTTTGTAAATCGTGTAAATCCGGACGCACCGATTGGCGGGAATGCCAGCATGCCAGCCCAAAGAAGCAGTGACAAAAGTCGTGTTAGATCAACAAAAAAAAAAAAACATGGCAAAAACAGAGCACCGAGTTAAAAGTACACGGTTATAAACACGCACACAAACAAAGCCCAACATGCCCAAGAACACAGCGCTGTCAAAACAACCCCCCATCGCAGTTCCCCGGTGGCAAAACAAGGCAACGTGCTCTCGTGTAGGTATGCAGGCAGCCATTTTGAAAAAAAACTCAACAAAAGACAAAAAAACAGAAACAAACAATGCATTTATGCACCTTCAAGAGCCTGGGGGGTGGGGGAAAAATGCTGAGTACAATGCTGTGTCAAGGCGATGCAACAAACCAATGGCAACACAACACAACAGAGACAGAATCCAAAAACACGGACGACCACAAGCATGAGCGAGACCAGTCGAGATAGGTTGGTGCGTGTGTGTGTCCACAAGAGGGCACTGGACACCCACCAATGAGCTCTTTAGCTATCCAAGGAAGTTGAAGTTGACAAAAGTGTGATAAATAGAACAAAAAGCACACCAATAAAGATTGTCTCCCAGTTAGATCGGTGTTCTACCCATAGTGCTTTGGCTCAAGTCTGTCAATCATTAAAATAATAAATAAATATATATACTGTTGATGTTCTGTTGGCAGGAAGCGTTTACATTTTGCAGGTTGACCTACTAAAATTATTCAGAAGGTGCAGTCAAATATTTTTTGAGATTTGATACATGCATCTCCCTAAGAATAAATTAAACCAATTGAATTCGAAATGATCAGAAATGCCCAAGTTGAGAACCCGATCTAACTGTTTAAACCAAAATGATTGGATTTGTAGTTATTGTTGTTTTTGTAATCAAAGCAGATGCGTGATCCCTGCAATTCACAGCCAGACCAGGAGACCCAAGGAGAAGGAGGAGGAGGGGGGGGGAGGAGGAGGAGGGCGGGGCCAGAAACAAGCTGGGGTTGGGAAGGTGTTCCAAGACCATGCAGAACTAACACTCAATACGTGTGTGTGTGTGTGTGTGTGTCTGTGCACATGTGAGCATGTACGTGCATCTGCGTGTGTATGCATGTGTGTGTGCGCATGAAGGTATGTGTCTGAATGTGTGTGTGCGTGAAGGTGTGTATGTGTGTGTGTGTGTGTGTGTGTGTGTGTGTGTGTGTGTGAAGGTGTGTGTGTGGTGTGTGTGTGTGTTTGTCAGAGTTGGTGGCAGCACGATATCGGAGACCAATTGGACAAGGAAGAGGTGAGAATGGAGAGACGGTGAAGACGTCCACAGAAAGGGGGTGGGGGGGGGCGGGGGAGGGAAGAGAAGGATAGAATGACCCGGAAGAGGAGAGGAGGAGGAGGATCAGAGGAGCTATAGGTCGGCTCCCGTGAAGAAACCACAGAGCAGAAGATGGGAGGAGAGGGAGGAGGAGGGGGGAGAGAGTAGGAGAAGGAGGGGGGGGGGGGGGGGGGTGTTCCTGTCACCAACGTTTTCACTTCCTGCTTCTCCACCGTGATGTGTTTCTCCTCGCTCCTCGTCTCCTTCACCACCTGCTCGTCCTCCTCTTTCTGCTGCTGCTGCTGTTGCTCCGCCTCCGCCTCCACCTCCTCCTCCTCTCCTCCTCCCTCCTCCTCTAGCCTCTCATCCTCATCCTCAAATGGGTTCGAGCCCGCAGGCGCTTCCTAGTGGACACGCTCGGACTGACGAGAGACAGCGGGGTGACAAGGGTGAGTGATGTGTGGTAAACGCACGCAGGTACGAGTGAAGTGCGCACGCGCACACACATCACGCACAGAATACATACAATCAACCCCACAACAAAAATACATACACACAGACACAAAAGAAAAGAAACAGAACACCACACACACCAGAATACATACCACACACACAAAATACAGACAAACACAACAGAACACACACAACACACAGAATACATACACACACAAAAATAAAGACAAACACAACAGAACACACACAAACACAGACACACACAGAATAACATACACACAGACACAAAATAAAAGAAACAACAGAACACACACAAACACACACACAGAATACATACCACACCACAAAATAAAGACAAACAAAACAGAACACACCACAAACACAGACACACACAGAATACACTACACACACAAAATAAAGACAAAACAGCACACACCAAACAGACCCACACCACACAGAATACATACACACACACAAAATAAAGTAGAAGACAACAGAACATCACACAAACACACACAGAATACCATACACACCAAAAATAAAGAGAAACAGAACACACACAAACACAGACACACACAGAATACATACACACACACAAAATAAAAATAAACAGAACACACGCACACACAGAATACACACACATATACAAACACAAAATAAAGAAAAAGACAAGAGAACAGACAGACAGACAGACAGACACAGACACACGCCCAATGTGTGTGTGGACATACCATAGGTTTTAAAGAATGATGATGAACAACGTTTTGTAGTAAACAGTAAACAGCGAATGTGGGCATCTCTCCATTGAGAGACAAGGGGTGTGTGAGAGAGAGTTGTCTTAATTCCAGCTTTGTGTGTGTGTTCAACATGTACACAAAGTAATACGCAGACAGTCATCCAAACACAAACATCCATTATGCGACGGGTTGATACAAATCAGTCATTAAACCCACAATGCAATGCGGGCGGAAATGTGTTGCCCCAGAGGTCATGTGACACTTGTGTCGGTGAACAGTCCACCAAAGCCCCAGGGCTTGGTAATCTCAAAAAGACGCCACCTGCAGATAAACTGTGCTACTACAGACTCCGCACACACACTTAATACACACACACTTAAGTTATACCATGTTCTCTCTCTGCGCTGTGTTGACAGAGGTCATGGGGTCAAATACCTGCCACGTTTAACATTCCCCGCGGCAACTCCCTATCCACATACACTCTTTACACACACACACCTACACAACACTACACAAACATACACACTCAGATTAAGGGTGCACGGGCACCTGCACTAAGACGTCCCCATTGGCTGCCACTCCGATCAGAACCCGACCACCTAGCTTCGTCCTCGACATTCTTACGTTGAATCGTAGGCACATTTTTTGAAAACTGCAATATGCAAGATTTGTTTGTTTTTTCAAGCTAGCTCCAGTCTAAATATAGAAATAAAGAACTCCCTTCTCTCTCCAAACACCGGCCACCCTCAAAAAGTGAGGCTCGCTGTAAAAGCGAACACTGCGGCAGTAGTAGCTCAGGAGGTAAGAGCGGTTGTCTGGCAACAGGAAGGTTGCTGGTTTGATCGCTTTGGATAAAAGCGTGAAATAAATGCAACCCATTTACCATTTCTGTTTCTTTTTTTTTTTTTTTTTTTTTCATTTTTTTTTCCCCTTTTTTTTTTCTTTTTTTTCCTTTTTATTTTTTTTTTTTTTTTTTTTTCCCCTTTCCCCCCTTTTCTGTGCTTTTTTTCCCTTTTTTTTTTTTGCAGTTACCCATTTACCATTTCTGTACACTGCTGTGGACTTGGAGCGGTTAGCTTGTAGCTCCCTGTAGCCTTAGCGTTAGCTTCTACATGACTGAGTGTGTGTCAGAGAGCAGTGTTGCTCGACCCCTGTGGTACACGTACTGTACCGCAGGTGGTGGTATGTGGGATTTTATTCCTGAAATAGACAATTATAACCATAGACCATATTAAATATACATCTGTTACAATTTTTGTTGAGTGAACATGGTATTATGGCTTTTTATTGTGCTTGAAAATAATGTTTTGGAATGTATACTTTGTGCATTCCATCATGTGTTGTGCATGTGTGTATATTTTGTGTTCATTTGTTTTTGCTAAATAAACATGTTGCTGACTTCTTCTTGCAGTAATAATCAGTATAAAGGGGGTGCTGGCACTCTTTGCTCAGCCACTGCATGTGTATTAATCTATTGCGATTGATTAAGATTTCATCATTTCAAACCAAAGAATATATTTAATTGCATATTGCACAAATCTAACTTGGAAAGCTATGATTCTGATCAGGACCTCCCAGCTGGTCTGAACTGGTCTGCCGCCATGTTAAAACTTGAAAGTTGATTACTTTTTATTTCATTGGAACATCCAGAGGATTGGAATGCGTGTCCCACAGGGACATAAAAGGGGCGTGGCCTCACCTGCCCATTGGAAATAAAAGCTAGAAACTTGTGAAATGTTAGAAACTGCCCTCTGGTTTAGGAGGTAGGAGGGTTAGAGTGTGTGTGTGTGTGTTTCTCTATGTGTGTGTGTGTGTGTTTGTGTGTGTTTCTAGTGTGTGTGTGCGTGTGTTTCTAATGTGTGTATGTGTGTGTTTCTAGTGTGTGTGTGTGTTTGTTTGTGTGTGTTTCTAGTGTGTGTGTGTGTGTGTGTTTCTAGTGTGTGCATGTGTGTGTTTCTAATGTGTGTGTGTGTGTGTGTGTTTGTGTGTGTTTCTAGTGTGTGTTTCTAGTGTGTGTGTGTGTTTCTAGTGTGTGTGTGTGTGTTTGTGTGTGTTTCTAGTGTGTGTGTGTGTGTATTTAGTGTGTGTGTGTGTTTCTAGTGTGTGTGTGTGTGTTTCTAGTGTGTGTGTGTGTGTGTGTGTTTCTAGTGTGTGTGTGCGTGTGTTTCTAGTGTGTGTGTGTGTGTTTCTAATGGATGAGGGAAAGACAAGCGATTGAGTAATGAAGTACAGTGTCGCACCAAATGTCAACTCAGATGGGTAGCAGAGTAGGCGGCAGTTCAGGCACACGTCAGATTATCCGGGGGAATCAAATGGTTGCAATAGCGTCTTATGAGGTTATTGTGTGCGTGGCTGCAAAATGCGTTTGAGCGCGAGATAAGTGCAGTTTGGACATCCATGCCTCTCGCGACTAAACGCTTGGTGTTTGATGCCTAAACCGATGTTGCCCCACTGTCTTATGATGTACTCATGCCCACACAAGCATTGGTAAGGTCGGATAAACGTTTCCATGAAAGTTGTGAAGACCCATCACCTTTTACTGTTTAACCGCTTAGAAACACACAAGCGCCTATTGTGAAAATGAATTGTGAACTACTCTCGAATGCAATAACCCCCCAACTCCAAAACGGTAGGGAAGCAAGTAGAGGTGCACCAGCACAAGATACATACAGAGGGATCATTGGGCAATAGCGTCTTATGAGGTTATTGTGTGCGTGGCTGCAAAATGCGTTTGAGCGCGAGATAAGTGCAGTTTGGACATCCATGCCTCTCGCGACTAAACGCTTGGTGTTTGATGCCTAAACCGATGTTGCCCCACTGTCTTATGATGTACTCATGCCCACACAAGCATTGGTAAGGTCGGATAAACGTTTCCATGAAAGTTGTGAAGACCCATCACCTTTTACTGTTTAACCGCTTAGAAACACACAAGCGCCTATTGTGAAAATGAATTGTGAACTACTCTCGAATGCAATAACCCCCCAACTCCAAAACGGTAGGGAAGCAAGTAGAGGTGCACCAGCACAAGATACATACAGAGGGATCATTGGGCAATAGCGTCTTATGAGGTTATTGTGTGCGTGGCTGCAAAATGCGTTTGAGCGCGAGATAAGTGCAGTTTGGACATCCATGCCTCTCGCGACTAAACGCTTGGTGTTTGATGCCTAAACCGATGTTGCCCCACTGTCTTATGATGTACTCATGCCCACACAAGCATTGGTAAGGTCGGATAAACGTTTCCATGAAAGTTGTGAAGACCCATCACCTTTTACTGTTTAACCGCTTAGAAACACACAAGCGCCTATTGTGAAAATGAATTGTGAACTACTCTCGAATGCAATAACCCCCCAACTCCAAAACGGTAGGGAAGCAAGTAGAGGTGCACCAGCACAAGATACATACAGAGGGATCATTGGGCAATAGCGTCTTATGAGGTTATTGTGTGCGTGGCTGCAAAATGCGTTTGAGCGCGAGATAAGTGCAGTTTGGACATCCATGCCTCTCGCGACTAAACGCTTGGTGTTTGATGCCTAAACCGATGTTGCCCCACTGTCTTATGATGTACTCATGCCCACACAAGCATTGGTAAGGTCGGATAAACGTTTCCATGAAAGTTGTGAAGACCCATCACCTTTTACTGTTTAACCGCTTAGAAACACACAAGCGCCTATTGTGAAAATGAATTGTGAACTACTCTCGAATGCAATAACCCCCCAACTCCAAAACGGTAGGGAAGCAAGTAGAGGTGCACCAGCACAAGATACATACAGAGGGATCATTGGGCAATAGCGTCTTATGAGGTTATTGTGTGCGTGGCTGCAAAATGCGTTTGAGCGCGAGATAAGTGCAGTTTGGACATCCATGCCTCTCGCGACTAAACGCTTGGTGTTTGATGCCTAAACCGATGTTGCCCCACTGTCTTATGATGTACTCATGCCCACACAAGCATTGGTAAGGTCGGATAAACGTTTCCATGAAAGTTGTGAAGACCCATCACCTTTTACTGTTTAACCGCTTAGAAACACACAAGCGCCTATTGTGAAAATGAATTGTGAACTACTCTCGAATGCAATAACCCCCCAACTCCAAAACGGTAGGGAAGCAAGTAGAGGTGCACCAGCACAAGATACATACAGAGGGATCATTGGGCAATAGCGTCTTATGAGGTTATTGTGTGCGTGGCTGCAAAATGCGTTTGAGCGCGAGATAAGTGCAGTTTGGACATCCATGCCTCTCGCGACTAAACGCTTGGTGTTTGATGCCTAAACCGATGTTGCCCCACTGTCTTATGATGTACTCATGCCCACACAAGCATTGGTAAGGTCGGATAAACGTTTCCATGAAAGTTGTGAAGACCCATCACCTTTTACTGTTTAACCGCTTAGAAACACACAAGCGCCTATTGTGAAAATGAATTGTGAACTACTCTCGAATGCAATAACCCCCCAACTCCAAAACGGTAGGGAAGCAAGTAGAGGTGCACCAGCACAAGATACATACAGAGGGATCATTGGGCAATAGCGTCTTATGAGGTTATTGTGTGCGTGGCTGCAAAATGCGTTTGAGCGCGAGATAAGTGCAGTTTGGACATCCATGCCTCTCGCGACTAAACGCTTGGTGTTTGATGCCTAAACCGATGTTGCCCCACTGTCTTATGATGTACTCATGCCCACTACAAGCATTGGTAAGGTCGGATAAACGTTTCCATGAAAGTTGTGAGACCCATCACGCTTTTACTGTTTAACCGCTTAGAAACACAGAAAGCGCCTATTGTGGAAAATGAATTGTGAACTACTCTCGAATGCAATAACCCCCCAACTCCCAAAACGGTAGGGAAGCACAAGTAGAGGTGCACCAGCACAAGATACATATACAGAGGGATCATTGGGCAATAGCGTCTTATGAGGTTATTGGTGTGCGTGGCTGCAAAAATGCGTTTGAGCGCGAGATAAGTGCAGGTTTGGACATCCATGCCCTCTCGGACTAAACGCTTGGTGTTTGATGCCTAAACCGATGTTGCCCCACTGTCTTATGATGTACTCATGCCCACACAAGCATTGGTAAGGTCGGATAAACGTTTCCATGAAAGTTGTGAAGACCCATCACCTTTTACTGTTTAACCGCTTAGAAACACACAAGCGCCTATTGTGAAAATGAATTGTGAACTACTCTCGAATGCAATAACCCCCCAACTCCAAAACGGTAGGGAAGCAAGTAGAGGTGCACCAGCACAAGATACATACAGAGGGATCATTGGGCAATAGCGTCTTATGAGGTTATTGTGTGCGTGGCTGCAAAATGCGTTTGAGCGCGAGATAAGTGCAGTTTGGACATCCATGCCTCTCGCGACTAAACGCTTGGTGTTTGATGCCTAAACCGATGTTGCCCCACTGTCTTATGATGTACTCATGCCCACACAAGCATTGGTAAGGTCGGATAAACGTTTCCATGAAAGTTGTGAAGACCCATCACCTTTTACTGTTTTTACCGCTTAGGAAACACGGACAAGCGTCCTAGTTGGCTGAAAATGAAGTTGTGAAACTACTCTCGAATGTGCCAATAATCCCCCAACTCCAAAACGGTAGCGGAAGGCAAGTAGAGGATGCACCCAGCACCAAGATACATACAGAGGGATCATGGGGCCAATAGCGGTCTTATGAAGAGTTATTGTGTGGCGGTCGGCTGCAAAAATGCGTTTGAGCGCCGGAGATAAGTGCAGTTTGGACCATCCATGCCTCCTTCGGGCCGACTAAATCGCTTGGTGTTTGAATGCCTAAACCGAGTGTTGCCCCACTGCGCTTATTACATGTACTCATGCCCACACAAGCATTGGTAAGGCGGATAAACGTTTCCCATGAAAGTTGTGAGACCCATCACCTTTTACTGTTTAAACCGCTTAGAAACACACAAGCGCCTATTGTGAAAAATGAATTGTGAACTACTCTCGAATGCAATAACCCCCCAACTCCAAAACGGTAGGGAAGCAAGTAGAGGTGCACCAGCACAAGATAATACAGAGGGATCATTGGGCAATAGCGTCTTATGAGGTTATTGTGTGCGTGGCCTGCAAAATGCGTTTTGAGCGCGAGATAAGTGGCAGTTTGGACATCCATGCCTCTCGCGACTAAACGCTTGGTGTTTGATGCCTAAACCGATGTTGCCCCACTGTCTTATGATGTACTCATGCCCACACAAGCATTGGTAAGGTCGGATAAACGTTTCCATGAAAGTTGTGAAGACCCATCACCTTTTACTGTTTAAACCGCTTAGAAACACACAAGCGCCTATTGTGAAAATGAATTGTGAACTACTCTCGAATGCAATAACCACCCCAACTCCAAAACGGTAGGGAAAGCAAGTAGAGGTGCACCAGCACAAGAATACATACAGAGGGATCATTGGGCAATAGCGTCTTATGAGGTTATTGTGTGCGTGGCTGCAAAATGCGTTTGAGCGCGAGATAAGTGCAGTTTGGACATCCATGCCTCTCGCGACTAAACGCTTGGTGTTTGATGCCTAAACCGATGTTGCCCCACTGTCTTATGATGTACTCATGCCCACACAAGCATTGGTAAGGTCGGATAAACGTTTCCATGAAAGTTGTGAAGACCCATCACCTTTTACTGTTTAACCGCTTAGAAACACACAAGCGCCTATTGTGAAAATGAATTGTGAACTACTCTCGAATGCAATAACCCCCCAACTCCAAAACGGTAGGGAAGCAAGTAGAGGTGCACCAGCACAAGATACATACAGAGGGATCATTGGGCAATAGCGTCTTATGAGGTTATTGTGTGCGTGGCTGCAAAATGCGTTTGAGCGCGAGATAAGTGCAGTTTGGACATCCATGCCTCTCGCGACTAAACGCTTGGTGTTTGATGCCTAAACCGATGTTGCCCCACTGTCTTATGATGTACTCATGCCCACACAAGCATTGGTAAGGTCGGATAAAACGTTTCCATGAAAGTTGTGAAGACCCATCACCTTTTACTGTTTAACCGCTTAGAAACACACAAGCGCCTATTGTGAAAATGAATTGTGAACTACTCTCGAATGCAATAACCCCCCAACTCCAAAACGGTAGGGAAGCAAGTAGAGGTGCACCAGCACAAGATACATACAGAGGGATCATTGGGCAATAGCGTCTTATGAGGTTATTGTGTGCGTGGCTGCAAAATGCGTTTGAGCGCGAGATAAGTGCAGTTTGGACATCCATGCCTCTCGCGACTAAACGCTTGGTGTTTGATGCCGGTAAACCGATGTTGCCCCACTGTCTTATGATGTACTCATGCCCACACAAGCATTGGTAAGGGTCGGATAAAACGTTTCCATGAAAGTTGTGAGACCATCACCTTTTACTGTTTTAAACCGCTTAGAAACACACAAGCGCCTATTGTGAAAATGAATTGTGAACTACTCTCGAATGCAATAACCCCCCAACTCCAAAAACGGTAGGGAAGCAAGTAGAGGCTGCACCCAGCACAAAGAATACATACAGAAGGGATCAACTGACGGCGAAATAGACGTCTTATGAGAAGTCTATGTAGTGACGAAGAGCATAGCAAATGGCGTGAATTGAGCGCGAGATAAGTGGCAGAATATTACTGGAATCCAATATGCCTCTCGCGACTAATATACGCTTGAGATGTTGAATGCCTAACCGATGTATGCACGTCTTACATGATTGTACCATGCCCACACAAGCATTGGTAAGGTCGGAAAACAAAAGGGTTAGTGAAGGACAAATGATAAAAAAAAAAAAAGAATCGACAAAACAGTAGAGGGGGAGCTCGAATCTGGCAAGGAAGAACTTATTGTTGCTCCAAATGATTCCATGACGCATAATCTACACACAATCTATACAAAACACGACTGTATGGGGATATATATATATATATATATATATAGGTGTTCCCACAAGTATCGATTTCAAAACAAATGCGCACGCAAACTTTCATTTTCCAACATTCATATGTCACTGGGGCATGTTGTTGGATGGGTTCTTCTCACCGTGTGTGTGTGTGTGTGCATGTGTGTCTGAACACGTGCATATAGACCAGAGACAACTTAAAGGTACCATGTAAGAATCATGAATTCCTTCTCATAACTGACCCCTTTTGGCCGGTATGGGTATTGAGCTCCATGGGTTCAGACAATAACAACCACAAACTAATGTTAGTTCTAATCGGAAATAAACCTAAATTACTGGAAATAAACCTTTAATAAATAAATTAAAAAGCTATGAAAGAACAGCTCACATATACATACCGTACATATACATATATGTACGGTATGTATCTATACACCCAGGCTGGTACCTCGAACTGTGGCCAGTTCATGGGCATGCCAGGGCCGTGGTTGGAGCGGAACCACTTGAGGTCCTCTTCGGCGTCGGCAGCGGTCAGGGTGTCCTCCAGTGTCTGGTAGATGGTCTGGAACCTGCAGGTGGGGCGGGTGGGTGGGGTCACAGGGTGGGTGGGGCGACAGGGTGGGTGGGGCCACAGGATGGGTGGGGAGCTTGTTAGGGTGTTTCGGACAGAGTCGGCAAAACATAAGCCCCGACCACGGAAACGTCGCTGGTATATTCCAAGCTGTGTCGGATGATGGAGTGAGTGTTGCATGACGGAGTGAGTGTTGCATGACGGCGTGACGGAGTGAGTGTTGCATGACGGAGTGAGTGTTGCATGATGGAGTGAGTGTGGAGTGAGTGTTGCATGATGGAGTGAGTGTTGCATGATGGAGTGAGAGTTGCATGATAGGGTGAATCTTCCATGATGGAGTGAGTGTTGGATGACGGAGCGAGAGTCCATTTTTCCATTGGAGGATCACACAAATCTGACCAATATGTCCACCACACACCCTAATGGACATCGTTAAGTAGCCGCTAACGAGTCGCTAACGAGGTTCGGAGGAGCACAGAGCCAGAGGAAGGATGTGTTCTGATGGACTGCTGGTTGTGCGCCACTCTGCAGCCATCTATTGTTAATGATCTTAACCAAACACAACAGCCGGTGTGCGAACACACTCCAGCCTTGAGCTATGGTTTTACTTCACAGGTGGCTCAGCGAGTTCTAATCTCCATGTATAACAAGAAATAAAAATGTACATTGTGTTGCATGTTCCATCGCAAATCACAAACATAACATATCCTTGTAATCTTGTTAGATTGACAATAGATTGGTCAATAGATGGATGGATGGATGGATGGGCGAGTGACTAGAGGGAGTTTTGTTGTTCAGGTTTCAGTCGACTTCATGCAGGTCTCTCACCTCCCAGAAGCTGTCACTGGAGACGTCCGTGATGGAGTCAGTGTAGGAGCCCGACATGACTGCTGTTTACCCCACTGACTGTCACCCCCACGTGTACCAACCACACACACACCCCCCACACACACACACACACACACACACACACACACACACACACACGAGTTAATGATCATGTGATCAACGTGAAGCAATTTGGGAATTGTCAGGAATATAAATAAAGTCTGATATCACATGATAAGCTCTGGCATGCGCACGCACGCACGCGCACGCGCACACGCACTTATAACATACAGTGATAGTTATCTAACAATGCTTTGGAATTTTCATGCCCAAAATAGGCAAGAGGGAATACAAATTCAGCCTGGAGAAATGTGTGCTCCGTTAAAAACTAAATTCTCACTCTGTGTACTTCGGACATTATGAAATATCTCATTGTTGAATAACTGGACCCAGCGTGTATACAGTTGAGTTGACCTTAGTGTGTATACATTTGACCACTCAGCGAGAAGCCGGGGATCGAACTGGCAACCTTCCAGTTGCCAGATCACGCTCTACCACTCTCGCTCCTGAACCACTAGTGCTGACCGAAATGCCAATTAGGGTTGGGGGACACGGCCAAAATCTTCCATCCCAATCACTATAGGTCGATAACAATATATATCACAATATAGCATGTTTTCTGGGAATTCAATAAATAGTCTAGGCCTGTATAAAATAACTACATGGTGAAGTCTATTTTTGTATGTGTGTGAAGTAAATAGACTACAAATTAAATGAAAATGTTCTCATTTTATTAAGAACTTTAGTGCAAAAAATAGAACAGCTATAGAACGGTCTTGTGAGTTCCCGAAAATGGCATAACTTTACTGTAATGCAGCCTTTAAAACCAGGAAAAGACACGATATTACAATATCCAAAATAACAAATAGATATCTATCTAGTCCCGTATCACAATATCATATCATATATCGATGTAACAGCCAACCAAGAACTACAACAATCTGCAGGGTTCTCTCAGGAACGGATGAGGAAGTGTCCGACTCGTGATCCCAGCTCACATGCTCTCAGTCCCACCTGAGGAGTCAACACAGGCATGTAAAACCCACATCTGGGTTTCACACACACACACACACCACTCTTTCTACGCACTACGCAACAAAAGATTGAAAACCGACACACACGCACACAGGCACGCAACGGCCTTGCGGTGGTTGACCTCTGGAAACTGAGAACCCCAGCAGCGTGGACTGCTAAAGAACACACTCTTATCCAGTATCTCTTCTGCCTTCACTCCACAACATCTCACAAACAGGTCACACTTTCGCAGCGGGGGGAGGAATGCCTGTTCCTTAATGACCTGTCTCTGTACTGTCTAACCCCTACCTGTTCCTTAATGACCTGTCTCTGTACCGTCTAACCCCTACCTGCTCCTTAATGACCCGTCTCTGTACTGTCTAACCACTACCTGCTCCTTAATGACCCGTCTCTGTACTGTCTAACCCCTACCTGCTCCTTAATGACCCGTCTCTGTACTGTCTAACCCCTACCTGCTCCTTAATGACCCGTCTCTGTACTGTCTAACCCCTACCTGCTCCTTAATGACCTGTCTCTGTAATGTCTAACCCCTACCTGCTCCTTAATGACCTGTCTCTATGCACTGCAAGTCGTTTAACTAGAGTAGGGAGAGTGCCACACACACACACACACACAGAGGAGAGAGAGAGAGATAGTGTGTGTGTGTGTGTGTGTGTGTGAGAGAGAGATCTGGTTTGATAATCGAGACTGCAGGTGGGGGGAGTCCATATCCGCTTCCACACACCAACACCTCCCCCACCGAGACCCCCAACACAGCCATCACTGTGCTGTGTGTGTGTGTGTGGTGTGTGTGTGTGTGGTGTGTGTGTGTGTGTGTGTGTGTGTGTGTGTGTGTGTGTGTGTGTGTGTGTGTGTGTGTGTGTGAGACAGAGAGGAGCATCCAGAGATCCAAAGAGGGAGTTGGGGGGGCTTCCGTTAAAATCTTGGCCAGGCTTGGACCCTGGAACGACTGCACAAGGACTTTCTGTGTTCTCCTCGCCACCTCTTACCTTCTCCTCTCCTCCATCCTCCATCCTCTTGCTCATCCACCCTCTCCCTCTCTCTCACTTTCTCTGCCCATCTTCGGAGAATATGCAGAATGCACTTGTACCTTCAGGGAGAAGGTAGAGCATGCCCAGGGTATGGACCAAAAGGGGCATCCGCTGCTCTGATAAAGAAGGGCGGCAGTAGCTCAGGAGGTAAGAGCGGTTGTCTGGCAACAGGAAGGTTGCTGGTTCGATCCCCGGGCTCCTCCCCCTCCTAGCTAAGTGTCGAGGTGTCCCTGAGCAAGACACCACCTAACCCTACCTGCTCCTCCTAGCTAAGTGTGGAGGTGTCCCTGAGCAAGACACCACCTAACCCTACCTGCTCCTGACGTGTTGGTTGTTACCTTGCATGGTTGACACCACCGTCGGTGTATGATGGGTGATGAAGGCAGTAGTTCAGGAGGTAAGAGCGGTTGTCTGGCAACAGGAAGGGCTGGTTCGATCCCCGGGCTCCTCCCCTCCTAGCTAAGTGTGGAGGTGTCCCTGAGCAAGACACCACCTAACCCTACCTGCTCCTCCTAGCTAAGTGTGAGGTGTCCCTGAGCAAGACACCACCTAACCCTAACTGCTCCTGACGTGTTGGTTGTTACCTTGCATGGTTGACACCGCCGTCGGTGTATGAATGGGTGAATGTGACGTGTACTACTTTTGGATAAAAGCGATGATAAATGCTAATTTTACCATTAACCAATGTGTCTTAAAAGAGAGAGAATTAATTACTCGTATTAATTTCATAATTGTACTTAAAAAATGCAATTTGCTAAAACTATTTGCAATTTGGTAAACCATTTCATGTTCTTTGTTGTCGCTGTTCAAATAAATTCATTCATTCATTCATAGAAAGATGGCAAGAGTCTTACTTAGCCACGTCACACAAAGCCATGAAAATAACTATAATGCGACAACAACAACATAATCGCGATGATGAGCATTTAATAGGGCCCAGGTATTCACCTGGTTAAGTGTTTGGTTCTCAGCCGAAACGTTGCGAGTCCACATTCTACCTGCGGGGCATCAACAGCCTTGAGCAAGACGCGCGCTACCTGCTCATTAATGACACGTTCTGTACGTTTGTTTGTTTGTTTGTTTGTTACTATGAATGTGGCAAGACACCACTAACCCTAACTGCTCCTGATGTGTTGGTTGTTACCTTGCATGGTTGACACCGCCGTCACTGTATGAATGGGTCAATGTCAGGCAACTGTAAATCGCTTTGTGATAAAAAAGCGCCGTATAATGCAATACATTTACCATTTAGCATGTACGACACCCACACGCGTACCTCCTTGAAGCTTCTTGGCCCAGGGCTTCTCCGCCTTGCGGAAGCCGTCCTCCGCCTCCTTGGTCTCCTTGAACCGCGATCATCTGCTTGTGGTAGGCGTCGCGCTGCCAGTTCTTCAGCTTCTCGAAGTTCCCTCTCGCCCATCAGCGCCGACTTCACCTCCATGTGCAGGTCGCTCACCTTCTCCGCCTCCGTGCACAGCGCGCTCCACGCCAACTCCAGCGAGCCGTACTGGGGCCCTTGTGAGGGACGCGGGTCAAGGGTCAGTGCCGTCTACTGCGTCAGCCTAGCCGCTGATGCTTGAGGCATGGAGGGTATGGCTTTTCACTGTCGATCAGTGGTGGGCAGTAACCAAGTACATTACTCAAGTATTGATGTACTCAAGTATCAAATCTGAAGTATTGAAGCAAATATTGTACTTTTTACTATACAAAATATAAACATAAGTAATGGATATATCATAAGAAACCAATTAATCGTGATAATAAATGATAAAGCTGCTCCTTTTGCTGTAAGACTGTACATAGTGTGGATATTCTGATTCTTTCCTTCAATTGTGATATTTGTGATATTTGTATTGTTCTGTTTGCACATTCCGCTGGCATTGCCACTTTTTAATTTCACTGCATATCCTGTGGTGTCTATGTGACAATTACACTTTCTTGATCTGGATCTTGAAATGAATCTTATCACTCAATTAATGGTCATCTTCTAAATGTCATCATAATGTCTTGTGAGAACAAAAGTCAACAAAGTAATGTCTTCAACGGATTGTTGTTAGACAGACTGGACTGGATTTTACTGACTGGACTGACTTGAATGACTTGACTGACTTGAGTGAGTGTGTGTGTGTCCCCTACCCTTCTCTATGAGCTGCGCCAGCGTTTTGGACCACTCGGTGAGCTGCTGGGCGTAGGACTTCTCGATGCGGGGCACGCTCGTGCAGGCAGGTCATCAGGTCGTTGCACAGGCGGTTGCCGTCGTCCACGCGCTTCACCGTG
Source organism: Coryphaenoides rupestris (assembly GCA_002895965.2). NCBI lineage: Eukaryota > Metazoa > Chordata > Actinopteri > Gadiformes > Macrouridae > Coryphaenoides > Coryphaenoides rupestris. The sequence continues at coordinate 212,333 of PIJE02000722.1, read as the reverse complement.
CGCTTGTAGTTTCCCCACCTGGCCAGGCGGAGACCACAGGGAGGGAGGGATGGGTGAATGGGTGGAGTGTGGAGGAAAGGCAGATAGATGGAGGGATTCGTAGATGGATGGGTCGAGGGATGGACGATAGATCAGTAGATTGACAATAGATGGGTGAATGATGATGATAAATGATATAGATCACTGGATTAATAATAGATGGGTAACATGATGGAATATACAGTGCACAACAGCCAGATTGTCGACTTTTTATTTACCGTACTTATTAGTACTATATTACTAATTGTTTAGAGTTTTAGATTTCGTTAAAGGATACTGCAGGTGTGAATGGGGAGTAAGCATTCCATTTGTTCTTGTTACATATGGCAATAAAGAAATCATGAATCTTGGTAGATTGACAATAGATTGGTCAATAGATGGATGATGGATGGGCGAGTGACTAGAGGAGTTTTGTTGTCAGGTTTCAGTCGACTTCATGCAGGTCTCTCACCTCCCAGAAGCTGTCACTGGAGACGTCCGTGATGGAGTCAGTGTAGGAGCCCGACATGACTGCTGTGTCCCTCGGTTACCCTCAGTGTAGGGCCTGAGAGCGGGCGGACACACACACACACACACACACACAACACACACACACACACACACACACACACACACACACACACCACACACACAACACACACACACACACACACACACACACACACACACACACACACACACCACAACACACACAGTTAATGATCATGTGATCAACGTGAAGCAATTTGGAATTGTCAGGAATATAAATAAAGTCTGATATCACATGATAAGCTCTGGCATGCGCACGCACGCACCGCGCACACGCACTTATAACATACAGTGATAGTTATCTAACAATGCTTTGGAATTTTCATGTCCAAAATAGGCAAGAGGGAATACAAATTCAGCCTGGAGAAATGTGTGCTCCGTTAAAAACTAAATTCTCACTCTGTGTACTTCGGACATTATGAAATATCTCATTGTTGAATAACTGGACCCCGTGTATATACAGTTGAGTTGACCTTAGTGTGTATACAGTTGACCACTCAGCGAGAAGCCGGGATCGAACTGGCAACCTTCCAGTTGCCAGATCACGCTCTTACCGCTCTCTGCTCCTGAACCACTAGTGCTGACCGAAATGCCAATTAGGGTTGGGGGACACGGCCAAAATCTTCCATCCCAATCACTATAGGTCGATAACAATATATATCACAATATAGCATGTTTTTCTGGGAATTCAATAAATAGTCTAGGCCTGTATAAAATAACTACATGGTGAAGTCTATTTTTGTATGCGTGTGAATTAAATAGACTACAAATTAAATAAAAATGTTCTCATTTTATTAAGAACTTTAGTGCAAAAAATAGAACAGCTATAGAACGGTCCTTGTGAGTTCCCGAAAATGGCATAACTTTACTGTAATGCAGCCTTAAAACCAGGAAAAGACACGATATTACAATATCCAAAATAACAGATATCTATCTAGACCCGTATCACAATATCATATCATATATCGATGTAACAGCCAACCAAGAACTACAACAATCTGCAGGGTTCTCTCAGGAACGGATGAGGAAGTGTCCGACTCGTGATCCCAGCTCACATGTTCTCAGTCCCACCTGAGGAGTCAACACAGGCATGTAAAACCCACATTTGGGTTTCACACACACACACACACACACCTCTTTCTACGCACTATGCAACAAAAGATTGAAAACCAACACACCAACGCACGCAACGGCCTTGCGGTGGTTGACCTCTGGAAACTGAGAACCCCAGCAGCGTGGACTGCTAAAGAACACACTCTTATCCAGTATCTCTTCTGCCTTCTCTCCACAACATCTCACAAACAGGTCACACTTTCGCAGCGGGGGGAGGAATGCCTGTTCCTTAATGACCCGTCTCTGTACTGTCTAACCCCTACCCGCTCCTTAATGACCTGTCTCTGTACTGTCTAAACCCTACCTGCTCCTTAATGACCGTCTCTGTACTGTCTAACCCCTACCTGCTCCTTAATGACCTGTCTCTGTACTGTCTAACCCCTACCTGCTCCTTAATGACCCGTCTCTGTACTGTCTAACCCTACCTGCTCCCTTAATGGGACCTTGTCCTATGCTATCACTGCAAGTCGTTTAACTAGAGTAGGGAGAGTGCCACACCACACACACAGAGGAAGAGAGAGAGAGATAGTGTGTGTGTGTGTGTGTGTGGTGTGTGTGTGTGTGTGTGTGTGTTGGTGTGTGTGTGTGTGTGAGAGAGAGAGATCTGGTTTGATAATCGAGACTGCAGGTGGGGGGGAGTCCATATCCGCTTCCACACACCAACACCTCCCCCACCGAGACCCCCAACACAGCCATCACTGTGCTGTGTGTGTGTGTGTGTGTGTGTGTGTGTGTGTGTGTGTGTGTGTGTGTGTGTGTGTGTGTGTGTGTGTGTGAGTGTGTGTGTGTGTGTGTGAGACAGAGAGGAGCATCCAGAGATCCAAAGAGGGAGTTGGGGGGGCTTCCGTTAAATCTTGGCCAGGCTTTGGACCCTGGAACGATGCACAAGGACTTTCTGTGTTCTCCTCGCCACCTCTTACCTTCCTCCTCATCCTCCATCCTCTTGCTCATCCACCCCTCTCTCTCTCTCTCCTCACTTTCTCTGCCCATCTTCGGAGAATATGCAGAATGCACTTGTACCTTCAGGGAGAAGGTAGAGCATGCCCTGGGTATGGACCAAAAGGGGCATCCGCTGCTCTGATAAAGAAGGGCGGCAGTAGCTCAGGAGGTAAGAGCGGTTGTCTGGCAACAGGAAGGTTGCTGGTTCGATCCCCGGGCTCCTCCCCCTCCTAGCTAAGTGTCGAGGTGTCCCTGAGCAAGACACCACCTAACCCTACCTGCTCCTCCTAGCTAAGTGTCGAGGTGTCCCTGAGCAAGACACCACCTAACCCCACCTGCTCCTGACGTGTTGGTTGTTACCTTGCATGGTTGACACCACCGCCGTCGGTGTATGAATGGGTGAATGTGAGGCAATACTGTAAAGCGCTTTGGATAAAAGCGCGATATAAATGCAATCCATTTACCATTTAGCTGTGATCACGTTTGAATTAAACACTTTTCTTGAACTTGCACTTTATGTTCATTATCAATTTTCCAAAATGCTTAGTTTTTATGATGTTTTTACATGCGTACGTTTGTTATTTATGTGCCGTCATGGTATCGATATGCTACTCCTTGCAAAGCAAATTCCCAGAGGGGCAACAAAGGCTTCATTAATTCAAGATCGTCTCAAGCCTTGTGTAATTCTGTGGAGTGTGCGTGTTTATTCATCGTAAGAAATAATCAACTTTACGACGGAATCTTCGACTCTGTTCAGACCTGCCATTTCATTTCGCAGACGCTTTCATCCGCAGCACCACGTGCAGCGAATGAGTTTTTAGAATCATGTCATCAAGGTATAGGGGTGGGCCTCTTGCGGGAATAGAACCCAGAAGTCTCCCAACCCTGGCAAGGAACAGAACTCCCTGACCTATATTGACAGCAACACTAATAACACAGCAAGAACATTGCAGGCCAGAAGGAAGTTAGTAATAGAACTGTGGAATCCGATCGAGTTATCTACACCACCAGTGATATACATTTCCTGTAGTTCATACATCCATACATCCATCATCCAAGTGTTGGATTGGATTTTCTATATGGGGAGAGCATCGGGCACGGTCTACATCGCACAGGCCTGTCGTGGGAATTTGTCGTCGAGCCAAGCAAGCCGACGAGTCTGCCGCATGTTCCGGCCAGCTGCCTTCGAACATCACCCCTGCAGACGCGCCACGAATACCTCGTGACTAAAAACGGCAGCAAGTCGCATCAAACGTTGTGGTACAGCCCATCGAGGAAGTCGTACGTCAACCGCAGCAGAAATTGAATCATGCACACTGGGGGGGGGGGGGGGGGGGGCGGGGTTTGCACACACAGTGACGCTTTCTGGCCCGGCGGGGAATAACTTGGATCAAAGACTTGGATCAAAAATAATCCTGGAAACATTTAGAAGCTGTAGTCTTGGACTGTGTTTCCACTGCAGGAACTTTCCCCAGGAACTTAGAAACCTTTGGAGGGACTCTGTGACATAGGGTCAAGGATCAAGTTCTGGGGACATATTGTGTCCACCAAAAAGGTCCCTGCTCGGGGGTAGGTACTTTCCAAAGGTTCGGGATCTTTGAAGGTGAAGGCGGGGCTTGAAGCGCTGTACATTTCTCAATCTCACGGTCAATCTCTGCAATAAGCTCTTACTAGTCCTTTTACAGACCGGTCTCGAATAAACATCACGAAAAAGCGGGTGTAGTGAAGTTAGTGCAGTGGCCAGGGTCGGCTGTGCGGCTTCCTGTCAAAACACACTGGGCATCTGAATGTACTGATAAAATGAATAAATAAGAGTATAGTTGTCGTAGCCGTCGGCCAAGTACCCCAGATAACAGCACTTTCACCAGAACTAATCCACCTTTGTCCCACTTAAAACCAACCCCTGCGCTGTATTATCAAGCAGCTCTCCAAAACATGAGCTGCAATCAAGATGTGATTTGATCTAAGGCCCTCGAGGCTGCATTATGTACAACTCCGGACGCCTATCTGGAAACACAAGGACAAAACCCGGGTGCTTCTACCACATTTATAGTCGAGTCCAGGCCGGGGGCCGAAGTCCACTCAGCCAATGGCACGGTGGGCCTCCACTCGACGAGGCCTGCTGCTCTGTGCCGTGAAATAAGAACCAGCGGAACGGAATTAGGAATCGAGGATCAGGAACTTTAAATATGAGACTTGACTCAGAAGAAGTCCATTGAGAAAAGGCGGGTTAGCGTGTCGTTTCAAAATAGTCGTCTCAAGTAGGGCTGTCGCGACAATCACAACACTGTGTTTCCAAGGCAACCGCAGGGGGTGACGAACAACTAGGGCTGAACGATATTGTAATTTTTTTTTATCATATTGCCATTAATTTGACAGGTATTGCGATAATGATTCACCATTTGTGGGAAATTATCATTTTTGCATGACGTGACCTTTGTTGAGGTGTGTATCTGGAGGAAAATTGTGCCAGCAATGGCATCTCGGGCAGCACTACAGTTCTTAATTTATAATGGTGTTATACACTTACATTGACACATTTTACCCTTGAAATCAAATCATGAGATATCAAGAGTCACACCCCTACTGCACACATATCTATTTTTTGTTACTTGTATTTAAACAACAAATGTCATGGTGTAACATAATAATGTTAGGTTTGAAACGGCATCTCCAATATGAAGATAAAAAACGAAGGAAGGATCCAAAGGTCCATCAAATTTGAAATAAGAACTAAGAACGTCAAATGAAAGCATCAAGTCAAAACATGGACTGTGTGGTCATTTGAGCAGCAGCAGCAGCAGCAGCAGCAGCAGCAGCAGCAGCAGCAGCAGCAGCAGTGGCTGGTGACCTCGTTCAGAAATATACACAACCGTAATAAACCAGACATTAACAGACATAAACAGAGATGGATTTATGAGAAGGGGGATGAGGTGAATTGCACCTGGACAAAGCACAGGGCAGCATGACATGGTGGGCTATGGGAGTGGGAGGTTAAGTGGATACAGCCGGGCATAATGAGGGGTTTCTGCTGGCCTGGTTCTGGCCCACAGAGACCCACAACGCTATAAACAACCCGTGGAGGTGGTGGTGGTGGTGGGGGTGGTGGTGGTGGTGGGACGGAGCCCTCCGACCAGGCCGGGTTGAAGGCTGAGCAGAACAACAGCACTGGAAAGACCTTGAATTGAAGGTTGTAAACGGCAACGTATTGAAGGCTAAAAACACTTTGAATTAAAGTCCGTAAAGCCCACAAATTCAAGGCTGTAAAGACATAAAGAACTTAAAGTAGCGGTCGTAAAGACATTGAAATGAAAACCTGAAAGATCTTGAACTCAAAGCTGTAAAGTCTGCAACGCCACAAATTCAAGGCTGTCAGAACATTGAAATAAAGGTTGGAAAGGCCTCAACTTTAAGGCTGTACACTTGAATTTAAGGCCGCAATAACTTGAATTGAGGGTTGTAAAAGACATTGAAATCAAAGCCTGAAAGATCTTGAATTTAAGGCTGTAAGGGCATTGAAATCAAGGTCGGAAAGGCCTCAAATGTAAAGCTGTACACACCTTGAATTCAAGGCGGTGAAGAGCCGGATTAATGTGCTTGATCATGGTGAGCAAGCGACGGCCAAAAGATAGGGGGGCGGATGGGGTGAGTGTGAGCTAGCTAAAACTGAGACGTGACCCACGGGCCGGGTCTATAACTAATAGCACATGAAGGGTATTAGGTTCCTGGATCCTGTTGGGGGAAGAGCGAGAGGGAGGGGGGGAGGGAGGGGGAGACGGTGAGTGGGGAGACTCTCGAGTCATGATTTACCAGGTGACACTTTGACCTTCACACGCCACGGACGAGACAGGAGGATAGATTCTATATCGAGGTACGCACAAACAAGAGGGCTGGCAGAGTTCACGTGACGAACAGGCCTGCTGTGCTGGAAACTGAAATGCACAGGTGTTGGGTTCAATTTGATGAGGTGAATGGGTTGATTTTTCCGAGTGCATTCGGTGTCCCGTGTGAACTCTTTGCATGGGGCTGCGACAACGTCCGTTTTCAGAATAAAATGTGAAAGTGAAATTGAATGAAAATTGTATTGACGGGGATACGGTTGTGTGTAAAGAATCACAGTTCAGAATGAATGATTCCTGTCTCATTGTTTACATACTCGTTACTCGATCTTCATTTGAATGAGCGATTATCGATTCGTAAATCCCGAGATCGATTTTTTATGCCTTTTCCTGCTTGCAGCTTCAACCCGCAACGAGATCTCGTGGCCAGATCTCGCGCGACGAGAATTGGCCAGATCTCGCGCAACGAGATCTCTCAACGCAGTTGAATCTGAAAGCATGGCGGGGGGGCTGCTCCACTGAAGTCACTGCCGGGTCTAAAGGCAGATGTCTGGTTGCATTTCGGTTTTAAAAAACATGACGACAGAGAAGAGCTGGACAAAAGCAAAGACATACGTAAGATGTGCAAAGTGGAGGTGAAATATTGTACCAAAGATATCACCCAGACGTGCAATATGCAAAAGATGATCCAAAACAAGCCTCGCTGGGGAAGACTCTTGTTTGCAAGTTACAATCCAGTTCTCCAATTAAATTTTTGGTACATTTCAATTTCTAATGCAAGACAGTCACACGACAGCAAAGTGTGTTTTCCTGAGGGATAAGTGATTGTCTTCTTGTTTACAGGTAGGCTGTTTGTAGACACTTTATTTACACTGTCTGCACTAATGAAAGCACTTTTCGTAGTGTCTGAGTTGCACGGTCAATGCCGGTCATGTCATGTTGAATAAAAAGTACATTCATGTTACTGCTTTGGGGTCAATTCTTAATGTAAACATTGATATTTTTAATAATGCAACAGGTTGGAGGGTTCCTTGTACCATTTACCACATTAGTTCTCTGAGAATCTTTCATATTCAAGCAAAATTGGTATTGTAACTAAAATATCCCGAATCGAAATCGAATTGAATCGCGAATCAAATCGAATCGGGACCTTGTGAATCGGAATCTAATCGTTTTTGGAAATCAGTGGCGATACCCAGCCCTACTCGTTACGTCCTTGCATTGTATTGTATTGTATTGACTAATAAAACTGTACGCAGCGGATGCAGTGGTGCCTGAACGGTACGATTAAAGGCTGTAATAATACAATAACTCTTTCCACTAGTAGCACTCAAAGTGCTCCTTACTAAAAAGAGGAGCACCAGCACAAATGTAGGTGCACCACATAAATCAACACCATCCTAAACTATATTACTGATAAATCACAGTATTTTATTTTAAAGTGAAGTAGTGCTTTTAATTGCTTTTTGAAAAGATAACAAACCAAATACATAAATGTACAAATGTAAACATAAAGGTATGTGGTCAGTAGTATCAGTGCATATGAAGAGTTTGGTTCCAAAACGCGATAAGCGACATTTGATCGCTAATTCAAAGTTCTCCATTCAATTTCCGCAAAACGCGACAACCGGCTAGTTTCTCTGCATTACATTATTCTCTTTCTTTCCAAACTGCGGTAACGCCGCGACAGATTTTCAGCAGACTCAGAACAATAAACCATCAAAGATCATCATAGACGTGAGAACGTGAAGAAAATGCGTCATTCTGGCGGTGGTAAAATGCCGGCGATTTCTTCACACACACACACACACACACACACACACACACACACACACACACCACACACACAACACACAACACACACCACACACACACACACACACACACACACACACACACACACACACACACACACACACACACACACCACACAGAAGATGGACTGTAGTCACGCTGATCAGCTCACTGCTGGTGATCTTGATCAAAACTTCCAGTCTTTCTCTGCTCATTCAATTAAAGTTGAACAGGACCAGGCGCCTCTGCGTCTTATAACAGTTAATAAGGTCCAGTGAGGGGGGGGGGGGCAGGCGCATTCATTCATCTGATTTAATCAATCAGATGAATCGTCGCGCAGTACGTCGATCTATGCAATACATCATTAGAAGACCACCCGGTCTGTTGTTCACAGCAGTTACGGTCATCTTATTTTTTACAACTTAGGCACCAAGTGAATAAGGTCAAGCGACTGTGGGTGCTGACCTTGGAAAATTATCCACACACATCATAATCCAAACATGGTCTTGATTACGCGGTAAGAGTCCATAGGGCCGGGTAAGGCCAATTAAACTCTCTCTCTCTCTGGTCCATCTACCTGTGCCAGGTGTGTGGGAGAAGAACAGATGAAGGTAGTGGAGAGAAAGAAAGAGAAAGAGGACAGGAGAGATGGAAGGATTACAAGAAACGACAACAACAGAGATTGTCAACAGTGGACAGGCAGGAGCACGCCACCCCTCAGGTATTACGATATCAGCGAGAGTGCAGAGTAAGAGAAAACAGAAGTGAGAGACAAAAGGTAATTCACTGAGGGGAGTTTGAGCATTATAGTACACACACACACACAACACACACACACACACACACACACACACACACACACACAAAGATGTTACAGTGCATAAAGAGGATGTTGATGTGAGTCTCTAAGGAACAGTGCAGATCCATTAGAAAGTTAGTTTCGTTTCTCAAGCAAAGACAAATTAAGACACCATGTTATTTATGATCACATACAACATTTTTGATGCCAGGGATCTGATTTTGACATCTGCAAGACGTGCTTTTAGAAACCGGACCTCGTATTGACCATCATTTATATATAAGCCTATTAAAACATGAATTGTTTATTCTTCAGTCATACAGCTTTGTCCTTTAGGGAGGATGCTGTGTAAATGGATTTGCATTATATACATCACGTTTATCCAAAGCGCTTTACAGTTGCCTGACATTCACGCATTCATACACGTTGAATGCATTCAATGAACATTATCATTTTAAAGCACTTTAATTTCCACCTGAACTTTGTTTCAACATATGAAAGTTGATCTGCATTCAGAGCAGCAGGTAAACAGGTTACAAGTCTAGTGGCTACAAGTCTAGTGGCTACAGGCCTAGAGGCGACCACAATGACACCGATTTGACACTAAAACTCATCACCCTCTCTCTGTGGCCCGGGCTGGGGACACACCACCAAACAAAACACATTGCCATGGCGACGCCCGGAAGACGAAGACGAAGAAAAAAAAAAAAGAAGTTAGGATTACATAACAGGCGGGCTGAGAAAATAAAGTTAAATGTCATAATCCCATAATAGTCTGCTTAATCTGGCCCCGGGTCAGTGAGTGGAATTTTGTCTTCCATCATGGAGGTACACATATTTTCCCATTTCCGTACTTTGTTTCTCAGGGATGCCGGGGGTGGAGCATGCAGGGCTGGAATCAGAGGTGATCGCAGCCCTATGATATTGGATATTACACTTTCACAGCAGGACATGTTTGCTTTGAAGCCCTATGGAGAGGGAATGGAGACATAGAGACCCTCAAAGATTGATATTGTTTCCGCTGTCACTTCTCACACACATTCTGTCGAGCGCACGCACACGCGCGCACGCCACAAGGTTATTAATTTCCACTGTTGAGCCGCGGAGGGGGTCGTGACCTTGACTTTCATTCCAATGCAGTGGGTCACCTCCACCCTCCCTCCACTACCACCACCCCCCACCCCCCACGAGTGGCCCGCCGACAGCTGTGTGTGGAGATTTGCTGTGCTCGGCACAAAGCACATAGGCTTTCCAGAGAGTACTGTTGTATACCGCTCACTCAGTATGTTCTAGAACTTAACCTCGTTTGGCCCTCTGTTCCAGGGGGTGGGAATCACCTGAGACCTTTAGATAGGATATTATCATGATCCCAGTTTTGCAATGCATGTCATTAGCCTTAGTATTGTGATTACATTTGTGCGATATTACAATGACTTTAAGTCAAATAAAATCTAAAATTACAATAATAATTGAAGTCATAACCATACAAGTGGCAAAATTACAACTCAAAATAAGAAGCCGTGAAGATCTGAAAGGTCTTTCTACTTTTCATAGCACTATAAAAAAAAATCCACAAATATAGCATTCTTTATTTTAATTATAGGGTGACTCAAGTTTTACTCACTTTTTTTATTTAAACCAGTTGTACTGAATTTAGAAATGTATCATGCTTCCAAGAACAGGAGTGCTGATCTAGTATCAGTCATAGCTTCCTTGTGATGAGGACAAACTGGTCCTAACCACCACTCCGACACAGCAAAGGCATTGCATTGCCGAGCAATGTTCAGAGCTCAACCTACAGGCCTCCACCAAGACTACTGACCATGTGTCCAAGTGAACAATCACCAGACTAACAAACCCTAACATACTAGGCTCTCACCACAGACTGAACACTTAGACAGTATGCACCAAATACCTCACACACATTTAGACTGTGTGACTGGGTGGCCAAGTATGGATTATTCCCACCCAGCCCAACTATGTTCTATAGCTTGCCCCCGGGTTCTTGAACTTCCTCCAAGTCCTAGAGCCCTGTGCGTTCAAGAATTTAACTCAAAGTTGGGACTGTCTGACTGCTCTGTGTCAACACCATGGGTTATCGGTGGCAGCCGCAACCACAACAACTGAACAACAACTGAACAACAATAACAACCGCCCCAGAGTCAGCCATGTCTGAAAACACCCCCTCCGGCAGAACACCAATGGCATTTGTGGCCTCCCTGATTCGGGCAGTTTCCACGGGGGTGGGGTCGGGGGGGTTTGCCAACAGTGGAGACCAGAACATAATAGAGGGAAACACCGTCTGTTACGTGACACATGAAAAAGCGGGTGTGGGGGGGGGACCCTGACATCACCTCAGAGACACATATTCAACGCAGTCTTTCCTGTGGAGCCGACCCCTCCCTCATCCTCTCCGCACCCACCCACACCAACGGCTTCTCCACTTCTTCTGCCATGACAGGGGAACATGGCACGCGTGCAGGGGGGGGCACTGGAAGATGAGAACCAGAACAGAGTGACTCCCCCGAGCTCCACCACGACCTTCAATCTGTGATCCCGTCGCCAGAGTCCGTCGCACTCGCTCGCTGGCCGAGATAAGAGAGCGGAGAAGCCTAATCGCTCTGACACAGACGTCAGAGTTCACACATTTGTAACAAACGCAAAGAAAACCGGCTTTCTTGACACGACCGGTTCTGTGTTCTGTGAGGCTTAACTCCGTGTTAAAACATACGACAAGCAAAACTTATCTTGAGTGCGCTGTGCAGACGAAACATTTAAAAAACATCTCGCAATACACAGTTATTAGGATAGAACCATGAGCCAACTGTGCCAGTATACACCCAGATCTGCAATTGTATATATCCCTGGGGTGTTGTTATGGGGCGCGTTCACAAGTGAAAAACAAGTGACTGTAATGTTCGCGTTGTGTGTGTCTGCATGATGTAAATTACATACATAAATAGATCCGCATACAGCTGCGGCTGGGACAGTGTCTTTAAACAATGACAAAACAAATTCAAATACACAATAAGAGCTGCAGAGATAGCAGAACATGAACTCTTTGTTTTGCAAATGGAAAAATAGATTTTGTTGAAATAGGCCTAGATTCCTGCCGAGACTTTGTTGACAAATCGTCTGCGTGTTCATCTTGGCTGACAAAACATGACATATTTGTGACTTGTGATTTTCAGCCGATAGGATGTCCAACTTAAAATGTCTTACGCCTCAGTTTGCAGAACAATCAACATGTCTGTCCCATTAAGGTAGGCTACAAAAACAGTCATTTCCAAGTTTCCATCACCAGGCTTTCGTACTTCCACTATTGTTGCCACAACACATCGTTCAAAACAACACCAATATACAAGCGTTGTAAATAACCATCTAATTTACCGCAAAATACAATGTAAATGCTGAATGAAACACATTCACACGCAGTCAAACAAAGACACTCTCCATTTGTTTTTAACCAAAACAAACAAAAAAAACACTCATATGGACAAATACAAAAACCAGAACCAGTACCTTGAGAACACAACTGAAAGACCAGCGACTTGTCAGTTTCACCTCATGATTGTGACAGCCTTGCAATGATTGACCAACGCTGACTAACGTTGAGTGGTGGAGAGAACAGTCCAACACACACACTACACACACATTCCTGATTTGCAACCAGGATTCCAGCAGATGGGGGCAGTGTAGGAAATCAATGCCAACGAATGGGTGGCCCATGCTGCAGGGGTGTCAAACTCATTTGAGGTTGAGGGCCGAAACAGACCAAATGCTGCTTAGCGGGGGGGGACAAACAAAACACCATGAAAATACATATGAAACTCTTAACTCGTGCAGCTTAGTGGTTATTTGTAAGAGCTACAACCATTTTTTGTGTGATTATGAATAAAGTGAAGAAATCAACCAGAAAGTTGAATCCATCCAACCATCCAAATTTTTTGAAGAGCTACAACCATTTTTGTGTGTGATTATGAATAAAGTGAAGAAATCAAGCAGAAAGATGAATCCATCCAAGCCGTCCAATCCATTTTATGAAATTGCCTGCCGGGCCGGCCGCACCTGGCCCCCGGGCCGCATGTTTGACACCCCCTGGCTTATGGAACGACATGGATCGTGGCTACAAGAGGTTTTTCCCCAATAGAGAGCAGATGAGAACTGTGGCTGGGTGAGAGGGACGAGACACTAAACAGTGGGAACAGTGGGTAGAGCGCATGCATTTACACACATTAGTACCGGTATGAACTGGACCAGGGAGGGAGGGGGAGGAGGGGGGGCGGGTAAACCTCTCTTCTCTCGTAACACCCGCCGCGCCCTTCTCCCTTCTTCCTTCTCCTTTCCCCCCCAAGGGCGAGTTAAGAGAGCAGATAAACAGCATCGGCAAATAGACTTAAAAACAACAACAACAACAACAACAACAGCAAACTACAAACTGCAAACGTGACGCAGAAGTGCGGGGAAACCCAGCGGCATTGGTGTTAAAAGCCACCCCCAGGACATGTTGCTGAAGCCCTATGGAGAGGGAATGGAGACATAGAGACCCTCAAAGATTGATATTGTTTCCGCTGTCACATTCTCACACACATTCTGTCGAGCGCACGCACACGCGCGCACGCACAAGGTTATTAATTTCCACTGTGAGCCGCGGAGGGGTCGTGACCTTGACTTTCATTCCAATGCAGTGGGTCACCTCCACCCTCCCCTCCACTACCACCCCCCCGCCCCCCACGAGTGGCCCGCCGACAGCTGTGTGTGGAGATTTGCTTTGCTCGGCACAAAGCACATAGGCTTTCCAGAGAGTACTGTGTATACCGCTCACTCAGTATGTTCTAGAACTTAACCTCGTTTGGCCCTCTGTTCCAGGGGTGGGAATCACCTGAGACCTTTAGATAGGATATTATCATGATCCCAGTTTTGCAATGCATGTCATTAGCCTTAGTATTGTGATTACATTTGTTGCGATATTACAATGACTAAGTCAAATAAAATCTAAAATTACAATAATAATTGAAGTCATAACCGTACAAGTGGAAAAATTACAACTAAAAATAAGAAGCCGTGAAGATCTGAAGGTCTTTCTACTTTTCATAGCACTATAAAAAAAATGCCACAAACATAGCATTCTTTATTTTAATTATTGTGTGACTCAAGTTTACTCACTTTTTTTATTTAAACCAGTTGTACTGAATTTAGAAATGTATCATGCTTCCAAGAACAGGAGTGCTGATCTAGTATCAGTCATAGCTTCCTTGTGATGAGGACAAACTGGTCCTAGACCACCACTCCGACACAGCAAAGGCATTGCATTGCCGAGCAATGTTCAGAGCTCAACCTACAGGCCTCCACCAAGACTACTGACCATGTGTCCAAGTGAACAATCACCAGACTAACAAACCCTAACATACTAGGCTCTCACCACAGACTGAACACTTAGACAGTATGCACCAAATACCTCACACACATTTAGACTGTGTGACTGGGTGCCAAGTATGGATTATTCCCACCCAGCCCAACTATGTTCTATAGCTTGCCCCCGGGTTCTTGAACTTCCTCCAAGTCCTAGAGCCCTGTGCGTTCAAGAATTTAACTCAAATTGATATTTTAATAATGCAACAGGTTGGAGGGTTCCTTGTACCATTTACCACATTAGTTCTCTGAGAATCTTTCATATTCAAGCAAAATTGGTATTGTAACTAAAATATCCCGAATCGAAATCGAATTGAATCGCGAATCAAATCGAATCGGGACCTTGTGAATCGGAATCTAATCGTTTTTGGAAATCAGTGGCGATACCCAGCCCTACTCGTTACGTCCTTGCATTGTATTGTATTGTATTGACTAATAAAACTGTACGCAGCGGATGCAGTGGTGCCTGAACGGTACGATTAAAGGCTGTAACTCTTTCCACTAGTAGCACTCAAAGTGCTCCTTACTAAAAAGAGGAGCACCAGCACAAAATGTAGGTGCACCACATAAATCAACACCATCCTAAACTATATCACTGATAAATCACAGTATTTTATTTTAAAGTGAAGTAGTGCTTTTAATTGCTTTTTGAAAACATAACAAAACCAAATACATAAATGTACAAATGTGGTCAGTAGTATCAGTGCATATGAAGAGTTTGGTTCCAAAACGCGATAAGCGCCATTTGATCGCTATTCAAAGTTCTCCATTCAATTTCCGCAAAACGCAACAACCGGCTAGTTTCTCTGCATTACATTATTCTCTTTCTTTCCAAACTGCGGTAAACGCCGCGACAGATTTTCAGCAGACTCAGAACATAAACCATCAAAAGATCATCATAGACGTGAGAACGTGAAGAAAATGCGTCATTCTGGCGGTGGTAAAATGCCGGCGATTTCTTCACACACACACACACCACACACACACACACACACACACACACACACACACACACACACACACACACACACACACACACACACACACACACACACACACACACACACACACACACACACACACACACACACACACACACACACACACACAGAAGATGGACTGTAGTCACGCCGCTCACTGCTGGTGATCTTGATCAAAACTTCCAGTCTTTCTCTGCTCATTCAATTAAAGTTGAACAGGACCAGGCGCCTCTGCGTCTTATAACAGTTAATAAGGTCCAGTGAGGGGGGGGGGGCAGGCGCATTCATTCATCTGATTTAATCAATCAGATGAATCGTCGTGCAGTACGTCGATCTATGCAATACATCATTAGAAGACCACCCGGTCTGTTGTTCACAGCAGTTACGGTCATCTTATTTTTTACAACTTAGGCACCAAGTGAATAAGGTCAAGCGACTGTGGGTGCTGACCTTGGAAAATTATCCACACACATCATAATCCAAACATGGTCTTGATTACGCGGTAAGAGTCCATAGGGCCGGGTAAGGCCAATTAAACTCTCTCTCTCTGGTCCATCTACCTGTGCCAGGTGTGTGGGAGAAGAACAGATGGAGGTAGTGGAGAGAAAGAAAGAGAAAGAGGACAGGAGAGATGGAAGGATTACAAGAAACGACAACAACAGAGATTGTCAACAGTGGACAGGCAGGAGCACGCCACCCCTCAGGTATTACGATATCAGCGAGAGAGCAGAGTAAGAGAAACAGAAGTGAGAGACAAAAGGTAATTCACTGAGGGGAGTTTGAGCATTATAGGTACACACACACACACACACACACACACACACACACACACACACACACACACACACACACACACACACACACACACACACACACACACACACACACACACACACACACACACACACACACACACACACACACACAAAGATGTTACAGTGTATAAAGAGGATGTGATGTGAGTCTCTAAGGAACAGTGCAGATCCATTAGAAAGTTAGTTTCGTTTCTCAAGCAAAGACAAATTAAGACACCACGTTATTTATGATCACATACAACATTTTTGATGCCAGGGATCTGATTTTGACATCTGCAAGACGTGCTTTTAGAAACCAGACCTCGTATTGACCATCATTTATATATAAGCCTCTTAAAACATGAATGTTTATTCTTCAGTCATACAGCTTGTCCTTTAGGGAGGATGCTGTGTAAATGGATTGCATTTATATACATCACGTTTATCCAAAGCGCTTTACAGTTGCCTGACATTCACGCATTCATACACGTTGAATGCATTCAATGAACATTATCATTTTAAGCACTTTAATTTCCACCTGAACTTTGTTTCAACATATGAAAGTTGATCTGCATTCAGACCAGCAGGTAAACAGGTTACAAGTCTAGTGGCTACAGGCCTAGAGGCGACCGCAATGACACCGATTTGACACTAAAACTCATCACCCTCTCTCTGTGGCCCGGGCTGGGGACACACCACCAAACAAAACACATTGCCATGGCGACGCCCGGAAGACGAAGACGAAGAAAAAAAAAAGAAGAAGTTAGGATTACATACAGGCGGGCTGAGAAAATAAAGTTAAATGTCATAATCCCATAATAGTCTGCTTATCTGGCCCCGGGTCAGTGAGTGGAATTTTGTCTTCCATCATGGAGGTACACATATTTTCCCATTTCCGTACTTTGTTTCTCAGGGATGCCGGGGGTGGAGCATGCAGGGCTGGATCAGAGGTGATCGCAGCCCTATGATATTGGATATTACACTTTCACAGCAGGACATGTTGCTGAAGCCCTATGGAGAGGGAATGGAGACATATAGACCCTCAAAGATTGATATTGTTTCCGCTGTCACATTCTCACACACATTCTGTCGAGCGCACGCACACGCGCGCACGCACAAGGTTATTAATTTCCACTGTGAGCCGCGGAGGGGTCGTGACCTTGACTTTCATTCCAATGCAGTGGGTCACCTCCACCCTCCCCTCCACTACCACCCCCCCGCCCCCCACGAGTGGCCCGCCGACAGCTGTGTGTGGAGATTTGCTGTGCTCGGCACAAAGCACATAGGCTTTCCAGAGAGTACTGTGTATACCGCTCACTCAGTATGTTCTAGAACTTAACCTCGTTTGGCCCTCTGTTCCAGGGGTGGGAATCAGACCTTTAGATAGGATATTATCATGATCCCAGTTTTGCAATGCATGTCATTAGCCTTAGTATTGTGATTACATTTTTTGCGATATTACAATGACTAAGTCAAATAAAATCTAAAATTACAATAATAATTGAAGTCATAACCGTACAAGTGGAAAAATTACAACTAAAAATAAGAAGCCGTGAAGATCTGAAGGTCTTTCTACTTTTCATAGCACTATAAAAAAAATGCCACAAACATAGCATTCTTTATTTTAATTATTGTGTGACTCAAGTTTACTCACTTTTTTTATTTAAACCAGTTGTACTGAATTTAGAAATGTATCATGCTTCCAAGAAGAGGAGTGCTGATCTAGTATCAGTCATAGCTTCCTTGTGATGAGGACAAACTGGTCCTAGACCACCACTCCGACACAGCAAAGGCATTGCATTGCCGAGCAATGTTCAGAGCTCAACCTACAGGCCTCCACCAAGACTACTGACCATGTGTCCAAGTGAACAATCACCAGACTAACAAACCCTAACATACTAGGCTCTCACCACAGACTGAACACTTAGACAGTATGCACCAAATACCTCACACACATTTAGACTGTGTGACTGGGTGCCAAGTATGGATTATTCCCACCCAGCCCAACTATGTTCTATAGCTTGCCCCCGGGTTCTTGAACTTCCTCCAAGTCCTAGAGCCCTGTGCGTTCAAGAATTTAACTCAAAGTTGGGACTGTGACTGCTCTGTGTCAACACCATGGGTTATCGGTGGCAGCCGCAACCACAACAACTGAACAACAACTGAACAACAATAACAACCGCCCCAGAGTCAGCCATGTCTGAAACACCCCTCCGGCAGAACACAATGGCATTTGTGGCCTCCCTGATTCGGGCAGTTTCCACGGGGGTGGGGTCGGGGGGGGTTTGCCAACAGTGGAGACCAGAACATAATAGAGGGAAACACCGTCTGTTACGTGACACATGAAAAGCGGGTGTGGGGGGGAGGGGGGGGGACCCTGACATCACCCTCAAGAGACACATTTCAACGCAGTCTTTCCTGTGGAGCCGACCCCTCCTCATCCTCCTCATCCTCCTCCACACCCACCCACACCAACGGCTTCTCCACTTCTTCTGCCATGACAGGGGAACATGGCACGCGTGCAGGGGGGGGGGCACTGGAAGATGAGAACCAGAACAGAGTCACTCCCCCGAGCTCCACCACGACCTTCAGTCTGTGATCCCGTCGCCAGAGTCCGTCGCACTCGCTCGCTCGCTGGCCGAGATAAGAGAGCGGAGAAGCCTAATCGCTCTGACACAGACGTCAGAGTTCACACATTTGTACAAACGCAAAGAAACCGGCTTTCTTGACACGACCGGTTCTGTGTTCTGTGAGGCTTAACTCCGTGTTAAAACATACGACAAGCAAAACTTATCTTGAGTGCGCTGTGCAGACGAAACATTTAAAAAACATCTCGCAATACACAGTTATTAGGATAGAACCATGAGCCAACTGTGCCAGTATACACCCAGATCTGCAATTGTATATATCCCTGGGGTGTTGTTATGGGGCGCGTTCACAAGTGAAAAACAAGTGACTGTAATGTTCGCGTTGTGTGTGTCTGCATGATGTAAATTACATACATAAATAGATCCGCATACAGCTGCGGCTGGGACGGTGGGACAGTCTTTAAACAATGACAAAACAAATTCAAATACACAATAAGAGCTGCAGAGATAGCAGAACATGAACTCTTTGTTTTGCAAATGGAAAAATAGATTTTGTTGAAATAGGCCTAGATTCCTGCCGAGACTTTGTTGACAAATCGTCTCCGTGTTCATCTTGGCTGACAAAACATGACATATTTGTGACTTGTGATTTTCAGCCGATAGGATGTCCAACTTAAAATGTCTTACGCCTCAGTTTGCAGAACAATCAACATGTCTGTCCCATTAAGGTAGGCTACAAAAACAGTAATTTCCAAGTTTCCATCACCAGGCTTTCGCACTTCCACTATTGTTGCCACAACACATCGTTCAAAACAACACCAATATACAAGCGTTGTAAATAATCATCTAATTTACCTCAAAATACAATGTAAATGCTGAATGAAACACATTCACACGCAGTCAAACAAAGACACTCTCCATTTGTTTTTAACCAAAACAAACAAAACAAACACTCATATGGACAAATACAAAAACCAGAACCAGTACCTTGAGAACACAACTGAAAGACCAGCGACTTGTCAGTTTCACCTCATGATTGTGACAGCCTTGCAATGATTGACCAACGCTGACTAACGTTGAGTGGTGGAGAGAACAGTCCACACACTCTACACTACACACACACTACACACACATTCCTGATTTGCAACCAGGATTCCAGCAGATGGGGGCAGTGTAGGAAATCAATGCCAACGAATGGGTGGCCTATGCTGCAGGGGTGTCAAACTCATTTGAGGTTGAGGGCCGAAACAGACCAAATGCTGCTTAGCGGGGGGACCGGACAAACACGACAACAAAACACCACGAAAATACACACGAAACTCTTACAACTCGTGCGGCTTAGTGGTTATTTGTAAGAGCTACAACCATTTTTGTGTGTGATTATGAATAAAGTGAAGAAATCAAGCAGAAAGATGAATCCATCCAAGCCGTCCAATCCATTTTATGAAATTGCCTGCCGGGCCGGCCGCACCTGGCCCCCGGGCCGCATGTTTGACACCCCCTGGCTTATGGAACGACATGGATCGTGGCTACAAGAGGGTTTTCCCAATAGAGAGCAGATGAGAACTGTGGCTGGGTGAGAGGGACGAGACACTAAACAGTGGGAACAGTGGGTAGAGCGCATGCATTTACACACATTAGTACCGGTATGAACTGGACCAGGGAGGGAGGGGGAGGAGGGGGGGCGGGTAAACCTCTCTTCTCTCGTAACACCCGCCGCGCCCTTCTCCCTTCTTCCTTCTCCTTTCCCCCCCAAGGGCGAGTTAAGAGAGCAGATAAACAGCATCGGCAAATAGACTTAAAAACAACAACAACAACAACAGCAAACTACAAACTGCAAACGTGACGCAGAAGTGCGGGAAACCCCAGCGGCATTGGTGTTAAAAGCCACCCCCGAAACGTGGGACTTACCCGCCAGGGCTAAGTCGGAGGACTCTCGTCATGCAACAAAAAAGTGCTCACTTTCATGGGGAGAGTAACCGCGGGTTGTGGGACATTTTGGTGTAAAACCCGAACACCCCCCCCAGACCCGAACACCCCCCAGGACCCGCAAAAAAAACATCTCCACCGAGACCCAGTCATCCTTTTATATTCGATCTTTTAAACTTTTTTTTTTAAGACGCGGGCCACAGCGTTGACAGCCCCGCGGCGAACGAACCCATTGAAAAGGTAACCGCTGGAATAGATGTTTCTTTTAGACGTCTTCTAACGCAACACACGGACAGTATAGCCCCTCAGTATAGTGTAGTATAGTATAGTATGGCCCTTACCTGACCTCTTTTTTGGGGGGGATTCCTGTGGCGAGTATTGTGAGGATATTGTGAGGCGCTGTGTGTGTGTGTGTGTGTGTTTCAGATGCTGCGCTCCGCGTCCGTTGTTTCCTGCTGGCCAGGCAGGGAGGCGCGACGAGTGACGTCACATCCCGACTGTTTTAATGTGTAAAAAAAAAAGAAGAAAATTACAGACGCGTTTGTTAAATCTCAATTATAAAAAACACACACACACACACACGAAAACATGAAGTCATATGAAATCGTGTGAAAACTATTCTTGAGTTTAGAAACGTGTTTAATAATGTATTTCACTGGCATCGTGGTAACATTGCAATTAATATAATGTTATGTTATGTTGTGTTGTGTTTTTACAAGCGTAGAACGAGTTGAATAGGTCAACTAAAGTGACATGAAGTTATGTGTTATAACAATATGTATTTAAAAGGACAGCACCGATATTAACATTTTAAAGGAATACATAATAATAATAATAATAATAATATAATATAATAATACATTTTATTTGGAGGCGCCTTTCAAGACACCCAAGGACACCTAAAAAAAAAAAACAAGATTTAAGATTAAGATTAAAATTAAAATTACAATTAAAATTAAGAATTAAGAATTAAGAATTAAAATTAAAAACAGTGGTAGTGGCAAATTGAATTGAAACATAATTGAAATGCCAAACAGTGATAGCTGTTAAAAAATATGATAAGACCAGCCTTTAATAATTGTCATGGGTATAAAAAGATGAAGTATAGCAAAGCAATGTCTTCCCCGTACATTCAGTTCTTCTTTCAAATTAACTTGAGGGCATTTCGGCTTGTTGAAGTTATCGCCTCCACACCGTAAGCTGTTTCTGCTTAAAATGATAACCATTTTAAGAACATTTTAAGTGCTAAAAATCCTGCTGAAAGTCAAGCAGCACCTATGGACAGAACCTACAAGGTGAGAATCAAACCTTGAAGGCCAGAGTGGCACACAAACAGAAACTTGAATCTGATTATCTTACAGGTCGAACAGGTCGTATCCATGGAAACGGAAGTGTGTGTGTGTGTGTGTGTGGGGGGGGGGGGGTTGTCAACCTATCAAGGTTATACCGGAGGCGTTTGGTTGTCGTGGCTACCGCAACACTCTTGTTTTTAAACCCAAAGCCAAACAAATTAGGCATTGTTTGTATTACATATCACATTAACATCATATATGTAATGTGAGTGAAAACTATCTCAGTGCAAACAAAATGTCATGTAAAAATAAAATATTGACATAACATAACATGAAGTAAGAGGTCACATACATGGAAAATTATGTCACAGTTAGTGTCAAGTTGGGCATAACATTTAATAAACATTTGGGTTCCTGTTGTGAACAAGTAATATGGCTGTGAGGTTACCTCATGAATGTCTGAGATTCCAAAGGATAGCATGAAGATAAGAACCCAGTATACACACACTCCCAATGCACACCGAGAGCTACAGATAAGCGGCAAGCATATGAATCAAATGCACGGATATCGTAGAAATTCATGTCATGTGACGTGAGCAAGCAATTGGCCATGAGGGGGAAAAACATTTCGTCATAGATTCAAAATTTCAATAAATAATTTAAATTCCATCTTTGGAAGAAAAAAACAACCTGACAAAATCCATACAATATTTTATAATACCTTATAAAAAAAACCTGTTCTGAGGTCTTGTTCATTCAGTAATATGGGCTCATTTAATTCAAACTTCATCATCGTCTGTAGAGGACTGTTGTTATTATATCCATATCTATCAATATCACTAGAGCCGATCGCTACCGTCTGTAATTATGATTAGCCACTTTGTGCTAACCGAAAGTGTCGGTAATCATTAATCATGCATAGAGCGACTTGCCACAATCTCTGCTAACGTTCTGGCTAGACTGGTTTCCCTTGTCCTCTGGCATTGGCCGCCAACTGCAAGCACTTCCTGGCTGTATCTGTTTAGATCCCATCGTAACTGTCGCCCGATTTGATGCCCCACAGCCCCATCCCAGCAGTGACTGGTCCTTAATGGCATGCTATTGCATGGAGTTGGTGGGGGAAAGGGGGGAGGGGGCACCGGCCCCGTGTGTGTGCCTCCTGTGCTGCTGTCAATAAAGTTTGGGCAAGCTCCATGAACAACCATGAAGGGTATCAAAAAAACCTGTCAAACTTGTCTCTTTTTTTAATGTTTATAATTTTGTCTCATTTTGCCTCCGTGAGCGTTCACGGGAAGTCCTCATCGTCCAGGAAGTCCACGTCGTCGCCATGGCAAACTGGGACAACCTCACTTCCAGGTGGCGGCGGTGGGTCGTTGTCCTGGCCCGGACGCCGCCCCCTTGGTGCCCTTTGACCCCAGCGACTGACCCGAGCGGCTACGCAGCTCTCGCTCGGCGTTCTCGCTCAACGCCTGCTCCTCGTCGTACCTGAGCGGCGAGGGGGCAGAGAGAGAGAGGAAGGTCTGAGGAAATGGGCTAAAGACAGGCAGATAACATTTGTTGAGGCCATGACCTATTTTAGCCCCACTTCAACAACGTATGCACATTGCGCCACGCCAAATAGTTTGTATATAACCTTTAGTTCCAGGAAGTACTATTCAGGAGAGACTTCAGCCCGTTCCTGTCTGCGTTTCCACTGTGGTCTAAAGACCCGGGAAGATTAAGCCACTGAGTAATTTTTACATGAAACGTCTCCAAAACATGGATGTATGCTTCAAATGCACATCAAAACACACCCGCTTATCATATCCCCCTCATCCACGAACTGCCATTTGCTACACTATTTTACACTGCATTATAACTGCATTCTCAATTACATAGGATATTTTGGTGAAATATTTGGGATTTTTCATGATGTGTATTCGTTACGTGCCTGACAGATTTTATGAGCTATTGCAGAGATGGACCATGAGACGACGAATACGGAGAAATATTTAGCGCTGCAAGACCCACCTGCAAACCCCTGAACTTTTACAAGAAGAATATTTAGACCCTGTTCCTGTGGTGGAAAGGCACAAGACCTCTGGTTCTGGGGGTAAAATTTGGTAGTTTTTTATAATCCATGTTTTTTTTTTATACTCAAGAATGCATCAGATTATATGTCAGCAGTTTCCTGTGACCCCATATGGAGCACTAAGTGGGGTCCTGAGCCAGAGGTTGAGGATTAAGGTTTCCCTGTGCTCAACAAGAGGCCAGTTTAAACCTGGATTTACTGCGTTAGCGACCAAACTCCAAAACACAAAAGCAATATCGGCTATCCTCCTCTGAGTTAAGTCAACACATTGGCCAAATGCTTGTGGCCATGTTTTTCCCTCGAGGGAGTCTGTGATCTGTGAACTGTAGCATTCCAGCGAGGCCACGGCCCACATGGGGTCCCTTCGATAGCTCAGTTGGTAGAGCGGAGGACTGTAGTGGCACAGGGTCAGTGATCCTTAGGTCGCTGGTTGATCCGGCTCGAAGGACATTTTAGTCCAGAAGAGAGAAGGCATTTGGGGTGTACTGAAATAAAGGATAAACTTTCTAATTGCTAGATAAGACTTCCAGTGTGTAAACTATGTATATATAGAAGGGATAGATTCTGACCTACTGGATACATTCTGAGGTAAACTTCTAGTCAATATTAATAAGTAGGGCAGGCTATGGTTGTTCAAAGACTGCTTCCGATGAGTTAACTGTTTTGGTGAAAAACAGTTAGGTTTGTGGCCTGTTGCTGAGGCAACGACAGTTTGAAGCAAAAAATAAAGGCAACTTTAAGCGATGCCCAACTGCTGTAGGCCAGATGTTTCAACAGTCTTGGTTTTACTGTGCTTGTGTCTTTTAAAGGATAAAACTGTTTTTTGTATGTTTACAACGCTCTAAAACTACAAACTGCACCAGATGCATCTTAACATTTTATAAATTAAGCTCCTTCAAAAGGAGCTATTGGTCAGGAATAACTAGTAATGATTAACTTTCAAATGGTACTGGTAACAATTTGTATTTCAATGTAAGAGCGCAGTTTTTTAGATATCCCTTGACACCTTAGAGAGTTTCTCTGTAAAGTGAGGCACAAAGCTGGATACACTGAATATATACTGTATATAGACTGCTTTACCTATATATTCTACAATATTGTGGCTACTAGATAAAAACAAAAAGTGAGCCTCCTTCGAGCCAGCGACCTAAGGATGCCAGCTTCAACTCTACAGTCCTCCGCTCTACCAACTGAGCTATGGAAGGGCCTTGGGGAGTACGCAGTGGGTGAGGTAGGCGTGGTGGTGCGTCATGGCGGCGACGTTGCTTAACTCAGCATTCTTATCTTTAGCCCTTGTGTACGCAAGAGTGGTTTCCCCTTCCCTGGCGACGGCAAAACAGGCAGTAGTACATTCAGGAAGCGCAAAACAGTACTTTGTGAGGCACGAGTACCCCCCAAGCAAAGTAAAAAGTACTCACGGGCAGGAGGACATTCAGGATTAATATCATCAGTACTCAAAAGTAAAAGGCAGTAGTATTCATATGTAACAGTACTCCACCCACAGTATGTAGTAGTATTCTCAGGAATGAAAGCACACAGTAATACATTCCATTAGCACAACGGCATCCTGTGTCATCATAATCCTCATTGTTGACTTACGCGCCACCAGGTGTGAGTGTGGTTAGGCATTGCAAGACCTTTCCGAATCTCCGGCTTATGACATCACAAGTGGGAATGTCCGACCGGATGTACTGTATGCTGGATAGATCAGCCTACCAGCCTACCCAGTGGACTGTAGCAACTTGTAGGCTGATCTATCCAGCATACATCCGGGTGGACATTCCCACTCCCCTCGTGATGTCATAAGTCGCTATTGAAGCCCCTCCCCGATCAGATACATGACTTGTGACAAACAAAACCGAAATTATAGCTTTGGTTTCAAGCTCTGTATTTGCTCATTCCACGCATTAGCACCAGACACACCTTTATTAAGGCACAGAAGTGAAAGATAGCGTGACATAATGAAACCACAGATATTTGGATATGGCCCATTAAGATCCAGTTTATGTAGTCAAGCTGTCGCTAATTGTCCAATGATGCAGCAGAGCGATTCTCAGTATTTGGTAGTACTCTGTAATTAAAGCAGTAGTACTCACAGTACTCTGTAGTACTCGGTAATTAAGGCAGTAGTACTCACAGCACTGGGTAGTATTCGGTGTAACTAAAGCAGTAATAATCACAGTGCTCGGTAGTGGTCTGTGTAATTAAAGCAGCAGTACTCAGTGGTGGTCTGTGTAATTAAGGCAGTAGTACTCACAGTAGCTGGTAGTGGTCTGTGTAATTAAAGCAGTCAGTACTCAGTGGTGGTCTGTGTAATTAAAGCAGCAGTACTCACAGTAGCTGGTAGTTCCCCAGGGCCTCCCGGCGCGGGGTGCGGCTCCAGCGGCAGTCGCCGGTGATGTCGCCGCCGGGCGCCACGATGTTGAGCGTGTCGTTGATCAGGTTGTACTTCAGGATGCGGTCGTTGGCCGTGCTGGAGGTCAGCGAGGGGGAGGCGTTCACCTGTACACACACACACACACACACACACACACAAACTCATTTTAGCTTTTAGCTTTTTGACGAGGATCCACGAGGATCCAAGGAAGTGCACTTTTATCGCTTTGGATAAAATCGTCTGCTAAATGCCCTAAAAGGTAAATGTAGTTTTTTCCAGGACCAAGTTAAAAAGGTCAGATTTTCCAGGTAGTCCAGTACCTACATTTCTGAGAGCCAAATTCCAACACTTCAAGCACCTCAAGCATCTTGTAAGGACCCTTACACACACACACCCTTACTTACATACACACACACACACACACACTAGGGTTACAGTGTGTGTGTGTGTGTGTGTGTGTGTGTGTGTGTGTGTGTGTGTGTGTGTGTGTGTGTGTGTGTGTGTGTGTGTGTGTGTGTGTGTGTGTGTGTGTGTGTGTGTGTGCGCCACCCAAATGGAAACACCTTGGAACATCCCATTGTGGAATACTGTCAGGAAAGCCTGTATGAATAAAATTCAATTTGAGTGCCGGTCAATAGCTCTACCTCATATGATATAACAACAAAAGCAATCATGAAGTGCTTGAAACTTGTTCTATTCAAATCTTACTGTACCATCAGTCAGCAATATATTGTTGTGTCACTCTCTTCAGACAAATGTACTCTGGACAAAAGCATCTCCTAAATGCCCTAAATGTAAATTCAATCGCAGGGTTCAATCAAAGGTACTGGGTTCGATCCCCAGATGTCCACAGCCTACCACAAAGCATCCTAGAGCAAGACCTGAATCTGAATTCAATTTTCAGTTGCTTTTAGCTAAAATCATCTGCTAAATTACGACAGTTCTAACACATCAGTATATAAGGCTACCATGCACTTGCTGTTTTGAACCCAATCACCCGCAAGCTCATTGGTCATTGTGTCGTCATGGTGTTGTCCGCCGGGAAGTGGACCATAAATGAATTGTAATACAAACCCAACATGTGTGTGAGTATTATGATGATGATATGATATCGCTGGGTAGCTGGTTGGAAGTGGACAACTCCTGTCTTCAAGCACGCATCCTCACTTGTTTGTTCTTCACAAGCGAAAACTATTTACTTTGTTGTTAGTAATTCAATGTCTGCCTGTAACATTGTTTTTGGACAACAAGTTTTGTTGTCCATTGTTTTTCATGGTTTGTCAAATTGATGATGCCTGATCTGAAAAACAAGGACTGAAGTTCAGAAAAATAATACTTCTTAATTGTTAATTCTATAAAAATCAGCCTTTTCTATAAATGTTCTTCATTACAATGATAGTTAATCCATTAAATTATGCATTCACACAAAACACCCATGAAAAGAGTGAACACAGGCAAGACAAGGAAAAGATTGTGTGTGTGTGTGTGTGTGTGTGTGTGTGTGTGTGTTGCGCGCGCACGCATGCATGCACACACGCACACACACTTCACCGGGTGTACACAGGACATTCTCCCCTTAGAGATATTACAGACCTTGTGGCCAAAGAGGGTTAATAATTGCCTAGAGAAAACAGACTAGATAATGATATCCCAGGGATCCTTCATGAGAGAGAGAGAGAGAGGGGCCGAGAGAGAGACAGAGAGAGAGAGAGACAGAGAGAGAGAGAGAGAGAGAGAGAGAGACAGAGAGAGCGACAGAGAGAGCGACAGAGAGACAGAGAGAGCGACAGAGCGACAGAGAGAGGGGATCTATCTTCACCAGTGGATCCAGAGCATGCCCGCCCTTCAGCTCAGTCACCAGTGTGTCTGAACTAGATCACCAGATCAGAAATAGTTGGAGACCTAGCCTGGAAACCTAGTGGACAACTCTGACAAAATGAGGACAAACGAAAAATTATGAGGACAACTTCCCAGTAAAATGACAACTATAGCACAGGCTATATTTCATCAGCTCCCCCTAACCCTAGCTTGTGTTCTCCCAGGGGTCACCTGTTTGATTTAAAGGACAACTTTATAACACGCACACTGTGTATGATTTGTCTTGTACACACACATACAGACACAAAACACACATGCTCAAACACAGGCACACAGCAAGCTTGAAGAACAGAACACACATCTGCCCAGTGGTGCACGGGCGATCGGGTGTACATGGGCTCACTGGCCAATCACAACCAAGTTAGTTCGTGCTCGGGCTCACTGGCCAATCACAACCAAGTTAGTTAATGCTCGGGCTCACTGCCACGTTCTATAATTGTACACAAGTAGCGCGCAGCAGTCAGATGTGTGTGTGTGTGTGTGTGTGTGTGTGTGTGTGTGTGTGTGTGTGTGTGTGTGTGTGTGTGTGTGTATGATCCTCACCTCAATGAGCCACGGCTTCAGCTTGTCGTCGATGATGATGTCATAGCCGTAGCACTCGAAGCAGTGCTTGTCATTGTTCATCACCGGCTAGGGAGCGAGGGAACAAGGGAACAAGGGAACGAGGGAGGAAGGAAAGACAGAGATATGAGAGAGAGAGAGAGAGGGAATACTTTCTTTAAAGATACCTCGATGTATGCATCCGGAGAGAGTGTCACCACCACACCACGTGTCCCCTGTCCCTGCCCCTGTCCCTGTGTTTGTGTCTTTTCCTGCTTGTGTCTTTAGGTGTAATTCCCCACCTGTCCACCAGATGTCCTCAGACTAAAGACTCTCATCACTTAATCTCACCTGTTTGTCTCCCCACCTGCACCGCATTCCCTGATCAGCATCCCCATAGACATCACTCCACTTTTGTCTGCGTCCTGGCTTTTATTTCTATTTTTCTGAACTGATTCTGTTTTTATTTATGCATGTTTTTTAATATAATATGTAAAGCACTTTGACCTGCATTTTATGTATGAAAGGTGCTACACACATCAAGTTTATTATTATTATTATTATTATTATTCTCTGTGTACCTGCCACTCTCCCTGCCCTCCACATTAACATTAATATGGACAAATATAATGAGACGAGTGGACATTCAACACCCCAAGGTCAATACATCATAACTTAAAACATTTCTATCTCCCATGAGATATAAATTGAGTCATGAACACAAAAGGAACGTGCCTATTTAGTTTCAGAACATTTATCAATAAAGTAAATAAAAAGTACATGAAAGTAAATAAGTAAAATGTTGTCAACTCATCCTCTTGGGTGTCTTCTGCAGCTGAACTAGTATAACAGTAGCACATGCATTAGCATAACTGTTTGCAATGCAATGCTGTAAACCAGGAAATGAATGTAAACACTTTTTTTTCATCAATCTTTATCGATCATGAGAAGTGAGTACTCAGAGAATATAAAGTATATTTTGCCTCTGATGTAAGTTTTCTCTATTGTTGGTATGGGATTTTGTTTTCATCTAAATTCATCGTTTTAGGGATCGTTTCGCTTTGTGCTGACGTGTGCAAACCTGTTAAAACTTCATATCTCAGGGATGAATAAAGAATTTATCCATCCATCTCTTCCCACATCTATCTCTCTCTTTCCCTTCAGCTCTCTCTCTCTCTCTCTCTCTCTCTCTCTCACGCTCACTCTCTCCCATTGCAGACAACAGAACATTTAAAGACTTTGGTAAAAGCGGGAATCTTACTACAATTGAAGTATTATGAAATGTGGAGGATTCTGGTTACGGCAGAAGCTCAGGAGGTAAGAGTGGTTGTCTGGCAACAGGGAGGTTGCTGGTTTGATCCCCGGGCTCCTCCGCCTCCTAGCTAAGTGTGGAGGTGTCCCTGAGCAAGACACCACCTAACCCTAACTGCTCCTGACGTGTTGGTTGTTACCTTGCATGGTTGACACCGCCGTCGGTGTATGAATGCAGTACTGTAAAGCGCTATATAAATGCAATCCATTTATTTATTCTTTGTGGTTAAATTAATTCCTTAAATGGAGTATAACACTCACATGGCTTTTACTAAACTTTGCAACACTCACTTTCTTTTTGTCTGCTATTGTCTGGTATCTGTAGCATGAGTGTGTGAGTGAGTGAGTGAGTGATGAGTGAGTGAGTGAGTGAGTGAGTGATTGGAAAGTGTCCAGTCAGCGTCTGTCCACTCACGGCGACGGCCTTGAGGGAATGCACCACGATCCAGTGAATCTGGTCGAAGAGGCGTCCCGTCACATCCTTGCCCCGCGTGCTCTCCAGGTACAGACGCAGGTTGCTCACCGTCCACTTGCCCCCATGCACGTGGTTGTAGTCGTCCTGCAACGGTAGGTTTTTGGCGGGAACGTGTGTGTGTGTGTGTGTGTGGGGTAACGTAGCACTGTTTAGCATATTGTATGTTCTTAGATGTTGGTAATGCACTCAGAATGACACGTCTGCTCTTATCCCAGCTATTATGCAGGCAACCTAGAAATTATGAAACTCGTTCTATTAGCCATGCAATTATGAATGCTTGAAACTTGTTCTGTTCTTATCTTTATGTACCACAGTGATATATTGATGTCTCCTTCAACAAATGTACTCTTTGTACAGTAAGTCGATTTGGAGAAAAGTGTCTGATTCTTTTTTAGTTGTTTTTTTTTGCTTCTCTTATATAATGCGTTCCAAAAAGTCACTTAAAATCCCCATTCATATCCCGTTATTATTAGGATTATAATTATTTTTCATTCATGCTAAAAGCAATTAGAAAATAACACAAATACAAAAGGCCAGCACATATAAGGATAAGGATTCGAGCCAGCCAGTAGTGAGCCAGCAAAAGGCACTGGATTCGATCCTCAATGTCTGCAGCCTACCTGTATAGTGTATATAATAACATGCATCTGAATTGTGATGTAATGACATGTATCTGCAGAGAATTCATTTAAAAGGGGACTGCCAACGCTCTAGTTATGAATGCATCATTATGTTCTCACCCCGTGTTTCTGGATGGCCACATTGGTGAGGTGAACAAACATGTTGTCCAGTTCACTGGTGCTGGGTGTGTATTTCACCGTGCAGAACCGGCAGAACCCCAACTTGTACCTGCCACCCACCCACACACACACACACACACACACACACACACACACACACACACACACACACACACACACACACACACACACACACACACACACACACACACACACACACAACACACACACACACACACACACACACACACACACACACACACATAAATCATACACAGATATATAGATAGAGGGCTACTGTATACTCCAGTTGTAAATACTCAGTCTATTGACTGCTCCAAAAGAATATAAAGCTGACATTAATACTATCAGTGTTAATGTAAGTATAATACTTTTATAATATTAATACTACATTAATTAGCACTATCAGTGAGGGAAACACACTGCCTTCCCCTGCCCAACATCCGTCTCACAGGAATCGGATTGTTTGACTTTATTCCAGGCAAGTAAATATGACTCATGGTAAGCATGTTTGATTAAGGTGGAGTTTGGAGCTTATACAGTCGCTTACAACTGTATGTGTCGTTAGAATACAAACTGAACACATAGGAACACATAACAGTTGCACTTAAAGGCTAATAGCGTACATGTAGCATTTGAGCGGACGGTACGTGGTCACCAAAACGTAGAGTCGCAGGTCAAACTTTTTGCCCCCAATAAGAAGAGGATTGTCGATGTACAGGGAGATGACGTACGCCTCCTTGCCACTAGAGGCCGCCATAAACCTGCAGGTAAAAAATGTACCATAGTCATTTAAATGTGTCTAAATGGACACAGCAAGCAATTGAAGTAAACGAAAGCTGACTTTTCGTTAAATTAAGACACAAGTTCAAAGAAAAAACCTATAGAAAAAAACCTATAGGAATAACGCTGTAAAAGCAGTGTAATAAAACATTATTCGTTGTGTACTTTGCAGTTTAAAAAAACACTGTGTTGAACTGCTGCCAAACAGTGAATTCATGAAGAGTTTCAACACAAAGTGCAATCGTGGCCAACTGAAAATGGGTCACGCACACTCCTATGTAAATCTATGCAAAGTATCACCTTTAGAGGGACGCACCCGTGTGTGTGTGTGTGTGTGTGTGTGTGTGTGTGAGTAACAAAGAGTCTTTTGTGGACTCCTGGGCTGCGTCCGGACTACACACTATGCTCTTTCCTGGCGAGCCAAAAGTATCGGTCTACATATTTTTGGACATAAGATAAGATAAGATTAGATCAGACTTTATTCATCCCGAAGGAAATTCTTGTGCCAGAGGTTGCTCAAAAATACCAACAACATAAGAATAACGACAACAGAATAATAAATGTACAGTGTATAAGCCTAATAGAGTAACAATAAACTAGAAAAATTCCAGGGAAATGTTGAGGGTGCCTGCTGCCATATAAGCAAGCGATAACACACACACACACACACACACAGATGTGTAGGAGAGGAGTAGAGAGATACACGTATGAACTTTGAAGTAATGTTTCATTAGCACACTAACAATACCTAAAAATAAAACTGTACTTTTGTATTAGCAAGGTCATTACTAGGTCTTGATCTTAAATCAACAATTACAGACACAAAGCACACACACAGCATAAACACAACATTAAATACATAGGCCTATACTCAAAAACACACACACACACACACACACACACAGCATAAACGCCCCCTAAACACACGTGTGTGTGTCTCTCTGACATTCCACTGGGTAGGCTGGTATTTCAGCTGCCTGTTCATTGGGGTTGCTGGTCTAGGGTTTGAGTCGAGGTTATTAATTAAAAGAGTTTCGATTAAGACCTGTCGCAATGCATTCTGGGTTATCCAAGTGACCGTAGGGTCCATAGTACTACGAAATCGCCGGAAATAGAATGCCATCCGGGTACTTTTAGTATTAGTTATTATTAGTACTAGTTTTTGCATATTATGTGAAAATATGAATTATGTATGCTTGTATGGAGATTCAGACGCAGCCTTGGATTCATCAAATAAGTTTAGCAGCTATACAGGTGTTTATTATGATGAGGGTGATGATAACCATGATGATGACGACGAAGGTGAGGTTGACTCACGAGGACGTGCGGCTGTCCCGGGACCACTTCTTGATCTGGGACAGCTTGTTGATGAGGAAGATGCCCTTGCCCTGCGCCTTGCCACACGGCTTCATGATCCACGTGGTGGACGGACTCTTCCGGAACTCCTCCACAAACAGGTTGTAGTCGGCGGGCAGCATGAACGTCACCGGGACGAAGTCTAGGGGGACGGAAAAAAGACACGAGACGCGAGGCACGTGCCCAAAGTTAAAGGGGACAATCAATGAGTATTACATTGATTCATGCAGACGTGCATGGAGTCTGAGCTGAGCTGTTGTGTGGGTCTACTAACAACGAGCCATGTCAGGGGTCATAGTGTGCCACCAGGTGTGAGTGTGATTAGCCATTGCGAGCATGAAAGTTTAGCCAGCGTGAAAGTGTAGCTAGCATCAAAGCATCGCCAGGTTCGGCTCCTACCTAAATGGATGTATTTCCCGTTGTCGTCCTTCTCGGCCAGCGGGCTGCTCTCCTTCTCCAGCTCCTTGCGGTACCGCTTGATGTTCTTGATCATCAGGTCCTTCCGGGTCAGCTCGTAGTGGTTGGGGAAGTGGTTGACCATCTGGTCGTCGGACAGACGGTAGCCCGTGTCCACGCTGAACACGGTCCGGATGGTCTGGATGCTCATCCTGGTGAAGCCATTCACACTCTCTAGTTCCTCCTGGGGGATCCCGAGGCGTTCCCAGGCCAGACGAGATATATAATCTCTCCAGCGGGTTCTGGGTCTGCCCCGGGGTCTCCTCCCAGTTGGACGTGCCCGGAAAACCTCCAAAGGGAGGCGCCCGGGGGGCATCCTAATCAGATGCCCGAACCACCTCAGCTGACTCCTTTTCGAAAACCTCAGACGATCTCAGGGATCATGAGGCAAATTCAACACTTGTGTCCACATTGGTTTGTCTAACTTTTTACTAATCTCCTATTTCCAAGCAATTGAATCTTACTTAATCATAATGTATGCCTTTATGCTGTTTTGTGCTACCATGTCTGCCCATTCGGGACTCCTAACCATCCCTGGAGGGACGGATCTCTCTTGTGTCCTTCTGCAGATTTCTTTCTATGCTCTTCAGGGCTTAGAGGGCGTTAAATGTGCCTTGTGAGGTCTGTGGAGACAGTATAACTATAACAGTGTGAGGGAAGCCTAGGGCTGAACGATATGGTAACATGGATTGCGATATGAGTCACTGTTAGTGGGAGTGATCATTTTTGCATCACAATTTTCATTTTCACTGAAAAAACGATGTATTTGTTGGGTCTGTACCAAACAAACATCTTTTCTTACATCGGGAGAAAAACATGTGCAGGCCAGGGCATCTCTGCAGGACAACAGTATTTCATTTATAATGGTGTCATACATTAACATTCACACATTTTATCCATATCAAAATCTCCAGCTCCTCTGATTTGGATATTGCACTTAGTCATATTGCGAATTACACTAATAATTCTATAAATGGTTCGGCCCAAGTAAGCCATAAACCAAATGGACTTGTCATGTTTGACTTGGCTTTCCCCACACCTGTGTAACAAGTAGGTGAGACCAAGAATTTGGGTATAGACATTCCACTGGGTAGGCTGGCCTAGTCTGATCTAGTCAGATCTGGGCGGACACTCCCACTTGTGATGTCACTTTGTCACAACGACAATTGTAGTCACGTGACTATTGAAATGGCTTGTCATGGCTGATCACGCTCACACCTGGCTGGTGTTATAATAGGGTCCCTTTAAGGTTAGACCGCTGGGATGATAGATGTTACCAGTAGAAGTTCCAGTCGTCGGTGTCGGTGACCGGAAGCCATCCCCGTTTCTCAAAGTTGTTGATGAGCACCGACTTCTCGATGTCTGTCACCCACTTCACCTTGCCCGCCATGCTACCTACCGCCCCCTAGAGGTGGAACAGGGAAGAGAAAAATCTGGTTTGGTCCAAATGTACAGTGGAGGGCCCACACACACACACACACACACACACACACACACACACACACACACACACACACACACACACACACACACACACACACACACACACACACACACACACACACACACACACACACACACACACACACACAGTTGTGGAATGCCACATATAGATTTGTCCTCAATGCCCATATATGGATTTGTCCCCCATGCCCATATATGGATTTGTCCCCAGTACCCATTTATGAGTGGCCCCTCCTCCAAGTGAGTAGAACTCTGAAATAGTGAGAAATGATGAGATTTCATGTCATCGATGAACACTGCTGTGGTGTTGTGGTATGTTGCTGCTGGTGGATGCTTACAGGTTGACTGCAGACGAACCGAGAACCTTGTGGTTTGGGAGTCAAGTCCCTTTACCACCAACTCTACCCATGTACCTACCACCGCTGTTGGGCATGGATGGGTGAAGTGATGTCATTCTCCTCAACAATAACAACATTCACTTTTCAAAGCAGGTTACGTGCTATGAGACAGTAATAAAGAAGAAAATATACAAATAACACCAAACACAGAAAAAATAAGCCTCTGTTTTCCACCCACGTGTGTCGGACCATTGCGAAATGTCATTGTTGTTTCTTGTTACTTGATTCAACCTTGGACTACCTTTACGAACACCTACCTGCCTGTCTGTCCCTCACCTGCCTGCCTGCCTGCCTGTCTGTCTGTCCCTCACCTGTCTGCCTGCCAGCATCACGGTAAATAAATAACATTATTGTATTGCATAACCCCGAGTCCTGAGTCATGCGTTTGGGTCCTCCCGCCCCACAATCTAACACATACATTAAAAGCCATTTTGAAGCTAATGAGTCAGGGGACCGGATAGGAAATGTCAAACAGGTTCAGAAACTAGGTTCAGAAACCAGATAATCTAGGTTCAGACACATAGAAATACCACCAAAGAAGAAGACAGAATAAGTTTCACTCTTGAACTAGGACCGACTTATTCGCTTCCTCTGTCAGTATCTGCTGCCTTGTACCTGGAAATAAGTCTCAGTGGAACTAGACCCAACACAGAAGTCTCTTACGGGTCATTGACCGAAGCAGTGTGACTAGACATGGTCTTGCGGCCATGACCTCCAGTGCTGGCAGGGAGGACTTCCCCCTCCTCTGAAGACAGAAATAGTGACCGAATGTAATTATACAAAAGGGATGGTAGCCTATCTTACAACCAGATACAGGGACAGACAGACACACACACACCCACGTACAAAGACAGACACACACACACACCCACGTACAAAGACAGACACAGACAGACAGACACACACACGTACGAAGACAGACACACACCCACGTACAAAGACAGACACACACACACACCCACGTACAAAGACAGACACACACACACCCACCTACAAAGACGGACACACACACACACACACACATACAAAGACAGACACACACACACACCCACCTACAAAGACAGACACACACACACACACCCACCTACAAAGACAGACACACACACACACACCCACATACAAAGACAGACACACACACACACCCACGTACAAAGACAGACCACACACACACACACCCACATACAAAGACAGACACACACCCACGTACAAAGACAGACACAGACAGACACACACACGTACAAAGACAGACACACACCCACGTACAAAGACAGACACACACCCACGTACAAAGACAGACACACACCCACGTACAAAGACAGACACACACCCACGTACAAAGACAGACACACACACACACACCCATGTACAAAGACAGACACACACACACCCACATACAAAGACAGACACACACACACCCACATACAAAGACAGACACACACACACCCACATACAAAGACAGACACAGACAGACAGAAAGACACACACCCACGTACAAAGACAGACACAGACACACACCCACGTACAAAGACAGACAGACAGACACACGTACAAAGACAGACAGACACACGTACAAAGACAGACACACACACACACCCACGTACAAAGACAGACACAGACAGACAGACACACACACACACGTACAAAGACAGACACACACACACGTACAAAGACAGACACACACACACACCCACGTACAAAGACAGACACACACACACCCACCTACAAAGACGGACACACACACACACACACACATACAAAGACAGACACACACACACACACACCTACAAAGACAGACACACACACACACCCACGTACAAAGACAGACACACACACACACACACCCACATACAAAGACAGACACACACCCACGTACAAAGACAGACACAGACAGACACACACACGTACAAAGACAGACACACACCCACGTACAAAGACAGACACACACACACACACCCATGTACAAAGACAGACACACACACACCCACATACAAAGACAGACACACACACACACACATACAAAGACAGACACACACACACCCACATACAAAGACAGACACAGACAGACAGAAAGACACACACCCACGTACAAAGACAGACACAGACACACACCCACGTACAAAGACAGACAGACAGACACACGTACAAAGACAGACAGACAGACACACACGTACAAAGACAGACAGACAGACAGACAGACACGTACAAAGACAGACACACACACACACCCACGTACAAAGACAGACACACACACACAAACAAAGACAGACACACACACACACACACACACACCCACGTACAAAGACAGACACACACACCCACGTACAAAGACAGACAGACAGACACACACACTAGAAGATTAGCAGGGAGACAGACAGCGAAGGTGACATGTCCGTGTACTGTACACACAGATGATGGACGCTGACGATAAACGCATCATATTCACCACATTCATCGACAGACCACACCTGTGTGACTGAGCAATGTTAAGAGACGCCGGTGGTCAGTCAGCATGAGGTCCGGGGCGGCGGCGGCGGCACCCGGCTGTCGAGCTGGACGGAGAGCCCCTCACCCCGGTGGTGGTGGTGATGCTGGTGGTGATGGTGATGATGGTGGTGGTGCTGATGCTGCGGGTCTGGGTCTGACTCTCACTCTCTACTCTCCTCTCCTCTCACCTGATTGATTGGAAATATACGAGGAATACCGCTGAATGGCACCGTACGTACGGGCGGTTTTACCTTCCGGTTGGATAACCTAGCAACCGAAGACGCGGTGACGTCATGGCAGGATGTTGCGCCTCTCGTCACTCGTCATTTTTTTGTATTTTTTGTATTTTTGTATTTTGTATTTTTGGTACTTTGGTATTTTTGTATTCTTTGTATTATTTATTTATTTATTTATTTATTTATTTATTTTTTGTTGACTTACTTACCTGCATATATTTAGTTCTTTATAAGTATATTTTAGATACTCATATTCATACGTTTGATTGCAATATTGCAGCTTGGTTTACATATTTTTTGTCGTAGAATATCTGCACATTGTACATTTGTAAATCGACAATTATTATTGTATACCATTGTAAATTTGTATTTTATTTGTGTGTATGTATATAACCTTGATTTGTCGCAGCCTCCCACCTCCCCCTTCCCTCAAAAGGCCTTTGCTTTTTGGTCAGGCTGCTTCTGTATATAAGAATTTGTTCTTAGTTGCTTGCCTGGATAAATAAAAAAATAAAATAAAAACAATTGACCACTCGCTTTGGCCAATGTGAACGTACGTTCCCCACGCAAATAGAGCTCTTTAAATTGAAAGTGAAAATTGAAATTGAAATTGAATTGTTGTCCAGCCCAAGTGGCCCCTGATCCCTGTCCAGTGTGTCCGTGTTTTGTATGCGACACGGTGATGAAATCAAACGATTCCAAGCTCCAGCCGCCTACAACCAAACGACACTATTATCAGTGAACGTATCGTCGTTGGGTTCCTATCATTCGAGGACGTGTCGCGTCTCTGCGCCCGGAGTGTTTCTAGTGACGCCTGGTGCCGCTCCGCGTAATCGTCGCGTCGAGGCGTGGCCGCCGCGGTGTCGGTGATAGTTTACCTGACGGCGAGCAGATTAAAGGACGCTGCTGTGAGTAGAGCGCCGCAATCCTCACAATAACACACACACACACCGTTTTATTATTATTATATTATTATTATATCGTTCATTGTTCAATACTATTGTACTGACCATGTGTCTGTGTTTACTACAGGGCGGCGTCTACTTTAATCTACAAATAAGGCAAGTTGTGATGCACCGTGTTGTCATGCACCTGTTCCTTTGTGTTAGTGGTGGTCGACGCGCTCATTATGGGACATCTAGAACATATTCAGCCACAAAGTTAATTATTGTAAATTAGTTAAAGACATAAGAAAATACGTTGTTCAGCACAACTTATTCACATGAGAACGTACTGTCGTTAGTATTGTGAAGTGTGTGATCTTCAGAACGACCTTTGTTCCGTGAG
This sequence comes from Coryphaenoides rupestris, assembly GCA_002895965.2. Lineage (NCBI taxonomy): Eukaryota > Metazoa > Chordata > Actinopteri > Gadiformes > Macrouridae > Coryphaenoides > Coryphaenoides rupestris. The sequence continues at coordinate 172,410 of PIJE02000722.1, read as the reverse complement.
AGATGACTTCATCTCCTTTGTTATCAAAACATGTCGTCACGTAAACAACCTGTTGTTGTCACTTTTACTCTTAAAACACCTTTCGCTTGGCAAATTAACCAAATATGTTTTGTTTCCCAGACTTTTCTATCGTTCATTTGGCAATTATTATCGAAGAATAATAAAAAAAAATAATAACATTATAGGAACAAATAACTCACAAATTAGAACAGAAACCCTTTTTTTTCTTGTCTTTGACGGGTTTAGGAACGTTTTCTATTGCTTTTATTTAGTCATTTTTAAGGGGAGAGAGTTGAGTTTTAACTATTTATCTTGTGTTTACTGATTGAAATGTTTCGTTTGTGGGAAAAGCAGTTTGGTTCATTTGAGTTATGGAAATGACACATTTGCATTCAGGACTAGGCCTAGGCCTGATTTATGTTTAGTGAATAAGAGAAAACACTTATCATTACACATTGGATTTCAGTCTATCATTAATTAAAGGCAACACAATTATATTATTACTATAAATAATATAATAATAGACTAATGGTAATAATAATAATAAATAATAATAAACCACTAGTTGATTATAAAGCATAATATTATCAGTCAAAAAATATTTAAATGCTTTCGTAGGTTCGTTGTACGCCTATGGAAATCTACATTCTCATGAAATGTATTGCTATGACTGATATGAAGTTACCAACAGTAATTGGAGATCTGTTTTTGGAGTTGTCTGAGGTTTATTAACCTGGACTATCTCCAAGGCAACACACCCAATGTCTATCCTGCTCAACGTGACCCGGTATATTTACCACAGGCAGTTTATCAGCATTTGGAGACCATGGCCAAAACACACGCACACACGCACACACAATACTGCCCCAGACTGTTGCTGAGACATATTGTAAATGTGTTTTTGCCGTCATCCAAATGGATGCATTGTCTCCAACAGGCAAAGGAAAACACGGTTGAACAGACACCACACGTGTTCCAGGCTGGACCTGTTTGAAAATGAACGCCTCTACCGCCATGGTTCAAGTCAAGTTTAGGTACTGCATTGTTTTTTCTTCACATTGTTCTGCAGTCTGATGAAAATAACAACACACAGGTTCCTGTCTAATGATTGGTTGTTTGACTTTGGCCTAGTATTGCTGTAGGCCTACGGCTGTGTGTGTTTATGGGTCTTAGTAAAGGTAACATACATGCTATAAAACAATGTCTTTCCTCTTTTTTTGGAGAGGGTTTCGAGTGCCTCGTGTCACATGTGGATACCGAAACCTAAGCACAACAATTAGCAATAACATTGCTTGTAGATTAAACCTGCACTGTCACTCTTTCTACTGCCGCTAATAGAGATAGCCGTTGCGGAGAACTTGCGTAGTTATATTCTTGCATTTACAGCCACAATAGGAACAGCCAGCGGGCCGCTCAGGTGATTGGCCGCCAGCTGGCAATAATTGGAGACCAACTCCACCGGAACCGGACCGTCGGACCACCGCGTCGATTACCGTCCCCCCTTCGCATGCTGAGACCGGCACTGACCAGTGCCATCTACAGGTATGGAGACGCATAGCTCATAGAACGCAATTGTTGGAATTTAAAGTTCATGATTTAATTTCATTTCTTTATTGCCATATATAACAAGTCCAATGGAATGTGTACTCCCCATTCACTCCTGCCGTATTCTTCTAAACATACATTCTAAAACAGGAAAGGACAAATGGGTGTTAAAACAAAACATTGCCTTTCTCTCTCCCCCCCCCCCCTAGGGATGTCCAGAAGCAGTTGTGGGGGGTGCAAGGTGGTCTTTATGGAGCCATGAAGGCCTGGCTGGCCACCATCACACCCGATCAGGGTGTCTTCAGGGTGGAGGCCCTGGCAGCCTGGGTAGGGCACAACCACAAGCATTTACCGTGTCGTCATTCAGCTAACTCGATGAGAGATTAGCATAAACTTTTCTTCCAAAGTGTCAGTGTATTTAGATACTTGTGGTTAAAAGGGACCTGTGGATGTTTCAATTTTTTTGTGTCATTGAAACAATGACTGTGAAATGTAATATATTAACACAAATGTGGGTTGATCCATCGTCTGTAGTGTAATATCCAGCCCTGAATGTATCCTCACCTCACACCTCACCTCCTTATTCATTGTTGTTTTGGGGGACTGTACTGTGATTCCAGCATTTATAACTTAAGAATCGCTTAGACCGACCGCACAAAGTGTTCGGGACAATTTTATAGACCAGGAAGCGATTGGTTGAGGATAACCAATGGCCATTTGTGCTTGGCTACTACTGGATCAAATCGAATTGAAACAATTAGGGGGTTAGCCATTACGCCCAAATACTCCAGTACATTTGGGGCAGAAAATACAACTGACACTATCCTGCCCACAAATATACACTTGTCCGCCATCTAGTGGTTGGGGGTGGGACTCACCAAATGAAAGGTTGTGGGGGTCGAGGCCCAATGTCAGCAGTCTACCTGTATAGGTAACATTGAGAAAGAAGACCCTTTAACCCTCATCTGATACCTGACACGATGTGTTGATAAAGACATTCACTAACTCACTGTGGATAAACGTTTGGAGCGACTCGAATGCTGCTCAATGTTTTATGTCGTCTCTCCACAGGGAAACGGCGTTGGCTGGACCAATGGCATCCTTGTGACCGTGGCGCTGGTTGCCACAGCGAGCGTTTGCACTGCATTATGGGTAGAGTGGGAAGGCTAGCGGGCCGCAACGTGGGTTATTTTACCGGTTGCCGTGACACCGTGGCGGGGGGGGGGGGGAAGGGGGGGGTGTGTTAAAACTACTTCTGAACAATATTTCAAGTATTATAAAAACAGAGTAAAATAAAATAGAGAAAAATCCCTGAGCTGCTTTGACAGAAACAGGAGATGTTTCTCAGTGTTCACGTCAAGGGAGTGGATTTAGGGGCAGCCGGTGAACGAACGATAAAAAGAACGTCTCTCACCAAGACGTACGACTCGGTTCCCTTCGTTCGTAACCAAAGAGTCGTTCAAATTAATCGGATCGTTCGGTAAGATCACTAGACTGGACGGGACGGGGGCGGCTCACCCTGGGGTTCTCGTGGTTGAGTCTCTCCACGGCCGCCAGGGACGCGAGGAACACGGCGGGCTGGCAGTGGACCGTCCTCCTCAGCTCCTCCTCGGGGCCGCGGAGGCACAGCGCCAGCAGGTCGTAGCCCAGGATCCGCTCGGCCGCCGCGAACATCGACCGCACGGCGCCGTAGCGCAGGAGCCCGCCACACATGCCCACGAACTGACTGCCCTGCCCGGGGAACAGGAACACCGAGCACTCCCCGGGGGGCTTACGACCCGGACCCGGACCCGGACCCGGCCCCGGCTCATCGTCCCCGTCCCCCTCCTCCCCCGCCGCCGGGACCCCAGACCCATCCCGGAGCCCAGAGACAGAGGACCAGCGCCGCCTAAAGAGCGACACCAGAGGTCCGGTCGTGGTCCTGGACGCCAGTATCCTCATGTTCGGGGTGTGTGTGTGTGTACTGGGCTCTGATTTAGACTCCGACGTCACGACGCGAACCGCCAGACGTCACACGGTTCATATATTCACGAATAAACACAAGCAACCGGCCAGCGTGCGGTGACTCCTGGGCGGCGCCATCTTTTTTTTCTTCTCAAAGGGTCAAAACGTGCAAGTGTGGCCTATACCGCCACCTACAGGTAAGGTGAGGTATTGATTGAACGTGTACAACTCTTGATTGTAGATTAAAGTGTAACCACACCATCATGATTATGATGTTATTATATTATAAAGACAGAAACTTTATTGTGCACAATTGTTGTCAATGTTTATTTCTTCAAATGTTTTCTAACTGAAATCACATTGCATGCATGCTGTGTCGAAACAATCTCACAACCATATAAATATAATGAAACACATTTGTCCCGTTCAGTTTTATGACACTTTTTCCTCTATTTATACAAAACGTGGAATTTATTTATGCCGATTTCTGGCATGTTTTCGTCAAACATCGTCCGTCCGATCAGCTTTGTCCGTTAGGCTTGTCTTGTGCGGTGTCCGAGCCCTCTGACGCGAGCGCCTGTTTCTCCGCTTCCGGGCCGGTGTCTCTGGCCTTGTATTTGGAGATGAACTCTGTGCTGGCCAGAGCTCCTTCCTTCTTGGGACACAGGTTTTGTTTTGTCGCAATGCGATGTTCGGCTCGATCTAAAGATACAAAATGGAAGACGTCGGAGAAATATCAAGCAGTATTCAAAGCTTGTATACACTTTTGTAGCCACTCAACACCCAAAAGTTAGAAGTATACTCAAATGTGGAAAAAAAAATGGAAGAATTGAGATTAATAGATTTGCTGAAGGAATCTGATCTGTTCTTTCATCAAAGTCTCTGTAATTGTTTAGATTTTAATCCAATTTCCCTAAATATACAGTATATTCTTTAGTGTCAATAATGTAGCATATACCAGGGTCACCTCAACTTTCTATAATATTGACATATTCCAGTCCTTCTTGAATACTATACTACTCATAATATATACAGTACATATACTGTATATATTTTTAAGACACCCTCATTTCCTGTCTGTGATTAAGTGACCTCTGACCTGGGGTCAGAGGTCAGCAAGTTACCTCCAGGGTTGATGGGGGTCATGAGCCGGTTGAGCTGGACGTTCCAGTGGCGGACATGTTGGCTGGCATTCCTCAACTTCTCCTGGACTTCCTGGATCGGGAAAGAGAGAGAGAGAGAGAGTGAGAGCGAGTGAGAAAGAGAGAAAGAGAGCACGCGAGAGACGATTACAACATTGCCTTGCTCAAGGGCCCCCAAGAGGAGCCGGGATTCAAACCCTTGACTTGCCTCCAGGTGCTGGTGGCTCTGCTTTCGGGACGCCCTCAGATCCTGCAGCTCCTGGGAGGCACAGTCCAGAGCCGTGGTGGGGCTTTGCTCCTTCTCCCTCTCCTCCTTCTCCTCCTCCTCCTTCTTCTTATTCTCCTTCTCCTCCTTCTCCTTCTTCTCCTCCTCCTCCACGCCCTTGGGGACCTCCTCTATTTCCTTTTGGGCCCGCTGCTGCTCCTGCAGGAGCTGACACTGCCGGGACTTCTCCTCTTCTGCCTCCAGGAACCTGATTTAGAGGAGGAGGAGCAGTAGCTAGTCAGATCACGCAGTATTATTTACCACACGTCTGTGTTGTGTTGATACCCCACCCTTGACTGTCCGCACCCGTCTCCACTTCCCTGATTAGTTTCTCCCTATGTATACCTGCCCCAATCCTGTGTGTGTGGTGTGTGTGTGTGCTTGTGTACCTGTGCAGCTCCTGCCTGGCCCCCTCCTCCTCCCGGTGGACCTGGATCTCCTCCTGTAGCGCCACCTCCAGCCTCGTCTGCGTCAGCTCCAGCTCCTCGATCCTCCTCCTCTGCTGATGCGCCTCATGCTCCTTCTGCTCCATCTCCACCTGCATGCTGTCCCTCATCTACACACACACACACACACACATTACACACAGGATGTGTACAAGTTAGACAGGATGTGATGTGTACAGGTTAGACAGGATGTGTACAGGCCAGACAGGATGTGATGTGTACAGGCCAGACAGGACGTGACAAGGAATGTGTCTCACCATTTGGGCCTCCTTCAGCTGCCTCTCCAGCTCCTTCTGCACCTCCTTCTGTCGGTTCCTCTCCTCCTCCTCTGCGTCCCTTCGTCGAGTCTCCAGTTCACGTGCGTGCTGTCGAACAGGAAGGAGAAACAACAATGTTTCCTGTCGCACACACATTCTATTCAGCTCAAACACTGCTTATATAATGTAAAAAAAAAAACTCTCACCCCTGTATTGTACACGGTTGTGTTTAGTCATTTGGCGTTTGATTTTTATCCAAATCGAGATTACACAATTGCCATGTGACTACCGTCTAGTGACATCACAAGTGGAAATGTCCACCTAGATGTATGATGACGAGATCAGTCTACTAGCCTACCCAGTGGACTGTTACCGCCAGCTAAACTGATCTAGTCAGCATACATCTAGGTGGACATTCCCACTTGTGATGTCACTAGACGGTAGTCACATGGCAATTGTCAAACGGCTTGCAATGGCTAATCACACCCACACCTGGTGGTATAATAAGGGACCTTTAAATGTCCCCATATTACAGTACAGAGATAACCAATTACGGCCAAAATCCTCTATCCTGATATAGGTCATTTAATATCTCTAATCGATAAGGATATGATATAGCATGTTTTCTGGAAATTCTAAAAGTAAATTGTCTATATGGTAAATGGATTGCATTTATATAGCACTTTTATCCAAAGCGCTTTACAGTTGACTCACATTCACCCATTCATAGGCGTCTTGCTCAGAGACACCTCGACACTTAAGGCTGTTCCATACTCCGCAAGAAGCGAGAACAAAGTTCTCGCACCCATGGCTGCGAGAACAAGAACAAAGTTCTCGCAGCCCTGGACATTTCATACTCCACGAGAACTCAAGCGCAGAACTCAAAAGGCCCCGCCCACAGCAGCAAACTTCCGCGCCCCCGTGGAAAATCGCATTAACCACGCCCACTTCAAATTGACCAATCACACAATAGTTCTCGGACACGACACGAGAACAAAGTTCGGCCCGAATGATGTGTCGAGAACAAGCTGCGAGAACTCCTGACCTAGGGCTGCGAGAATTAAGTATGGATCAGCCTTTAGCTAGGCGGAGCCCGGGGATCGACCCTGCCGCTCTTACCTCATAAGCTCCTGCCACCCAAAATGTCCTTCGAGCCGGATTTGAACCAGCGACCTAAGGATCTCTGACCATGTACCACTACAGTCCTCCGCTCTACCAACTGAGCTATCGAAGGGACATATGTGGTAATGCCTATTTTGTATAGAACATATAGAACAGCGAGAACAGTCTGGTAAGTTCCAAAACTGAAAATCATTTTACTGTAATGCAGCCTTTAGAACCAGGAAAAGACAACGCTTATTTCATATCACGATAATATGATCATCCAGTACAGACAGTTAAGTCCCGCCCCCAACCCCCCATAACCACTCCCATCTGGTACAGATAGTTAAGAGCACACCACACACACACACACACACCCACGTACAAAGACAGACACACACACCCACGTACAAAGACAGACAGACAGACACACACACTAGAAGATTAGCAGGGAGACAGACAGCGAAGGTGACATGTCCGTGTACTGTACACACAGATGATGGACGCTGACGATAAACGCATCATATTCACCACATTCATCGACAGACCACACCTGTGTGACTGAGCAATGTTAAGAGACGCCGGTGGTCAGTCAGCATGAGGTCCGGGGCGGCGGCGGCGGCACCCTGCTGTCGAGCTGGACGGAGAGCCCCTCACCCCGGTGGTGGTGGTGATGCTGGTGGTGATGGTGATGATGGTGGTGGTGCTGATGCTGCGGGTCTGACTCTCACTCTCTACTCTCCTCTCACCTGATTGATTGGAAATATACGAGGAATACCGCTGAATGGCACCGTACGTACGGGCGGTTTTACCTTCCGGTTGGATAACCTAGCAACCGAAGACGCGGTGACGTCATGCAGGATGTTGCGCCTCTCGTCACTCGTCATTTTTTGTATTTTTGTATTTTTTGTATTCTTTGTATTTTGTATTTTTGGTACTTTGGTATTTTTGTATTCTTTGTATTATTTATTTATTTATTTATTTATTTATTTATTTTTTGTTGACTTACTTACCTGCATATATTTAGTTCTTTATAAGTATATTTTAGATACTCATATTCATACGTTTGATTGCAATATTGCAGCTTGGTTTACATATTTTTTTGTCGTAGAATATGCACATTGTACATTTGTAAATCGACAATTATTATTGTATACCATTGTAAATTTGTATTTTATTTGTGTGTATGTATATAACCTTGTTTTGTCGCAGCCTCCCACCTCCCCCTTCCCTCAAAAGGCCTTTGCTTTTTGGTCAGGCTGCTTCTGTATATAAGAATTTGTTCTTAGTTGCTTGCCTGGATAAATAAAAAAAAAACAATTGACCACTCGCTTTGGCCAATGTGAACGTACGTTCCCCACGCAAATAGAGCTCTTTAAATTGAAAGTGAAATTGAAATTGAAATTGAATTGTTGTCCAGCCCAAGTGGCCCCTGATCTCTGTCCAGTGTGTCCGTGTTTTGTATGCGACACGGTGATGAAATCAAACGATTCCAAGCTCCAGCCGCCTACAACCAAACGACACTATTATCAGTGAACGTATCGTCGTTGGGTTCCTATAAGTCAAGGACGTGTCGCGTCTCTGCGCCCGGAGTGTTTCTAGTGACGCCTGGTGGTCGCTCCGCGTAATCGTCGCGTCGAGGCGTGGCCGCCGCGGTGTCGGTGATAGTTTACCTGACGGCGAGCAGATTAAAGGACGCTGCTGTGAGTAGAGCGCCGCAATCCTCACAATAACACACACACACCGTTTATTATTATTATTATTATTATTATTATATCGTTCATTGTTCAATACTATTGTACTGACCATGTGTCTGTGTTTACTACAGGGCGGCGTCTACTTTAATCTACAAATAAGGCAAGTTGTGATGCACCGTGTTGTCATGCACCTGTTCCTTTGTGTTAGTGGTGGTCGACGCGCTCATTATGGACATCTAGAACATATTCAGCACAAAGTTAATTATTGTAAATTAGTTAAAGACATAAGAAAATACGTTGTTCAGCACAACTTATTCACATGAGAACGTACTGTCGTTAGTATTGTGAAGTGTGTGATCTTCAGAACGACCTTTGTTCCGTGAGAGATGACTTCATCTCCTTTGTTATCAAAACATGTCGTCACGTAAACAACCTGTTGTTGTCACTTTTACTCTTAAAACACCTTTCGCTTGGCAAATTAACCAAATATGTTTTGTTCCAGACTTTTCTATCGTTCGTTTGGCAATTATTATCGAAGAATAATAAAAAAAATAATAACATTATAGGACAAATAACTCACAAATTAGAACAGAAACCCTTTTTTTTCTTGTCTTTGACGGGTTTAGGAACGTTTTCTATTGCTTTATTTAGTAATTTTTAAGGGGAGAGAGTTGAGTTTTAACTATTTATCTTGTGTTTACTGATGAAATGTTTCGTTTGATGGGAAAAGCAGTTTGGTTCATTTGAGTTATGGAAATGACACATTTGCATTCAGACTAGGCCTAGGCCTGATTTATGTTTAGTGAATAAGAGCAAACACTTATCATTACACATTGGATTTCAGTCTAATCATTAATTAAAGGCAACACAATTATATTATTACTATAAATAATATAATAATAGACTAATGGTAATAATAATAATAATAATAATAAACCACTAGTTGTTATTAAGCATAATATTATCAGTCAAAAAATATTTAAATGCTTTCGTAGGTCGTTGTACGCCTATGGAAATCTACATTCTCATTGAAATGTATGCTATGACTGATATGAAGTTTACCAACAGTAATTGGAGATCTGTTTTTGGAGTTGTCTGAGGTTTTATTAACCTGGACTATCTCCAAGGCAACACACCCAATGTCTATCCTGCTCACGTGACCCGGTATATTTACACAGGCAGTTTATCAGCATTGGAGACCATGGCCAAAACACACGCACACACGCACACACAATACTGCCCCAGACTGTTGCTGAGACATATTGTAAATGTGTTTTGCCGTCATCCAAATGGATGCATTGTCTCCAACAGGCAAAGGAAAACACGGTTGAACAGACACACACGTGTTCCAGGCTGGACCTGTTGAAATGAACGCCTCTACCGCCATGGTTCAAGTCAAGTTTAGGTACTGCATTGTTTTTCTTCACATTGATTCTGCAGTCTGATTAAAAAAACCAAAAAAAAAACAGGTTCCTGTCTAATGATGTTGTTTGACTTTTGGCCTAGTATTGCTGTAGGGCCTACGGCTGTGTGTTTATGGGTCTAGTAAGGTAATACATGCTATAAACAATGTCTTCCTCTTTTTTTGGAGAGGGTTTCGAGTGCCTCGTGTCACATGTGGATACCGAAACCTAAGCACAACAATAACAATAACATTGCTTGTAGATTAAACCTGCACTGTCACTTTTCTACTGCCGCTAATAGAGATAGCCGTTGGGAGAACTTGCGTAGTTATATTCTTGCATTTACAGCCACAATAGGAACAGCCAGCGGGCCGCTCAGGTGATTGGCCGCCAGCTGGCAATAATTGGAGACCAACTCCACCGGAACCGGACCGTCGGACCACCGCGTCGATTACCGTCCCCCCTTCGCATGCTGAGACCGGCACTGACCAGTGCCATCTACAGGTATGGAGACGCATAGCTCATAGAACGCAATTGTTGGAATTTAAAGTTCATGATTTAATTTCATTTCTTTATTGCCATATATAACAAGTCCAATGGAATGTGTACTCCCCATTCACTCCTGCCGTACTCTTCTAAACATACATTCTAAAACAGGAAAGGACAAATGGGTGTTAAAACAAAACATTGCCTCTCTCTCTCCCCCCCCCCCCCCCCCACTAGGGATGTCCAGAAGCAGTTGTGGGGGTGCAAGGTGGTCCTTTATGGAGCCATGAAGGCCTGGCTGGCCACCATCGCAACCCGATCAGGGTGTCTTCAGGGTGGAGGCCCTGGCAGCCTGGGTAGGGCACAACCACAAGCATTTACCGTGTCGTCATTCAGCTAACTCGATGAGAGATTAGCATAAACTTTTCTTCCAAAGTGTCTCACAGTGTATTTAGATACTTGTGGTTAAAAGGGACCTGTGGATGTTACAATTTTTTTGTGTCATTGAAACAATGACTGTGAAATGTAATATATTAACACAAATGTGGGTTGATCCATCGTCTGTTAGTGTAATATCCAGCCCTGAATGTATCCTCACCTCACACCTCACCTCCTTATTCATTGTTGTTTTGGGGGACTGTACTGTGAGTCCAGCATTCATAACTTAAGAATCGCTTAGACCGACCGACAAAGTGTTCGGGACAATTTTATAGACCAGGGAAGCGATTGGTTGAGGATAACCAATGGCCATTTGTGCTTGGCTACTACTGGATCAAATCGAATGAACAATTAGGGGGTTAGCCATTACGCCCAAATACTCCAGTACATTTGGGGCAGAAAATACAACTGACACTATCCTGCCCACAAATATACACTTGTCCGCCATCTAGTGGTTGGGGGTGGACTCACCAATGAAAGGTTGTGGGGGTCGAGGCCCAATGTCAGCAGTCTACCTGTATAGGTAACATTGAGAAAGAAGACCCTTTAACGCTCATCTGATACCTGACACGATGTGTTGATAGACATTCACTAACTCACTGTGGATAAACGTTTGGAGCGACTCGAATGCTGCTCACTGTTTTATGTCTCTCCACAGGGAAACGGCGTTGGCTGGACCAATGGCATCCTTGTGACCGTGGCGCTGGTTGCCACAGGAGCGTTTGCACTGCATTATGGGTAGAGTGGGAAGGCTAGCGGGCCGCAACGTGGGTTATTTTACCGGTTGCCGTGACACCGTGGCGGGGGGGGGGGGGGAGAGAAGGGGGTGTGTGTTGAAAAATAACCACAGGATTTTTATCAATTATCAACTGTGTTTCGTTGTGGCCGTTTGCTTTTGCTTTTATTTTATTTTTTATTCACTCATTGAAATTGTTAAAATTAAGCATTTTGCATGACACTGCAGGATGAGAGCCAAGCCAACTCAGGTGTAGCCATTGCCCGCATAATATATATAAATAAAGTATTGCTCGTCATCAACATGAATACCGATGGATGCGTTAGGTGTCTTAATGCCTTTGGTAATAATGCTAATGTTTGAAATAATGCACTGACAATACCTATGTTATGATGTGGAGAGTTCCTACATTGAAGAAACAACTGATAGACAGTAGAATGCAACTGTTTGATCAGTTAAAATCGGGGTTTCTGATATTTATATGGGGCCACAGAGATCATTGGCGATAGATATCTGACAATACACTTTTGATTTAAAGATATATTAATTTAAAAGGTTCGAAGGGTTTCATTTAAAAGGTCCCGTTTAAACAAAGACTGCCTAATGTTTCGTAGAGCGCAACTACTAAATCACCAAATGTGGTACTAAACAGTGTGTGGGGGACGCACACGCACCAACACATAAGAAGGGTTGGCTTCACAATCATATTCAGACCACAAAAGCCAAAAAGACAGAAAAGGGGTTAGAAACCGCTCGTTTAGATAGTGTAACTCGTAATTTTGGGACAAGACCGTGCAACACGTTAGCAATGTAGCAATGTAGCATAAAGCTTTCCTCAAGACCGTCCAGTGTCTTGTAGTGTGGTCTCGTTGCTCTGATGAACCTGTGTCTGAAGTTGGCTTTATGTTTCCTAATGACTGCAGCCGTTTTATATGAAGCGTCTTTTGATGTGGACATGCAATATGGATTTTTTTTTTTATTTTTACAATTGATATGTAGCCTTGCTCATTAACCAAAGGAAGCTGGACTTTCTCCTTCGGAATTTAAAACATGCTTATTCACGAATAAAGTTTTAAGAAGAAAACGTTTTGTCGAATCATCATTGATTAAAAAAAAGGGACATTTAATGTAGTCACACGGACGTATATGTACGTACACACGCACACACACACACACACACACACACACACACACACACACACACACACACACACACACACACAACCCCTCTAGTCCAATAACTCCTCCCCCTCCCCCCACCTTCATCCCTTCATCAGTGGTCCTCATCGGACTCCGCCACCACGTCCACGTGTGTGTAGGCCCGGTAGGCCTTCAGGTTGACCCGCTGCAGCGTGGCGCCCAGCTGGCGGCCGGGCCCCAGCTCGTAGGTGCGCGGGAACGCCCGGCCCGCCGCGCGCTCGTACACCTCGTGCAACGTCTGCTCCCACTTGACGGGTGCCGCCGGCTGCAGGGCCAGCTGCCTGCGCACGTGGTCGGCGTGCATGTAGCGCTTGCCGTCCACGTTGGAGTACACCACTCCCATCTGGTACAGATAGTTAAGTCCCGCCCCCAACCCCCCAGAGCCAGTCTCCTCACCTGGATGATGCTCTCGATCTGTTGGTCGTGTCGCTCCCGCTCGGTGTCCGACCCCTGGCAATTTGAGTCCTCCGATTGGCTGCTGTGGTTGCTGCTGATGCTGTGGGTGCGCTCCCATTGGCTGTGCTCTCGCTGGACCCGCCTCTTCAGCTTGAGCTCCTTGTGCAGACACAACTTGCCCTCGCCGAGGAGACGGAGGGCTGTCTGTAGGGCTGGAGAGACACGCACACACACGTACAACAACAACAACAACAATACAATCCAACACTGTACAGTACTGTACTACAGCACCACAGTACTAGTAAGGTATGGTCACCCACCTTGGATCCACTCTACTTTCTGCCGCTGGTCCGAGGCGCTCATCTCGTAGGACTTGTTGTGAGTCTTCACACACAGAAGACACCGCTTCCCATCCCGGTCTGGAATAGCCTGGACAACGGAGTAGAGTTGAGTAGAATAGAATAGATATACGATTAGCATAGGGTGGGGTAGAGTAGAACAGAATAGAGTTGAGGAGAGTGGAGTAGAGTATACTAGGTTAGAGTAGAATAGAACAGATTAGAATAGAGTACAATAGAACAGAACAGTTGAGTAGCGTAGGTTAGAGTAGGGTAGAATAGAATAGAGTAGAGTCGGTTAGAGTAGAGTAGGTTCGAGTAGAGTAGAACAGAGTCGGGTAGAATAGAATAGATATATGATTAGTGTAGAGTGGAGTAGAGGAGAATAGAGTAGAGGTGGAGTGTGGAGTGGAGCTCACCTCCATGACACACGCCTTGTCCAGGAGGATCTCGCCCCGCCGGTCTTTGAGCTGCTCGCTGACGTAGTAGGCCATGGAGACGGGCTTCAGCACAAACCACCGCTCCGTCCAGTTCCTCCGCATGTGGCCTTTCTTCCACATGTACCCCTGTGGGCCGATACAAACACACACACACACACACGTTGTCATCGGATACACACACACACACACACACACACTTTCACATTTTATCCAAAGCTGCTTGTAAAAGTGAGGCTGAGGACTATTAAATTATACAATCAATGTTGGAGCAACTCAGATGTAGTACCAGGTGATTCCTGGTAGGTATACGTAGGGAACCACTGATGAGGGAAGTGAACACAGGTGAGACTAAACGGAACAGGTAATTGAAAAACATAAATCGCCCTTACAGAGGCAGACTGTCATATATGAACTATAACGCTAAATGTCCTTCTGAAGGGGATTCGGAAAACATGCGCGCTCACCATCTTCAGCACGCCGTGGTACATCTCCAGGAAGACCTCGTCCAGGGCCAGACTGAAGGCCTCGGCGCTGGTGACCCGCAGCAGGCGGCCGGCCCCCACGTGCTCCAGGAAGGTCCACACGCCCAGGCCCTGCTCCAGCACCGACGCGCCCTGGGACAGCAGGTCCTCCAGCGGCTTCCCGTCCCACTCCTGGCTCATGGCCGCCGAGATCTTCTTCAGGAGGTACTCTGCCTGCGCGCGCGTTAGCGTGTTAGCATGTTTCAGTGTGCTTTGTGCTAATCCGCTTGACAGATGAGTAAATGAGCACTATTATTTTAATCGTTTTGATTAGATATATTTTTTTAACTACTATACTTTTTATTTATACTTTTTATATTATATATATATATATATATATTTTTTTTTTACTACTTTTTACAAATGTACTGTACTACCTCTAGATATATTTTCTGCCAAAATTAAAGTGATATGCTCTTATTGGAAAGATTTACCTAACTTGTTACTATGCTTCTATTCAGATTTACTCAATTGTATTAATTCATTTGTTTCCTTAAAGTGGAATTATTTCAACATGTTTCATAACCAACAGTAAAACAACAATTTCCAAGTACACCCTTCAAACACCCCTAGGGATAGACAGTGTACCCCCATTTGACAAACACTGATTTAGTCTATTAAATAAATCCTGACAAAACTTCAAGCAACCAGAGGCCAAAGTGATGGATGAATATTGGCATTACTGAATTACCGGAGCAGTAAATGTTATGTAGTTCACTTGAAGCGTCATTATCAAATGCACGACAGATCAAAACTAAAAAGTCCAGCACTTCCCCGGCCATACCTCCTCTGCTATGATGATCAGAGGGTACCGGTCCTCTGACAGCATGTTGAACAGGCAGAAGAGCTTAAAGCTGTCCTTCTCTGACAACATCGAACCCTGCGGCAGGGTCAGGTAGTTCTTCTTCCTCGTCATCATCCAGCACAGGTCGTCAAACTTCTCCTTGTCGAATGTGCCGTCTTTGACCTAGCAACCGGACAAAGAAGACCCTTTTTCTAAAATAAACACGACGCAATATTTGCTTTGTAACACGTATTTAAACAGGAAAAGTTTGTCAATGAATCAATAGTCACCCACAAGCGATAAGACAACCTCTTAGTTGCAATTCCCTCCGCGGAATGCCCGATATGAAAATATAAGTCTTATCTAATTATATTTAATTCAATATTGCACCTCTACAGACACCTCTTTGTATCTGCATGCCTTTGGTTGGTCATGTATGAGCAACTTCCAGTCAATAAAGTCTGTGACGCGTTCAACGATTTAACGCTTCACAGACTTTAATTAACAGAAACGTACTCATACGTGACACATGTAGATTTTTGTGAAACCAAAGGAACACGGACACTACACTACATATTTGTATATTTTAACTTTGTAAATCCGTTTTTTTAATCCATTTTTATCATTCTGTTGTTTTCCATATTGTTGTATTGTACTGTATCGCTATGTAACCTGGCACAAGAATTTCCTTCGGGATTAATAAAGTTCTATTCTATTCTATTCTATTCAACAAAGAGGATGACGCAAGCTGCCGGGGTAGAGGTGCAATATCAGCAAATATCAGAGTTTATCAGCAAAAAATACAATCAGATAAGACTTAGATTTTTCGGTTACGGTTAAGTTGCGAGGCAGCAGGATTCGCAAGACATCACATTCGGATTCACAGAATCCATCTCACCAAGCTTCAAGTTATCCGATTGGTTCGAACCACAGTGGCTCGGACCAATCGGTGTCCTCTGAAGAACTACTGCCATCTACGGCCGGTGGTGATAGACCGGTGGCTCATCCAATCACCTGTCACAAACCACCCGGTGTGTCAGGTTAACTCACACAGCGGGAATTGTGACTAAGAGGTTGTGAGCGTTCTCCTAAAAAGTCCGAAGAACCCTTTTTGGACTTCTCAGACCCTTAAACTGCACCGACAACGCCCGGGTGTGTCGGTGTGTCCGCGCCCCACACCTTGTCCAGAATGTACTTGTTCAGGTAGGGCATGTAGCCGTGGTTGGACACGGGTCCGTCGTCATCGTCCTGGAAGTGTTCCTCCAGCGCCACGGGGTCGTGTGGGATGTTCAACACCGTGTACAGGTTGTGCGAAAGTACCTGAGTTTTACATTTTAGCAAATTAGTATTTCAGGGTATATAGTGACCAGAAGATTCAAGATTCAACATTCAAGAACTTTAATGGTCACACACACATACAGGATATGCAGTGAAGTGAAAAAGTGGCGATGCCCAGCGGAATGTGCAACAGAACAAATACAAATACCCAAAGAATCAGAATATCCACACTATTTACAGT
The DNA here is from genome assembly GCA_002895965.2 of Coryphaenoides rupestris. Taxonomy (NCBI): domain Eukaryota; kingdom Metazoa; phylum Chordata; class Actinopteri; order Gadiformes; family Macrouridae; genus Coryphaenoides; species Coryphaenoides rupestris. The sequence continues at coordinate 155,752 of PIJE02000722.1, read as the reverse complement.
CTTTACAAGAGATATGAGCAGAAATAAATAGCAAGCAACAACAGGTCAAGAGGCGGTGAACACAATGTAATTAAGTATGGTAGTGGACAGATTGGAGCCTCCTTGGACAACACGTGTGCGCACACACACACACACACACACACACACACACACACACACAGCTGATGCTCTCGGGATGGAGCATGTCGGGACAGGTGTCTGCTATTTCCTGGGATTCCTCTGCAGGATTTCTCAGCCTCGACGCAGCCAGCGAGACAAGTACACACTGGTCAGGCCGCAGCAACACCGATTAACACACAGCTGACTTCACACACACACACACACACACACACACACACACACGCACACACACACTGTTCTTTTAACAGCAAAACGTTCCAAAGCAAACACCAAAGCCCAGCTCAGGTCTGGTTGGGCTGCTGTCCCAGAGAGGACTTTGACCCCCCCCACCCCACCCCTCCCCACACACACACACACACACACACACACATGCTCTCAGTGGGGACAAGCAATGGTCCATTTTGTCTGTATGTTATATTTTGTATGTATGTTCTACATGACCAAGACCTACATGAACGCGGAATTATTCCCAAGAGACACATAGAAAGTCCTCTGCTATAATATATATGACATAAAAGTGGCACTTGTGTGTGTATACCTGCGTTCTGCCTGCAGGGGATCACTTTTTACGCAGCGCTTTTACGGTGCCACATTCTTTGTGTTTCAATTAACTAATTGGTTGGTTCTTTTTTGGGGGGGACGGGGGGTTAACGTACCTTTAACTGCGACTTGGACACCTTGCCACACTTCTCGACGTCCAGCGACGTGAACGCGTACCAGATGGACTTGAGGAGCTCCGACTTGAGCTCCATGATTATTCCTCCCGGCGGCGGCGCGCGGCGCGCAACGCGGGTGGTGCCGTTTACGCGCAGACTGGAGAGACGGTGCGCAGCATGAAGCATAACACAGTCCTAAAGCGTCCGAAAAAAGTAGCAGAAAGACGGGTCCGAAAGGCGTGGAGACGACGCCGTTTACGTGGTAACTACTGTACCTTTGAGTGATGCTGAACGATCCGATTCTTTTGAACGACTCTTTGGTTACGAACGAAGGGAACCGAGTCGTGCGTCTTGGTGACTGAGAGTCTGAGACTGAGAGTCGTTCTTTTTTATCGTTCGTTACTCACTGGCTGCCCCTGAATCCACTCCCCTTTACACTGAGGAACATCTCCTGTTTCTGTCAAAGCAGCTCAGGTGATTTTCTATTTTATTTCACTCTGTTTTAATAACACTTGAAATATTGTTCAGAAGTAGTTTTACTTTTTTGTTTTGTTTGATTTGCACTAAAATGTGTTTTGCACAAAAGTTTATTAGACTTGTTTTTTTTATTGTGCCAATAAAAAGTCAAGACAACTTTATTGACACAACACACACACACAGAGAGGGTACATTCAAAGTACACTGAGCAAAAATATAAACGCAACACTTTTGTTTTAGCTCCAATTTTTCATGAGTTGAAAGCAAAGATCTAAGACTTTTTCTATGGACACAAAAGGTCTATTTCTCTCAAATGTTGTTCACAAACTTGTTTAAATCTGTGTTAAGTGAGCACTTCTCCTTTGCCGAGATAATCCATCCACCTGACAGGTGTGGCATATCAAGATGCTGATTAGACAGCATGATTATTGCACAGGTGTGGCTTAGGCTGGTCACAATAAAAGGCCACTCTTCTAAAATGTGCACTTTTATCACACAGCGCAATGCCACAGATGTCACAAGTTTTGAGGACGCGTGCAATTATCATGCTGCAACATGAGGTGATGGCGGTGGTGGATGAATGGCACAACAATGGGCCTCAGGATCTCGTCACGGTATCTCTGTGCGTTCACAATGCCGTCAATAAAATGCACCCGTGTTCGTTGTCCGTAGCATATGCCCGCCCCGTACCATAACCCCACCGCCACCATGGGCCACTCGAGTCACAACGTTGACATCAGCTCACCCACATGGCACCATACACGCTGTCTGCCGTCCGCCCGGTACAGTGAAAACCGGGATTCATCCGGGAAGAAAACACTTCTCCAAAGTGCCAGACGCCATCGAAGGTGAGCATTTGCCCACTCAAGTCGGTTACGACGACGAACTGCAGTCAGGTCAAGACGCCGGTGAGGACGACGAGCATGCAGATGAGCTTCCCTGAGACGGTCTCTGACAGTTTCTGCAGAAATTCATTGGTTATGCAAACCAATTGTTGCATCAGCTGTCCGGGTGGCCGGTCTCAGACGATCTTGCGGGTGAAGACGCCGGATGTGGACGTCCTGGGCTGGCGTGGTGACACGTGGTCTGCGGTTGTGAGGCCGCTTGGATGTAGTGCCAAATTCTCGGAAACGAATTTGGAGACGGCTTATGGTAGAGAAATGAACATTCAGTTCACGGGCAACAGCTCTGGTGGACATTCCTGCAGTCAGCGTGCCGATCGCACGCTCCCTCAAAACTTGTGACATCTGTGGCATTGTGCTGTGTGATAAAACATTTTAGAAGAGTGGCCTTTTATTGTGACCAGCCTAAGCCACACCTGTGCAATAATCATGCTGTCTAATCAGCATCTTGATACGCCACACCTGTCAGGTGGATGGATTATCTCGGCAAAGGAGAAGTGCTCACTAACACAGATTTAAACAAGTTTGTGAACAACATTTGAGAGAAATAGGCCTTTTGTGTGCATAGAAGAAGTCTTAGATCTTTGCTTTCAACTCATGAAAAATTGGAGCTAAAACAAAAGTGTTGCGTTGATATTTTTGTTCAGTTGTAGTACATTCACTGACATGAATGACATGGATGTGGCGCCAACTTGTGTCATGTTTACAATGCAGATCATTGACATTCGGCCAATTAGTTCAGTAATTGGGTGAATGGGGCCCACAATGGCCAATGTAGGCTGATCAATCATAATAATTAGGGCAGTGGGCCAATGGTGGTCAAATGTATCCAGCCTACAACACATATAACGTTGAAATCCATTAGTAATTTAGTTGGATGAACACACACACACACACACACACACAGTATATGTATGTGTTGTATTGTAGTGTGTGTGTGTGTGTGTGTATTGTATAGTGTCTTGTGTTGTATTGTGTAGTTTCTGTGATCTATTATATAGTTATGTGTTGGTGTGTGCGTTGTATTGCATAGACACTCTATACTGTATAGTGTCTGTGTTGTATAGTGTCTGTTGTATTGTGTCTGTGTTGTGTGTGTCTGAGTGTTGCTTTGTGTCTGTGACGGTGTGTTGTGTCTGTGATTGTTTTGTTGTATTGTATTGTTTGCTGTGTCTTTATAATTCACCTTGCAGTTTCACCAGTCCTGTGCTTCACATTCTGATGGGACCTCCTGCTGGGTAATATGAATCCACTGAGCCTCTGTGTCTGTGTGGCCCATTTAATTAGCGACTGCGTGCAGAGAATATATGACCACGGTGATCTGGCATTTCCCATAAAACAAAATCATAAAGCTGGATTAGTTTTTCATATTTCTCTCGAAACCATGAATCACGAGGCCTCGTTCTGAGTTGAGAGTATTCAGTGCGTTGCTTCTCTCAGACTAAACGAGACCAGTCAACGATATTTAATCACATTGCATGTTATTTATGGGCGCTTGATAACACATTTGCTCATCACCTCTAGACCACAATGTCAAACATATCTTCTGCTGTTCATTTTATTTGTGCACAGTTGGAAAACTATAATAATAATAATAATAATAATAAGACTAGACTTCAAATACAGCCAAGAATAAATACAAAGCTTCACTCCCATTTGCTATGATAATGACACATTGATTTTGTTTCTGCATATGATCGATCAGATATCATCTATATTAGTGCCCCCCCCCCATCCCAACAAAACAATATTACCATTATAACCACAACATGTCTGAGTTACAGTTCAGCAGCACAACACAATTACAACATCCATCAACATGTTTTATCACTCAGGTGAAGGGAGATGGATGAAGGAGGCGTTCAAAAGAAAATAATAATAAACACTACAGATGCATATTCACATTGCATACTTTCCCAACTACACTACCGACGCTATCTGTTTTAATACGAGATTCATTATTACATATTGACGCACACAATACTGGCTTGATTCTACATTTTGGCGTTTTAACGTTCAACGATTTCAACATGCTTCCGTTACTAATGCACATGTAGGACTTACTGTGGAGATGGTTGGGCGAATCGCAATGTTTCTCACAAGCGGAGCCTAAAGATGTTTTAAATATAAAACAAATCGAATCCGTTTCCCAACAGTATGGCCTGAGAATTATGGTGCTCAGGGTCACACAATTTTTATATATCGGCAACTTTAGCGCCCTGATCCTATATTTTACACCGAACGTATTTACAAAGCCACACAGTCACGATGCGATCATATGGACGATGTGTACATACGAGCAACCTGGTAGACTACAGACAATCATTATCGCTATTATACTACGTTAACTATTAAAGAAAACCATCTCGACCACGTCAGCAAGCAACCGAACGAACGTGACAACCTACCAAGGAAACCGAGCCATTGTCAATATTAAAGGTCTATTAAACGTTGTCGTCGGTAAGATTCACAAGCTATCAGTTGAGTGTAATTTGTTCAAAAGGCCAGTGCCTTCCGTCAGCTACTAATGAGTGAAATGCACTGAGAATAATATCGTATGGTTTCTAGTTGACTGCGCCTGCCTCTTTATTGGCCAATAGCAGAGAAGCCTATTGAGGGAACAGAGAGGGAAGGGTCCTTTTGGGTTGTTTCAGCAGCTTTAACAGCTTTAAACTGTCAAAATTAAATGAAATTGCACTAATCAATACTTGCGCAGAATTGCATCTAAAGCACAGAGCGTAGAATGCATGAAAGGATGATCTCTTCTCATAGACGATGTACTTTTGACCCAGCTCAATCCTACAGCACGTTCCAAGGTAAGGCAGAGCTGAGGCAGACATGCAGACGGTGTTCTGAGGTCCCGGAGGGTCACTGCGGTAACAGAGCCCCCCGGTGACCCCGCCCGGGGGCCAGCCGGTTGGCCAGCAGGCAGGCAAGGGCGATGCCTCCGATCTGGGCGAAGGCCAGCCCCAGCACCGAGGCGGCGATGTGGAACACGTTGTCGTTGATGAAGCTGAACACCTTCCGGAAGCAGCCGTGCGGGTGGATCCCCGCCGGCTCCGGCTCCGCCCCCCCGTCCTGCGGCGGTGGGAGGAGCCTGTTCCGGCAGCCCTTGCGTCGGGCGCAGCAGCTGTCCGGCAGCGAGACGACGCCGGCAGAGGCGTCGGTGGCGTTCCCGCCAAAAAGCGCACCATCTTGATTGGCCCAGTCGGACGCCAGCCAGTCCCGCCAGCCCTCGGCGCCGCAGCAGTCCAGCGCCCTCTGCAGGGTGTCGAGCGCGTCCGCCCGCCCCTCGTCCTCCCCGTAGCGCGCCACCGCCACCCGCAGGCCGCTGCGGAAGCCGCCGGCGATGTCCTGGCGGTAGAAGAGGCCGCAGAGGCCCGCCGCCAGCCCCGCCACCAGCGTCGCCAGCTGGAAGACGCCGTACGCCCGCAGCACGCCGGGCAGGCTGGCCGCCGCGCCCAGGCAGCCCAGGAAGCCCCAGGCGGTGACGGCGGCGCCGGCGGCCAGCAGGACGAACGGGGCGTTGGGATAGCGGTTGGACGACAGCAGCATGTAGTCGGCCAGCGAGACCTGCGCCCACACGCCCAGGGTGAACACGGCGAGCCCCGCCGCCCAGAACAGGCAACTGAAGGCCAGCAGGCCCAGCCGCAGCAGGTGCATGACGCCCACGGGCCGGCAGCACGGCGGTGGGCGGAGCAGGAGGGCGCCCCTGGGTGGCGGGGGCCGCCGGTGGGGGGCCGGCAGGGGAGCCAGGGAGCCGTCCGGCGAGCACAGGGACAGCTGGGAGAAGCGCAGCTGCAGCTCCTGCTCCTGCCGCTCCTCCAGGTAGTCCTGGTGCTGCTGCTGCTCCCGGTACGGTGTGAGCAGGTAGCCCGGGATGGCGGAGGGTCTGCGGGGCACCGGCGGCGGGGAGAGGAGGTCCAGACCCCCGGGGCGCGAGGAGGAGAGTCCGCGGGGGCCGGTGAGATGCTCGGCCGTCTCCCAATCCAGGAGCCGGCGGCTGGGACTCAGGGAAGCGTGTGGTAGTGGGGAGCCCATGGTGCGTGCCCCCTCTTTATGGACTCCCCTCCCAGCCGCCCTCGGTCCCTCCCCTCGTGCTCGCTCTCCCTCCCGTCTTCCTCTCTCTCCCTCCCTCCGCTCTTCCTCTCCCTCCCTCCTCTCTTACCCTCCCCTCTTCTCTCTTGCTCCCCTCCCGCTCTCTCTCTGTAACTCACTATCTCTGTAACTTGCTGTCTATCTCTCTCGGTTACTCACTATCTCTCTCGCTGTCGCTCGCTCTCTCTCTCTCTGTAACTCACTATCTCTCTCTCTGTAACTGGTTATCTCTCCCTCCCTCCCTCCCTTCCTCTATCCCCCTCTCCCTAGTTTTCTCTCCCCTCTACCGAACCCCCCCGATGAACCACCCCCCTTCGTCTGTTGTTTATAGCTGGCCGTTAACGCTATACCCCCCCCCCCCCCACACACACACCTCCTCCTCATCACCTCCTCCTCCTCCTCGTGAGACGCCGCACCGTAAATCCTTCGGTCGGCCGGTCCTGTTGTGTTATCTGTGGCCGCAGCCGCCGCCGCCGCCACCCGTATTTTCCCGCTTATTTATGGGTTTTTGTTTTGGGGGGCATTCCTTCCACCTGCGTGCTCTTCCTCGTCCCCCCCCTCCCCGTCCTCAGGATGCTGATGGCTGCAGCAGCATCAGCACCCCTCACCCCTCGGCGTCATCACATAAACCCTGGAGCCGCAGGGCAGGACGGACGGGGGGGGGGGGGGCGCAAGCCTGGGTGCTGCCCGCCCTCGCACACCCTCTCCCGGTCTGGAGGTGCCAGCCGATGGATGCGATTTGTGAGGGACGTTAAAAGAGGTTTTAAAAACATGCACAAAGGCAACATTTATTCATCAAATTTGGCAAAACTTGTGAGAAAAATTATAGATATATGAAGGGCTACAATCTACGTATATATATAAATATACATATATATAAAAACATACAAATATAGCCTTGCTTCTATAGACTAGAGCGCTATAGTGTAGACCTAGACTAAATATAGAGAGTCTATATTTGGCAGTTTAGTGAGTGGGGGAAATATCCGTTGTTGTTGTTGAGAGATGGCCTTTTGCCCGTAGAATAAAGATACTGTAAATTCCAAGGCTTGGTTTATGGGTCTTGAGTCAATGATCCGTACGTGAAAATTAAACTGGCCGTCTCCTAGGAGTCCACGCAAGGATTTCTCAGAACGGGGGAAATTCTACCATTCTACTGGAACATTAATAGACGACGAACTGGGACATGATTCATTATCTACTCTTAAGTTATGAAAAACATTTATTTTTTAAAGGCGGCACAATGATGCAATTATACAGACTTTTGGGAGATTATAGTTTGTGAAGGCGGTGAAGGTGAGTGGCAAGAAAACCTCTGTGCATGGGACTAGCTATTCGAGAAGAGACCTATTCATTATTATATCAATGCAACATTACATGCACAACCTCCCACACCTGGGTGCACCTTGAACCCAGTTGGATGGTTAAAAATAGCTCACCAGTTAGAAAGGCCGGAGCAGGAATGCCAGCGCAATTTACACGGTGACTGACCTCTGAGGTCTTCCCTGGTAAAATTATTTACAAGCATTCGGCTCGGTCCTTATCACAGAGGACGGCAATCTCAATGGGCCGGCTGGAAATTAAAACACGCAACCATCTTCCAACCAGAATATAACTAAAAGATGTCAAATTGTTATTAAAGCGTTTTGAGAGTAGGAATTAGTTTGAAATATTTTCACAAGCTATGAAGGACTGAAATTATAAAAAAAAAATTTTACCTTTTAAGAGGAATTCCCAGAAAGATTTTTCAAAATGGGAATGTCCCTCGAAAAGGTTTTTCAAATGCGGGAGACTGGAAACAGTTTGCTTAATATTATACAAATGTATTATATTCATATCAATACAGGTTCTGAGAGTCGTGTGTGATGGGAATCAGGCAACCAACAGCAACATGGTGTGCGATGAGATAAACACAAATACAATACTAAGCCGTGTAGATTGCATAAAATTTGTTTTTTAATGTACAGTTACTAATTACATTTACCAAGACTGATTTTCAGCTTTGTGCAACAAGAAAAAAAAAAAAAAAAGGTTTCAAACATTACCTTGATCCTGTGACTGGACAAGGTAATTGAAAGCTCCAAAAAGAAATCAAAAGAAAAAAAAATGTAAGACTCAATTAAATGGGATTTTGCTCACCTTCAACTTGCAGCAACTTAACGGTTTCCGGTCGAATAATGTGTTCAAGTTAATTACTGATGCTAAAGTATTACCGGTGTGGTCTCTAGGGGGCGCTGCATTTTAAATCTATTTAACCAACATAACAATAATCAACATTTCAATATCCCTGCTTAGCCGTTCCATGTAAACTATAAATCGCATTCAACGCATTTCAGTGTTAAGAGAGGGACTTGCACTCGGTCAGGCTCAGTCAGTCTGCGCCGCCGTCGGACGTTCCCTGCGACAGCGCCCCCTGCTGGCTCTCCGCGTGCCCGTCCAGGTGTTTCGTCAGCCTGGCCTGTGACGAGAAGCTCTTGCCGCACTGCTCACAGCTCAGCCTCCACTTACCGCCGCCGCCGCCGGCGTGGCTGCGCTTGTGGCGGCCGAGCTCCGACGAGCTCTTGAACTTGAGGTCGCACGTGGCGCACACGTACGGCCGCTCGCCCGTGTGGATGCGCTGGTGCAGCTGCGCCTCGCCCAGCGTCAGGAAGGTCTTGCCGCAGTGGGTGCACGGGAAGGGCCGCTCGCCGGTGTGGATGAGGTTGTGGCGCGTCAGGGCGTACAGCTTGGTGAAGCCCTTGCCGCAGTGCGTGCAGAGGAAGGGCCGCGCGCCCGTGTGCGACAGCACGTGCTCCCGCTGCGACCGCTTGCTCTTGAAGCGCTTCTCGCATTGGATGCAGGCGTACGGCTTGTCGTCCACGTGCGAGCGGTGGTGCTTGGAGAGCTCCCCCTGTGACAGGAAGCCCTTGCCGCACTGCGAGCACAGGAAGGGCTTCTCGCCCGTGTGCATGCGCTCGTGTCGGGCCAGGATGGAGACCAGCGTGAAGCGCTTGGGGCAGTGCGAGCACTGGAAGGGACGCTGGTCTGTGTGCACGCTCAGGTGCTTGGCGAGCATGAAGCGCAGCGAGAAGCGCTTGCCGCACTGGCCGCACTGGTGCGGCCGCTCGCCGGTGTGTGTGGCCTGGTGGCGCTTTACGTCCGACCGCCGCGTGTACGTCTTGTCGCAGTGCAAGCACTTGAACTGCCGCTTGGCGTGGTGGCTCTGCCGGTGCTGCGAGCGCGCCAGCAGTGTGTCGAACGAGTCGCTGCACTGGTGGCAGGCGTAGCGCTGCCCGTCGCCGTGGCTGCGCCGGTGCGCCAGCAGGTCGTCGGCGGTGGCGAAGCTCTGGCTGCAGATGGAGCAGATCTGTGGCAGCTGGCTCTCGCCCGAGTGCACCCCACGGTGGTGGACGGTGAGGCCGCGGAGGTTGGCGAAGGAGGCGCCGCACATCTGGCAGGAGAAGGCGATGGCGGCGCCGTGGTGCTTGGTCTCGTGCTTCGCCAGGTCCCACGAGTGCTGGAAGGTGCGGTCGCACTGCGAGCAATGGAACGGCCGCGCGCCTGTGTGCGTGAGCTGGTGGCGCCGCACGTCCGCCATGCGTGTGAATGTCCGGCCGCACGTGTCGCACGTGGGCATCTTGTGGCGGTCCGGGGACTGGCCGGGGTCAACGCCGCCGCTACCACCATCCTCCTCCTCCTCCTCCTCCTCCTCCTTGGCGGAGGCTTCCAGGCGGTCAGGCTTCGACTCGGAGCTCCCATGTGGGAGGACCTTGATGGAGGTGAAGATGTGGTCCGTGGTGCAGGGCGTCGGGACGAACTCCACCCCGTCACTCTTGGTGGCCATCAGCACTCTGAACTCCTCTGCAGGGACGGACTGCATGTGGATGTGGGGGTGGCCGTTCTCCTCCCGCTTCTCGCCCTCCTCCGCCCCGCTGTGATGGAACGGACACTGTGGACACGTGAAGATGATGGACACCATCTCCCCGGAGTCATCTACGAAGGAGCGACAGAAAGAGAGAGAGTGGAACAACCTGCTAACCTCAGGTGTGATCTTAACGGGCCGGGTGTGGGCGGAGACGTTTGCGTACCTGCGTCGAGTCCTTTGATGGCAATGACGGACGGTGCGATAGAAGCATCAACTTTTTTTCTGGTAGAGGAAAAAGCAAACACATGGCAGGTTACATTCTACTCGATTTACTATTCAGTCAATTAACAGACACTTGAAATTACTGTGAAGAAACATCATTTAGTAGCAGGTAGGGGTCAGGGAATCTTTCTTAAGGATGTCTACAGGTAGACTACCGACATGGTGATCGAAACCAGGACCTATTGGCTAGGAGGTACCGCTTTCGATATACCCCCCTAATATCTAACCATGAAATTGTACACTCATGCAGTCAAAATATAATTAGTGTTTGTACATCAACTGTTGTGAGGCGTTCTGGAGTTGAAGAATCTGCTGCCCACTGGTTAGAGTCTCCATCTGAAGATGGCAGGAATTGTCCACATTCACCACGGAAACAGACGATTGTGTTTCAGAGACAGCCTCTTCCTGGGTCGGCCCGGGCTCCTCTTGGCCGATACCAGGAGAGTCATCCACTGATACAAGTTCACCTTCAGTGGGTTCGGAACTGCCATTGGCGTCAGAGTTTACTGGTAGCAGGTGAACCACCAGCGACTCTTGTTGCTCTTGGACGCCATGTTCGATTTGCTCTGCGCAATGCTCGCCTCCTTCCTCTATTGCACGCTCCTCCTCCTCCTCCTCCTCTTCCTCATTTCGCTTGTCATTTGAATCACTTAATTCGAGTGCATTGTGACTCAGTAGCTTATCCGTTGGTGCAAAAGTCTTGGTCAAGGTTTCCAGTGCTGTGGCAATATCTACCCCTTCTTCCACCTCATCACCATCTGTCCTCGCCTCCGCCTCCTCCTCCTCCTCCTCCTCCTCCTCCTCCTCCTCACCCACCACATCTTCGCCACCGCTGGCATCATGGTGGTTGCTCACAGCCCCGGAGTGATCCTCCGCATGGATACAGATCTCCTCAGACATCTCCACTACGTCTTCGGTGACCTCCGTCGCCCCGAGTTCCACCTCGTACATGGTCACCATGCTGTACTGGTCCGACTCCATGTAGGCAATGGCGTTGGTGGGGTTGAGGAGATTGGCGTAGTTGTGCATGGCCTCCAGGCCCACCGACGCCACCTTGCACGCTTTCTGCGACGGCGGGATCGACAGCGCCGCCATGATGCAGCTTCCGATGGTGGACGAAGGACCGTCTAAAACCACAATCGCAAAACAAAACACAAGAAGATTATATTGATCAAGAAAATTGATCATTCATTTACATAACCTTCGCTTTGTTGTTGTTGAGACTGGCGTAGGTATCAGGGGTTGGTATATTGTATGGAAGTGTGTTTTTGTTTCGTTTGTCCTTTTTGTTTCGTTTCTTACATGGCATTTTCAGGAGGCCGAGGTTCTTGTGGTGCTGGTGGATTTGGCTCAGATCGTTGGCCATGGCTGGCATACATTCGTCGGCTACACAGAGGTCAGAGTTCAGCCAGGCAGCAGTCTAGAAACAAAAGTGGTCGAGTCAGCGGAGACAGTCTCTACAAATTGCCTCCACGGTACCCTCAATGCCCGCAGCGTTTGGAATACCTGTTTGAGGTCTGGTACCGCAAACACCTTTTCCAGTTTGGACAGCAGTTCCCACAGAAGGACATGCAAAGCCCCATCGTAACTCGGTCCATACTCGACTGGAAACACCTCCTACGTGGGGAAAAAACATTTGAATTAAAGTCATAAAGTCAATAGGATACCTAAGTACCTTTTTCACCGCAGATAGTGAGTGAAATGTAGTGAGATGTCAAGAGCAAGCAGTTGGCGTCTCGATGAACTCTAAACCCTAGTTGGCAAAATGTGATTGACAAGATAATAGCAAGCATGGATGCATTTGTCAGGATCATTGGTTGTCCAGCAGAGGTCAACGGAAGGGTAAGTCATGCGACTGTACAAACCTGGAAGAAGTACACTCTCTCGGCTGGGTCCTTCAGCAGACTCTGGACCAGTGCGATGAACGTGGACTCGGTTCTCTCCACCTCTGTGTCCCTGAACTGCAAGACCAGAGAGAAGAGGGTCCATGAAGGAAATCAAGCGGTCAATAATAATCTGCATTGTTGCCAACTCTTTCAGCGACTCTTTTTTTCCCCCCTATCTATTTCAATTCTATTTCTAAGCTATTTACAAGCAAAGTATGTCGGCTCACCTCTGGGTTGGCGGAGGTGACCGGAAGCTTCTCCAGGTGGCTCTGGACGGCCTGGGTGTCGACGGACCCTCGAACCGACCCCTTACACAGCTCCAGAATCAGCTGCAACAAACAAACAAACCAAGTCACTGCATGATGGATGGAATTCACACCACAACCACAACCACGACCACGACATACACATCCCCATGAACAGCTTGTCGTGATGATATAATGTAGCTGGCCAATATACATGATTATTTTTGTGTACAAGTTAACCATAACTATATTTTAAAGACGCTTCACTAAACTCTTGTGTATTACAAGCATGTATACATACCCAATTCTGACGACTACTATACTACTGCTGCTTTTACTCCAGAGAATTCCATTTTCATTTCAATCATTTAAAGTGGGTTTTTGCTGGAATAATTGTCTCTTTTACATCTATATCCAAGTAACGGACATGTTGATGACATTAAACAGAGAGCAGCGTTGCCCTTACCCTCGCTCTGAGACCCAGCAGGAGCTGAGCTCTCTGTCTGTGCGTCAGGAGGCCGGGGAACGCTTCGGTCAACATGAACACCAAGTCCTGGAGCTTGTCATAGCTGGCAACATCGCCCCGCTTAGCCACCTGCCACATGGCCGCGGACAGCAGCCGCAGCGGGGGGACGATCAGGCGCAGACATGACAGGGGGAGCCCCGCGTCTGGATGAGATACGAACGTATACGAATGGAACATCCAAGTTACAGTGGTTGTCAGTGGGTGGCTGAGCGGTGGACGGCAGCGATGCACCACTGTCCCATAACGACACAGCTGGGGTCAAACTGGGGTCATATCCTAAAACCATCTGGCTCCACTTTAGATCAACACTGGAACAAAAATGTCAATACTGGCAGTTCTCTACAGTACACAGAGGCATACATTATACTCAAAACATGAACTGAGATTGATATCATTTGCATAACCAAATACAAGAATTCAATGTGATTGCATTGTATTCTCAAGAGCTTAATCTCGTTCAACAATGTTGGCATAATGAAGGTTTTAAGCAGAATAAATAGTTTTAAAGCAGTTTTAAAAGCCACAGCACAGAGCCAGTGAGACATGCTGCTCATAACCACAGACCAGTAAATACAAACACACTTGAACTGCATGTATTTCAAACCATTGGGATTCTTTTAAAGTAAACCTGGATGGCTTTTAACTAAATGAGCTGCTGCTGCTCCCTCTGGGATGGCTAAACACAGTCCAGCTCCTTATGGATTATTATATTATTATTATTATTACAAGTTAAATCAATTACAATGACGTACCCTTAGGTTTGCCACATGATCCATTAGCCGCCATTATGCATTAGTACACTTATTATTATTATTATTATTTGTGTTATTGTTACGGGTTTTAGTGGCTTTCCTGCGCGTTTTTACGCAACACCGGATTCCTCAACTTTTCTTCCGCATGTCCTCTTTTCAAAGTAAAGGTTTGACGTCGACACCGCCCTGTTTGCAAAACGGGGACGCAATTTAGTAAAATCGTTGACGCGTTTTCATTTAAATTAATCTAAATTCATCTTTCATCAAAATTTTAGAGCATGAAAAAGATTGTGTTTTAGGAAAACGTTTTAGTGAAATAAAATAAGAATAAATAAGTAGTATTCAATAACATACAGTAAACCAAAAACCCAATTGTTCGTGGGAAATAGTTGACAAGAAACCTACCTAAAAGAAATCTACATTCATGTGTACATCCTTTATTTCGTCAACAAAAAATCAGACCTACAATATTTACAATAATTATAAAATAAACAGAGCAAAATATTGCTTGCTTTGTATTCGTATTTAAATTAGCATTTAACCCTAAACCATAGACTGTAATATATAATACATCCCCCCCGAATAAGGAGTAATTTAATGATAAATCACTTAAATAATAAATGCTTTAATAAACACTCATATTTCATAATACATGTTCCCGCCAGGCAGAACCAATCAGCGTGCCCACTGGACGTCACTTCAAAGTAAAAGCGTTAAGAAGAAATCAGCGGATGTGACGTCATTACCCCGAGCCTTCATGGCGGCGTCGTCACATGACACACGACACTTCTGAACTTATGAATGATCTTATTACTCTGACATTATCTCGCAGCTTGTCTTAGAACGAAGACAAGCAACCATGGACGAGGACGGCCTGCCCATAGTAGGCTCTGGAGTTGATCTGACCAAGGTGTGTGATCTGACATGTTAATGTGTGTGTGTGTGTGATCTGACATGTTAATGTGTGTGTGTGATCTAACATGTTAATGTGTGTGTGTGATCTAACATGTTAATGTGTGTGTGATCTAACATGTTAATGAGTGTGTGTGTGTGTGATCTAACATTTTAATGAGTGTGTGTGATCTAGCATGTTAATGTGTGTGTGTGTGTGTGATCTAACATGTTAATGTGTGTGTGAGTGTGTGTGTGTGTGTGTGTGTGAGATCTACATGTTAATGTGTGTGTGTTTGTGATGCATGAACATTGCATGATTTATTAACAGTCCTTAATGTGTGTGGAGACGTTCCATCTAAATAGTTAGTGTGTGTGTGTGTGTGTATGTGTGTGTGTGTGCGAGATCTAACATGTTAATGTGTGTGTGTGTGTGATTGTGACTCCAGGTCCCAGCCATCCAACAGAGACGAGTGGTGGCCTACCTCAACCAGTTCATCGTCCACACGGTCCGCTTCCTCAACCGCTTCTCCACGGTGTGTGAAGAGGTAAATAAGACCACTATAAACCTTCACTTGTCACGTCCAATGTCTTCTTTATTCTCAATGTCATGTGCTATATTGTTAATATCATCTCTCTCAGTATTACCTTGCAATACTAACTCTCATCTCCTCTCATCCTGTGCAATATTCTTAATGTCATGTGCAATACTTCTTCTCAATATTATCCTTGCAATATTACCATGCTACATTACCTTTCATCATTATGTGCAATATTCTTAATATTCTTTATATCATGTGCAATACTTCCTCTTACCATTATTATTATTATTATTACACTTCAATTATTGCCAAATTGTTTTTGCTGACTGAATATCTAATCTTACTATATTTTATACTTCACCTATATTTGTATACTTCTCCTAGGCTTAGACTTACTGTAATTTGTAAATCTGTTATTTTATTTTAATTATTCTACTGTTTATTTCTCTATTGTTGTATTGTATTGCTCTGCAACCTGGCACAAGAATTTCCTTCAGGATTAATAAAGTTCTATCTTATCTCTTATCTTCTTCTTTTACAGAAACTCTCAAACATATCTCTACGGATACAGCAGATTGAAACGACCCTCAGCATTTTGGAGGCAAAGGTCTGATTAGTCATGCAGTTGCGTCGCATTTGCACGTTGTTGTGGACGCATGTGAATGTGAAACGCATGGACCTCATCAATGATGACTTGTGGTTGGAACGTTGTGTGTGTGTGTGTGTGTGTGTGTGTGTAGCTTTCCTCGATCCCCGGATTGGACGAAGTCACCATAGACTCAATCAGTCAACGACCTGCTGCTGCTGCTGCTGCTGCTGCTGCCGAGACCAATGGACCGACAGCCAATCAGAGCCAGCAGCCGGGTGGCGCAGGCGCAATGACATCACTACCACCTGCACAGGTAAATACTACTTGGGCTGCGTTCGAATAGTAAAAAAAAAATACATCTTAAGTCCTTGCTTACTTTACCTGAACCCCATCGTGAGGTCAAGAAAAGATGGAAAGGATAATTCATAAGGACTTAGGAAAGGACAACTGCGCTGTTCAGAGAATCCGGCTCCACTTACACTAAGATACGTCATTATGTTATGGACGTGGGTCTGCTGTGGTGGAACTACAATCATCCGAATATGGGCTACAAAAAGCGCATCTTAGATTAGAAATATATGAATTAATTACCACCAATTAATTACCACCAACATTGGAATTGACATAAACAAGCAATATAGCCGACCAGTATAACAGTCAATATACCAGTATAACAATGCTAAAGGCGGTATTAAAGGAAGCATTGAAGCACCTTCCCTTAGCATTTAGAGAATTCAAACGGCCCTTATCATGGCTGCCACTAAAGTACTTCCCGGGTCATTCACTCAGTAAGGAAACTTCCTAAGCAAAAAAGACTATTTGAACACAGCCTTGTTGTCCCTATTAACATTTGATCCCTAGTCTAATTCTCATAATAATCCACAAAAAAAATCAACAACAACATAACCAATATTTACCACGCGGTTAGGTCGGTGTGCCCATCGCTGCCGTGGTAACAAAGGCAGACCCGGTCGCGGACAATGTGGTGACGGTGGCCAGAGACCCGCGCTACGCCCGCTACCTCAAGATGGTGCAAGTGGTGAGTGTGCCAGATCTCAATATTCACAACCACTTCCATGTCAGTTATTTAGACATTGTCAAACGGGCAGTTGGTTTGATGCATACATACCTGTGGGAGTGTGTGTGTATGGTAACCTGTGATGCACTGATAGCCAATGCACCACAGGCTTGCAGACCCCCCCCCCTAACTGGGCCAGGTGAGGACAATTAAGCCAGCCAGCCACCAAACTCTCACACTGCCTTTTAACGTAGTCACAGATAAACCTGACTATGTTGTTGTTGTTATTGCTTCTTTGACAGGGGGTCCCTGCCATGGCGATTAAAAATAAAATGGTTCTCGAGGGTTTGGACCCCAACCTCCTTGAGTAAGCAACCTCCGCCTCTCAAACACTCCATGAAATCCAATACACACTAGTGTATGCCGTTGTCAAAAACTGACTCACCGTATTAATTTGTACGTCCTGAACTATATTCCCCCCCCCCCCCATCCCCGCCCACAAACACACTTTTGTTACCATGACAACAGCACGCCAGACGCGCCGGTACCCGACGCTGGACAGAGCACCAGAGGGGGTCCCGGGGGCGACGACGACGACGACGATGATGACAGCGGCGGGAGTGAGTCGTCCTTCAGCGACTGAACCACCCGACCGCTTCTCCTCTGTCCGCGCACGGAGCCCTGCGGACGCCACACAATCTGCTACAGCTCTGTAGCGGGGGGGGGGGTGAGACACAGGAAGTGACTGAAGCGAGTCTGGCAGGAAGTGATGGGGCACGCTGTGGTCGACCATTGTTTGAGTCTAAAGTGACCCCACCCGTCTCCATGGAAATGCACAGTACTTGCTGAAAGATTTTCTAAAAAAATTACAATTGAATGTATTTGTAGATTTGAGGGTCATTTCAGTATCTGCCGCTGAGGTGGTTGTATCAGGGTCCGTGGCTGACCTTGTGTCTGCGTTTTTTTGATAACGTTCATTTCTATTTCTAACAAACTAACAGCGACCACTTTAGCCACTCGCGGTTACTGCAGTTGTTGTTACTCTTACATTAGCCGAGTCTCTTTTATGCAAACGTTGTCCTCGTGTTCCGGGAGCGGGGGTTTGACGGAGCACAGATAGGCCACATTCATTTTAAAATCTACCCACCGTGTTTTAAATTTGTCGGTGATTTCACATCAGAGGATCAACATTCGAGTGCGGCGCAACCACACCTTCAAGGATGGGCCGAAAGGACATCCCTTTCGCTACAAATGTAGCACTTGAGTATTTGTGATGAATTTCACGGCAATGGTGAAACCTATTAGATGATTTGGTTTCTGAATTTAACTCTCTGAATGTTAAACCATTAAACCCAGTAGGTTAGTGCCAAGGAATTAAACGCGGACACGGGTGTCCTACATTAACTTGTGAAATGTTTCCTGTGTGTAAGATAACTGGAAAGCCACTTGGTTGATGAGTATACAAATATTGACATTTCATAGATCTTTATGCCTGCTAATAAACATTTGTACACTAATTTCTTAAAAAAAAAAAGTGTCCTTTTATTTTTCAATGTAGCATGGTACCAAAATGTACACAACACCATATACAATAAGCATGTCACAAAATAAAGTAACAATCATCTTGTATAATCTGAGATAGGTTTTGTCGTAGTTTGACAAAGGAACGAATTGTACAACATCTCTATAAAAGGCACAATTGATAACTTTTCTAACACTGACAACATTCAGCCGCTACGTGTCTCACTCCCCCTGCCCCGCATTGACCGCTGATGACACGGAGACAGAGCGACATGTGATGCCGAGGTCAGTATTCTATTGCCTCACAAGCCTCGTTGGAACCGGCAGCCAAACGTATGACATCTTGGTGATAAACAAAGACATTCATTGTGGACCGGTGGAAATAAATACAAAATTGTGGGGGGAAAATGTAAGTCGTACTCTTTGTAGTTCGTAAAGTACTCTTTTGTAAGTCGCTTTGGATAAAAGCGTCTGCCAAATGCCCTAAATGTAAATGTGCTACTTTTATTCATCACATTTCTAGAAGCTCTGGGTGTATTTAAAATATATTTATTCTATTTGGCTCCATAACATTTTTTAACCTTTCAGTGAACTATCATTTTTAGTTTGATCTATTCATATGAATCACAGAAAATCATCTAAACATTCATAAATATGAGTACCAACAGTACCACAGTTGATTGTATAACAAAACTATACAGTACTATGGAGGCGCCTTTAAACAGAAGTACAATCAGCGACTGGTCACTTGCCTCGTGGGGGAGAAAACATAATTACACAATTTATGTGGTATTCCGGCGGGACCGCGTGCGTGTCGCTCATGGGACCTCAGTGTGACTTACTTCTCTTATAGATGATCAGGGGACACGCCTCCACACTCACAATACAGAGAACATGACAAGTCCAAATACATTTGTGGCTGTTTTCACAAGCACAGCTCCGCACAACTTTGTGGTTTAGAGCACGCGGGCGCACACAGACACACACACACACACACACACACACACACACACACACACACACACGATGATGATAGGGCAAAAAAAGGGAACAATTGAATGATTGAAGAATGATTCAAGAAGAAAAAACAAATACAATATAGCCATCCAAAAATATGATTGATTAAAATATGTCTGATTTAGTACAAATATTACAAGGCAGTGTTTAACCCCCCCCCCCCCCCCCCCCATTAACAATAGTCTGGTCAAGAAAACTGCAACATCTCTGCTTTCACACGGAGGTCAAACAGCTGTTAGAAATAAAAAAATAGATATATATTGTCAAAATTATGACATTAAAAGAACAGTGGATGTCATGCGCGTGTGTGTGTGTGTGAATCTCACCTTGAAGTCGGGGATGAACGTGAGGAAGAAGGAGACGAAACCGAAGGTCACGATCCACTCGCTCACGGCGCTGACCAGGTGGAAGGTGTAGTCCTGCAGACAAGACTAACTTGTATTTACTTCAACAAATGTACCGTTTGTAAGTCGCTTTGGATAAAAGCAGTCTGCCAAATGCCCTAAATGTAAATGTAAATGTAAGCCAGGTATTACTCGCGCTCCTTCTGAGTGTGTGTGGTGGTGCCTGGCTTCACCACTTCCCGTTGTGCAGCCTCACCCCAGCCCCAGACCGTAAAGGGGCCAGGTGACACACACACACACACACACACACACACACGCATACACACACGCACACACACACACACGTACCGCCTACCTGGTCGGTAGGCTTTCTGTGCAGCTTTGTCCGCGTCACGAAGCTTCCGCATACGACGGCTGGATCAGCAGTTAATGAAAACACAGTACGTTACATCAGTGTGTACTGTTACTACGCGTCTTCTAGAGCAGGGGTGTCAAACTCATTTGAGGTTGAGGCCGGAACAGACCAAGTGCGACTCGGAGGGGGGCCGGACACTTTTGATATGATTAAAGATGTGTTCTCTGTGCACTAAACAGCTTGTACCTTTATAAAACGAATGAAATTAGGCATTTACACGAGGCTAGGATCTGACATATTTAGGCAATAACTTTATAATATTTCCAGTTCCCCGATGTTCAACAGAATTTGTTTGTTTGTGTGGGCCGGATTGGATCAGCCCGCGGGCCGCGTCTGGCCCCCGGGCCACATGTTTGACACCCCTGTTGTAGAGTATAAGGACGACATGTGAGGGACCATGAGGAAAAGATCATCAACTGTGACTACTCTATGGAAAGGATCATTACCCCCGGGGGGGGTGGGGCAGACTAATTAAGCCAGCCAGCCAGCCAGCCACCAACCACACACACACACACTTCCACAGACAGGTTCCCGGAACGTTAGGATACAGAGAATCATGGACAGGAACGCGAGGACGGCGATGGCGGTGCGGACGTGGGACACGTGCACTGACGACCCAAGGGGCCTGATCTTGTAGGACATGGCCGCCTGGAGCACGGCGTAGAGCACACCAGTGATGAAGAAGAGCAGGGCGCCCGTATCGTGAACCGCAGTCAGAGTGGTTTCCTGAAGTCAACAACGACAACAACAATAATAAAATAAACGTGTTGGCAAGGGGGCAGCACTTTTCAAGATTCAACAAGTTTAATTGTGGGACTGGGGCAGCAGTAGCTCAGGAGGTAAGAACGGTTGTCTGGCAACAGGAAGGTCGCTGGTTCGATCCCCGGGCTCCCGCCTAGCTAAGTGTCGAGGTGTCCCTGAGCAAGACACCACCTAACCCTAACTGCTCCTGACGTGTTGGTTGTTACCTTGCATGGTTGACACCGCCGTCGGTGTGTGAATGGGTGAATACTGTAAAGCGCTATAAATGCAATCCATTTACCATTTAATTGTCACATACAGGATGTGCAGTGAAATGAAAAAGTGGCGATGTCCAGCGGAATGTGCAAAGAACAATACAATACAAATACCACGAATTGGAGGGATCAGAATAGCCACAATATTTACAGCAAAAGGAGCGGCAGGGATGAGAAATATATAAACAAATAGCCATATAAACAGCAAGGCATATGAGAAAAAGGCAATATAAGAACGAAAAAATATGAGATGAGGGCAAGGGTGAGGATGAGTTGTTGCATGAAAAAAAAGACATGATGATGAAAAAGACACAAATAAAAAAACACCGACCTGGAAAGTTGCCACAACACACATGCCAACACAGGAGAGCACGCCAACCCCGAAGACGACCGTGTTCATCCTGGAAGGCAGCGTGTGCAACTCCTCGCTCAGCCTCTGCACGAACTTGTACCTGGTGTACATGGTCATGAAGGCTGCGGAAAGATGGATCTCAAGATTAGTCTAAGCCGAGGGAATGCGGGGTGTATTGACGTTCTGGTGGTTATGAAAGTTAGTTAGAATTGATTCAAGATTCAAGAAGTTTAATTGTCACATACACATTCAGGATGTGCAGTGAAATTAAAAAGTGGTGAATGCCCATCCAGCGGAATGTGCAACAGAACATTACAATACAGATAACACAAATTGGAGGATCAGAATATCCACAATATTTACAGTATTTACAGCAAACCTGTAACCAAACTCGTACAGCAAGCCTGACCTGTGGAACTTCAAGCACCCCCTCCCCCCCCCCCCAGTGCAGGAGCCTAACTTAACCTTAACGACACTAAACCTTCACCCAGATCTTCCGCTTTCAGTTTTCTTTCAGATTGGGGAAGTATGACTAATGCACCTCATGAATGACCCACCCCCCTCCCCCACAGTGCTTGCACTGTGAGGGGGGGGGGGGGTGTGCTGCCTCACAGCTGCCTCACAGCAAGAAGGTTCTGGGATCGATTCCCGCCTGGGGTGCTATTGACTGTGGGGTGCCCAGGTGGGTGATCTCCCGGCCTTCCTGTGTGGAGTTTGCATGTTCTCCCCGTGCTCCGCGGGGTCTCCTTACGGAGTAAAAGAACCCCAATTAAAAAAAAAACATGTGAAGATCGCCTCTCCTGTCCACATCCCTGACCAAGATGTGGACGTAAAACCTGGAGCTGTTGGTCCCCGGGCGCTGTCAGAATGGCTGCCCGCTGCTCCTGACTGCCCCTCCAGGGGCAGCAGGATGGGTCAAATGCAGAGGACAAATTTCCACGGGCCACCCTCCCTGCATGTGTGTGTGTTTGGCGGCCGCCACTTCCCGCTGTGTGTTGTGTGACCACTATGTGTGGATTAATAAAGATCTTCTTCTTCTTCTTCTTCACCAGGACAAATGTGAATAAGGTGGTGCCATTATCATGAATAAACTGAGGGCCTACCGAGAAATGCTGTGACAGACGTCATGAATCCGAAGATGCAGCTCTCTGGCGGCTGTGCACCTGTATCACTTAACAATGCAGAGAGAAAAGAAAGTTAAAGTGGGTATTAAACATTCACATGGTGTTTTTTCTTCTTCTTTTTTTTTACCTTTTCTTGCGTCGTTGTAGCATTGTTTAACATAATGTTTGTTCTTAGATGTTGGTAATGCACTCAGAATGGCACTTCTGCTCTTATCCCAGCTATTATGCAGGAAACCTAGCAATTATGAAACTCGTTCTATTGACCTCGTAACTATGAATGATTGAAACCTGTTCTGTTCTTATCTTTATGTACCACAGAGATATATTGCTGCCTCTCCTTCAACAAATGTACTCTTTGTAAGTCACTTTGGATAAAAGCGTCTGCCAAATGCCCTCAATGGAAATGTAAATGTTGTATGTAATGGCATAGATTAGAAATGGATAAAGTACAAATACAACCATAATCAATTAAGCAGAAATCTATGCGTTTGTTATGTGAAGACAAGTCCGCATATTGTGGCCAAGGCTTATAGCAAATGAGTTTACAAGTTTACTTACAAATTCATAAGATAAGATAGAACTTTATTAATCCCTAACAGATTGACAAATGTACAGTCCTAGCATAGCATTGAACAGTCGATATTTATATTTTCATATCAATATATTGCCTGGGGAGATTTTGGCCATATTGTAACACGGCAACAGTTTGTGTGTGTGTGTGTGTGTGTGTGTGCGCGCAACATCTGCGCCAGTCGCAGGCGAAAACGAAACCACGCTCAGTCGTTTCTACAAAAACTGTACCCTACTGTTTATACACACACACACACACACACACATAGCCCAGCACCCGAGAGCAACATTGATCACTATAAATGTGCCATGTTTCACAGGTTATATAGTATTTATAATATATATATATACAGTATATATGCGGTATAAAGCCTATTTCACGGGGGTTTGACTGACTGTGATTTCTTCCTCAAATCCAGGCAGCCTCCTCTTACCTGATGTAGGGAAAAATCACGTCCACGTCGTGTCGATAGATCGCGACGATGTAGGAGATGATGAAGTTGCTTGAGGACCAGACGACCAGCAGCGCGGGCAGAAAGCACATCCCCTGCTGGAACCACCACATGACGGCGGACCCGCGGACCCGCGTTGCTCCAGGAAAAAAACAACCAAAAACGTGGACTATGACCAGTCAGTTAGTCAGTTAAAAGTCAGTTAAAACAGCGCATCGTGTGACGACGACAGGCGGCGTTTGATCCTCAGAGAGACGAGCGGCGTCTTGGCGGGACCGAGAAGAGGCAACACTTCCCCCGCCAACACACACGTTCACACGCTGACGTTCACACGGTCATGAGAGAGACCTCTTCCTCATACACACACACTCTCATCCACATGACGGTGCACATAACGGGTCGCTTCAGGGGGGGGGGTCTCATTACAGTCTGTGTGACGACACGTACTCTCGCCATTGATTTTTTTTGCCCAAAGTTATTCAAATGTACTGCATGTGTGTGTGTGTGTGTGTAAGACAGTACATTTATTTCATGGGATGGAATTCAGCAGCAATACAATTAAATTAATACAAAATGCCGATTGATGATTGATAGATCTGTTCACTGATCACTATTGACTGTAGGTTTTACAATGAGGTGAAAGTTCGCAGAATTATTACTTCAATGTTAAATATATATATACATATATATATAGAAAATAAAACCTTATATAAAACCTTA
This sequence comes from Coryphaenoides rupestris, assembly GCA_002895965.2. Lineage (NCBI taxonomy): Eukaryota > Metazoa > Chordata > Actinopteri > Gadiformes > Macrouridae > Coryphaenoides > Coryphaenoides rupestris. Next base: position 131,393 of record PIJE02000722.1, on the reverse strand, counting down.
TTGCACCAAATATGTAGACAGGATACTGATCCAGCCATTTACACTTTGATATATTTAATAATCCATCCATTAATCAAAGATAATTCCAGGATTTTTCAAGGGAAAAAAAAAAAACCACATTCAAAAAGAAAGTTTTAAGTTTCAAGATAATCATAGCAGCAAAGCTCAAAATAACAAAATCACAATATAACGATTTTATTTTATTTTCATACAAATATTTAATTTAAAAAAAGAAGAGGGCAGTTAGACGTACATTCTAATAAAATAGTCACGTCAGTTTATGACAGACAGACAGGAAAACATTAACAGACAATGAAACGGAGAACTGAGAGATACATATAGAACCGAGATCTATGAGGTGTGTGTGTGGTGTGTGTGTGTGTGTGTGGTGTGGTGTGTGTGTGTTGTGTGTGTGTGTGTGTGTGGTGCGTGTGCGTGTGCGTGTGTGTGCGTGTGTGTGCCTGCCTGTCCGTCAGTGACTCGTCATGCTGGGGTGGAGGGGCTTGACCCTGACTCGTCGGGACAGCCCCAGCCTCAGACCCTGCCCGGGGGACCTGACCCCTGAACCCAGGGAGGAGGAGGAGGAGGAAGAAGGGCTCCTGCCCACATGGCCTGAGGAGGAGGAGGCGGAGCAATAACCATATTCAGTACAATGGTCAAATGAGGACCCTGTCTTCTGCATTATAACATGTCACTTCTTTCTTGCACTTTTATTTGATAGTAAATCCTTTAATTTCTATCCCTAGAATATCCACATGGTTATCCGGGTATTATTATTATTATTATTATTCTTATTATTATTATTATTATTATTATTATTGATGTTTATTTTCAGAAGTGGTAAAGAGAATCTGTTTACATTTAGGGCATTTGGCAGACGCGTTTATCCAAGAATAGAGCAGGTTTCAAGCATTCATAATTGCAAGGTTAATAGAACGAGTTTCATAATTGCTAGGTTGCCTGCATAATAGCTGAGATAAGAGCAGAAGAACAGGACAGAGCCTTTGCCGTCGCTGCCCCAACCCTCTGGAATTCCCTGCCTCCTAACATCAGAAACTCTGACACACTCACTTCTTTTAAAAACCAACTCAAAACCCACCTTTTCAAGAAAGCCGACAGTATCTGACCTCCACCATTCTCTTTCACTCTACAACCTCTATATTTGTTTTTGTTTCTGTATTCTGTATCTGTGTACGTTTATGTTATATGTTTATTGTTCATTGTAAAGCGTCTTTGAGTACCCTTATAAGCGATATATAAGTCATATGTATTATTATTATTTATTAGAAGTGCCATTCTGAGCACATTACCAACATCAAAGAATAGAATAACAGAATAGCAGGATGGACATAAATATCCAGCCTCGCACAAACGTCCTTAAAGGCAGCAATACTCATCCTCTCAGTTTCCCTGTCCACGAATGAGCGCGTTAGCATCTCGTGTCATCCCAGAACCATACCTGGTGGATTCCACCTGGGAACTTTGCTCCCCCCTGCTGGTGGCTGCCTCCCGGGCACCGACACCTGATTGGCTGCCGATGGAGGTGGAGGGGTTCTTACTGGCGGAGATGCTGCGGGTTCTTACTGGCGGAGCTGGGGTTCATTACTGGCCAGAGACCTGGGGTTCTGCACTGGTGCGGTAGCTGTCCAGACATTTTTCAAAACAGTTAAGAGTAACTGGCTACCTGCTCAGCAACGATTGAACGAGAAATCGAGAAAGCTTTCGCTAAAAAGTAGATTAATAATGAATAAACACAGATTAATAAACAATTAATTCGTAGCATACCTGTTGCTGGTGGTATGGCTTTTGAGGGTTTGGGAGTCTGCTTGTCTCTCTTAGAGGCAGGAGGAGGAGGAGGAGGAGGAGACTTCGTCTTCTTCTCAACCTTTCTCGTCTCTTCTTGCTCTTCTTCTTGGCCTTCCTCACGGTGAACTCCTCATCCTCGCTCTCCGCCACTTCGTTGTCCTCACTTTCCGATTCTATCGAAAAAATGCACAAACAAACCAAAAATTGACCTAGAACTCAGGCAGGCCTCCAATGTAATAACTCCCATGACCGACGGTTCACACAATGACCTTTTTATATTTACTTTTCCAAATCCCATCCAAAAACCAATGAGCGACCCCCCTTCCCTATCAAGTCCATGAAGGGACAACATTCGTCCAAACCACCCTCGCCATTGTGTTCCCTTTATTAACAGGCTTGCTATGTTTTCGCAGCTGGAGAGTTGTGAAGGCACAAGGATAAGCAAACCCTGGCGTGACCCTTGTTAGGCCAGGTAATCCTCGTCTTTGTCCTTTGGCCTGGAACCCCGTGGTGGGTCAAGCCGGTCCTTGGGGGAGGACATTTGGCCGCTTCGAAGACCCTCGCTCTGCTGTGGGATCTCGTGCCAACTACACCAGACATGAAATGCCCAGAAATGCCCAACAGCAAGATGTAACAAAGGCGTGCATCCGATGAGGCCACGGTGGCCTTCAATTCAGTCGCGTTTGGTCAACGGTCTGGTCATCGGTCAGTCAGTTTTACGTAGTCCCTTAAGGTCACCCCCAGCACACAGCAACACAACAACATCATCACAGACACGTGCCTAACACTAATAACACAACCATAACCACAACACTCATATATGGACCCCTATCTGGGTTGCAGGATTATGGGCGTAGGAATTGGAGTGTATGATACTGACTAAGGTAAACATTACCCAACAGGTTGACGTTCACAACTGCAGTTGGAGAACGTCCGTGAGGAAGGATCTTCGGTTTGTCATCTCCCTTGAGGGTCCATGAGCAACTTCTGAAGAAGGAAAAACCACAATTAGAAAGAAAGTAATTGAGTTAACAACTCAAGGTCAATGATAGTTTTCATCATGCACAGATATGAAGTCCTGGCAATGCGGATCGATATTTTAATAAGCTATATAGGTCGATACTAATTATTGGCTAGATTTTTTGGCGCTATTAACTCATCAATTGTGGTCCCAAAAATACTGTACATGCCAGGGTCCTAATTGCACCACAGGGCTTAAGGTCAGCACACACAGACACAGACACAGACACACACACACACACACACACACACACACAATAAATCAGACTTTTCATCACCACCCTGCCTGTGTCCTTGGAGGAGCCACATTAATGTGGCATTGTAGTACTGACATTGCTACACTGGCAACCAATGTGGGGCCCTCCAGGAACAAAGGACACACAGCCACCTCCCAGCACCACCCCTTCCCTCGCGGGCATTGGACGTCGGTGGGGCTCAGCAGAGGACGGCGGCGGCAGCAACCGCCTGTTGCTAGTCACTCCTGCAACCAGCCTGGAGCAGCCCAAGACCCGCCTCTGCCAGGAAGGACAGCAGCCAAAGGCCCCTCATCCTCCAGGAGGGAGATGGGGGAAATTGAGCCATGTCGCCTGGTGGAGGGTGGCCCTGCGGAGGACTTTATCCGCCCTCCGACGAGCTCACCGGCCGAGCTGTATCCCACCCAGCCCATCCAGACAACCCAGCGACGGCCCACCACCCAGAGACACCTCGGCCGGTCAAGGCAGCAGCCCAGGCCTCCGGTCTCCAGGGTGGAGTGGGAGGTGTGGGGACAGTGGGGTTGGAAGTGGTGTGTGACTGTAAAAAAGTCACACACACTCCCACAGCAACATTGCTACACATTCACTAAACCAACCTTTGAGGGTGGGGGATTGGCCCGTGGTGGGGGACAAGGCCGTGGCGGGGTACTGGTCTGTGGGGACAGTGGGGGACAGGCCCATGGTGGCGTGCTGGTCTGTGTGCATGGTGGGTGACAGGTCTGCCTTGTCGTCGTCGTCGTCGGTGTTGTGAAGCAGAGACAGCGTGACCGCGGCCTCTAGGTCTCGCTCAGACAACCTCTGATCCAACGGCTTCCTGTAAGGAGACACACAGAGATGATGTTCACACTGAACATCAACTGCATTCTCCTTAAGACTAAATACACAACACTTAAAGGTACTATAAGTAAGAATCAGTGCATTCTGAGCTCCGTGGGTCGAGACAAGAACAATCAGAAACTAAAGTTAGTTCTTATCCACGCTTACATGTCACTTCGTTCATTTTTAGTCTTAGTCTTTAGTCTTAAATCGGTCAATTGCAATACTAACACGAGTAGATATTGCTGAGTGTGTATTTTTTTTTGTACCTCGTCTTGTGTTCCGCTGAGAGTTGGGAGTCCTGACCGCAGTGACTCGGTGGTTTCTTGCGCTCCATCTCTGTCGTCGCGTCTCTAGGTCTCTTGCCGTCTCGTGGCTTGACGCGCGCGAAGTCCTCATCTGAGCACGCGCGCGGACAAACAGACAAACACACACACACACACACCAGATCAGCAGATTGTCAGTTGAATGTCGTCACGTGAACCACGCGAGGCTACGACGCGAACGTACCGTCGTCCAAGTCACGATAGTCGACCACCCTCGTCTTCCTGTTAGTTAGTTAATCAATTAACAACACAAAAAACATGACGTGTTAACAAACAGCGTGACGTTGCTGGTGTGTAATTCAAGATGTAGTAGTTACTTATACACACACACACACACACACACACACACACACACACACACACACACACCTCGACGGTCGATCCATGACGACACGTTTAACTCGACAGCTGATGACGTGACATTGTTATTGTAATAGATAGACTCCGCTTTTGGTCCTTTTAAATGTTGCGAGATAAACTGTCTTTAGTTCGTTAGTTAGTTAGTTCAGTGGTGGTGGTGGTGGTGGCCCAGCTGGGGACGCTGAGCACCGTTTTCAATCTGCCCGCCAGAAAACGACTCGGCTCTGTTGACCAATCTGACGACCGGAGACGCCGATTCGTCACATTATATAATATATAAATATATAAAGAAAGACATATTTTACACTGGTTTAGCGCATGAATCAAACACGTTTTAATCGTAATAATTAATGAATACAACTCGAAGATAATTATTTGACGACATAAATATATGCGTGGAGTGAAACGGTGACGAATCTGCTGATTCTGACGCCAGCATGAAGTCCCATTTGCTTACTAATTTTGGGTAGGAAGCAAACTTTATATTATTATAATAAAACAAAACAAAAATCACACAGCCCAGCTACTGAGAAGTGTGTGTGTGTGTGTGTGTGTGTGTGTGTGTAAAATACTTTCCTTACTTTTTTTTTTTTTACTTGACATTATCTGCACGATATATACATATAAATATGTGTAACTTTTAGAGGAACCCCCTATTTATGAAAACGGGCCTGCATCAGTTGTGTCTCCCTATGTGCTGTGGTGGTGGTGTACGGGCCTGCTGTGCCCAGTGTGGCCCAGCAGGGGGCACCACGAGTCCTCCGCTCAGGGGGACACGTGGCACGAGGGCCCGCAAACACGACGACACTCGAGTCCACCCACAGGCCCCACTCGCCCACAGGCCCACAGGCCCACTCGCCCACTCGCCGGCCGGAAGCAATCATAGAGTCTGATCTCCCTTTTTTTTTTTTCTTCTTCCTGCACTTCAGGAAGAAAACAAAAAAAGGCAACAGCCAAGCCTCCACAGAGACTTGTCATTTGACCCCGGGTGAGTGGGTGGCTGTGGGCTGCGGTCGGTCACTCAAAGTGGACCTGGACAGAGACGTATGCCAATGCCGTGATGAGGCGATCACCGTGTCCGCGGGTCCAGACGTGGGACGGGGACGGGACGGGACGGGACGGGACGGGGCGGCGGGGCCCGAAGCTGCACTTGCGGTCGCGCATTCCTCAACTCCTACAGCACCGCGCTACAGGGCCGGGCCGGAAAAAGTAGTCACCAACACCGACGACACCACACACGCACACACACAACACCACGCTCGCTCGCTTGCTTTCTTTACTTTCGCTAATTCCGAGTGTGTTTGTTTACATCTTGTCGGGGTTTTTTTTATGCCCAGAGGACTGTGGTGTCAGGGGCCGTGGAAGCAGGCCCCAGTATGCCTAATAGCAGGGGCCCGCAACGTGTAGGATTTGGCCTCGAACTGGCTGCTGTTGACCTGGCCGCCACGAAAATAGTTCGGAATAATATATTGTGAAGAGAGTAACGAGAACGCTATACTGCCACTTCCGGCATGCGTTCTTTTAATTCTGTTTGGTTTTTTTTCATAAACAAAGTCACATGACCAGGAAAGTATTCCGTGTGCCTCCTGACAGAGCGCTCCTGTAATTCTAACTAGCTGTTGGGTAATCCCATCCAAAATAGCATACCTCTCTTTCCGCCCGGAGGTTATAATGTAGTCCTACCATAAGGAAAATAAATACACGCATTCATTCAAATGTCACATACGGCTTTGGCAGTGACCCTAACCTGGGTTTTGAGACACATCGGCAGGTGTATTCTGTATAAATTAACAAGGTTATGGCCGTCTATAGCTGGAACCCAAGACACATTGGCAACTGTAAGTGGCCTTTATGCCATGTGATATTTACATGTGGCCAATAGGCCTATATGATGCACAATCAAACATCTCAAATAGGCCCATGTTCCGGGTCTAGTGCTGATCCAATGCATGAGATTCTACTGGGTAAATAGTATTATATTGCATAGATCAGATCTAGACCAGTAAATATAAACGGTCGTAAATGCCAGGTCTCTATCCATAGCAGTCATCAGTGCCAAGACGACTATTTTGGTATTAGGTGTTGGTCATCCAGTAAGATTTACGAGCCTACGAGTGACAGTCGTGAGGTCATAAGTGGGCTTAATTTGAACCGGTTTTGCTGGAAGTGGTTTAGGAGAGTGACTTCCCCCCGCCCCCCCCCTTCATATGTACAGAGCAGGAGCAGAGGCACTTTTGTGGGTGGTGCTCCTCTCCTCTCTATCTCTCTCTCTCTCTCTCTCTACCACACTTATAAGAATGTTCCGTGGGTGGAGCCTATGATTATGTTTTTATTTACATTTTATTTCTTGAGGGGGGGTGAGGGATAAAAATAAACCTAGTGGCCATGCTTTTGATTAGACCTAATGGTTGTTGATCTCAGTGATCAAAAATAATGATGATTATTCAATACATTTTGGATTGTAATTGAGAAGATTATATTGTTATATGTGTCACACACAGAGACAAATTAGGAGACAAAGTACATACAACAATCTGTTGAGAACAAAAGTGCAATAAGATAAAGCGCAATATAAATGTATGTGTATTTGCTAAGGGTGCTATGCATGGACTATGATAAATCGCTGGTATTATTAAGATGCATTTTGTACTTATTCTTAGATTTTGTTTGAAACTTTCTTGGGTTTAACAGCTCCTCTATCTATACAATAGCACACAGAACCACTTATCATCTGTGGTTGTGCGGCAGCAAAATAATAATAATAATAATAATACAAATAAAAAGCGAACCACCATCCCCTCATGAGTTAAGTTAGTCCGTCACGTTTCGTTTCTCGGATATCCGGGCTTGCAGTTATGTCAGCGTCCTGTTGTTTGTTCCCAACACACACACACACACAACAAAAAAATTGTTTCTGGGGCCCCGGGGGACAAGCAGGCCGGCCACCCACGGAAAGCACCACCAGGAGCTGGCAGGTGCTCAGACCCATGGGGCTGTGGAGCGTGGGCAGACAGGTCCTCTCTCTCTCCTCCATCACTGAATTACACAGTCGTTACAACGGTCTTCCCCCGTATGTGGCAGCCGCAACAAGTTAATTGCTATGGGGGGGGAGGTGGGGAGCGACCCAACTTGAAGGAAGTTGAGGGCTTCTCCTCATGGTGGTTCAAGTGGACAAACAAAACTAAATTAGTTGTTCTTTCTCTCGAGATTATGGTCTGCTATTGTCCATCTTGGATGCCATTTTGTTTGCAAATGATCAATATTATTGAGAATTGTATTCTATCTCACATTTACATTTAAATTACCTTTAGAGCATTTAGCAGACTGTTGTCCAAGGCAAATTAAACAACAATATATCACTGACAGTATTGTTTCAAGCACTTATAATAGCTAGGTTAACCCCTTGCTGGTAAACAACCAAGATAGCTCGCATAAGATGCTACCCAATGCTAAGTTCTGGTTTCAAGTGCCAGCGTGAACAAACAAAAGTGCCAGGGATTCAAGAGGGGGATGGGATTCGAACCCAGGGTTAGGGTGGAGAGGTGGGTGGGGGTGGGGGGGGGGGGTAAAGGAGGGAAGCTCTGCAGAGTCCAAGTGGGTCCAGAACAATGAGTCCAGGTGAACAAATTACTGATTTAAGTTCATTGGATCAAGGGTGATATTGGTATAAATATAAACTCAACTTTTATCCAAAGTGACTTACAAGGCAATTCAGGCTACATGGCATTCAGGAGCAGGTACAGAGGGCAGGGGTTATGCATTATGCATGTGTACGTTATGGACATTGGGTATCAAACTCAGAAACAAACGTACACCTCACATGAATGGAGGAATGAATTTCTTTATTAGAATAGGGACAAAGTACAAAGAATATTAACCTTATAAAGCAAGGGGAGATATTTTCCGCCCTAGTCCCTGGGCAGGTAAGTAAAATATCACATAACACTAATCCCATCCTCATCACTTTGACAGCACTCAGCCAATAGATTGCGTTTAACAGCAAATAAAAAAAAAAAACAGTCTAACAGCATAGATTCACTGCAATCACACATGAATCTAATGTCTAAAACAAACACATTCACATTCACTCCTGCTGTGTCATTACCAGTGGCACAGAGACGTCGAGTTCACGGGCAAAACACGGGGTTACCCACCCACACTATCAGGGGGCCGGAGGGGGGGGGGGGGGGGGTCAGAGGTCGGCGTGCAGTATGATTATACGTGTTGACAAACTCCAAAGGGATATAAACAGCATCAAAGGGCCCACGGCAGCCGCTTAGGGCGAGCGGTCATAAACTCTGACACCAATTAAAATAGTGGCAGGCGAGTGGCATTGTTTTCTACAGGGGGTGGTGGGGTGCGGGTGGGGGTGGTGGGGTGCGGGGGGGGCGCGGAGGCCAGTCATTCTCATTAGAAGGCCGTGCGGTGTGAGGGGACGTGAAAGGTCGCCACATATACTGTTACAAGCAGACTCTGGGCCTGGCCACACACACACACACACATGCACACACACATGCACACACACACACTTGTTGTTGAGCCCGTCTCTATTTTTTGTGTTCCTATTCATCTTGAATAAAGGATGTTCTCATGTGTGAGTTGCGTATATACCTTGTATATTCGGGCGATCCCAGGAACGTACATTGGGAGTATTGCTTTCAGCTCAGGCTTAGTGTCACTAAACCTATTTAGTACACCCTGTGAGAGAGTGGAAACATTCAATAGAGATCAGTAACGCGGCATAATGTGCAAAATATTGAACCGGTGAGTATATTAGCAAAATAAATGCTGCGATTCAAGTGAGATTTGCTCAGATATTCCATTGAGACTCTGTACCTGCAATGCAGACGATGACATGCAGGTTTTTTTTCTTGAAATAAGTTCAAATAAGTTGGGTTTAGTCATCTGAAAAAAAATACCATAAGGCTATAATTGTGCTTATGCAATCAAACAAGTGCATTTGTCGTGGCATGATATATGACTTTCTGGGCGGTGTTTTAAAGACAAGTCAAGCCACATGGCCTAAGTGATGTGCTGCAATGCAGTGAATTATTATCCTCTGGATTGCAGTGGGTTGTTACTGCAGATGTGTTCCAGCAGAGGGAGCTGTTTGCATGCAGGAAATTTAAAGGAGACAGCCGGCGGTTCGTTTGGAACTTTTTGGACCCCAAGTAGATTTTTATGAGGAATTGAGTTGATTTTACCTGCTTGACAAAAGATATTAAGTCATTTGTAGCATAATACAAAGCAAGATGCCAAATACTTTTTGGAAATAAACTTTCCATCTTGGATTAGCAATAGAACAGCGCAACACAAATAAGAGCAAATAAGACAAATTCAAAACAACAATAACAACTTTGAGTAGGTATCTTTTTCTCTTTTTTTCCCAGGGTGTTTGACAATAAGTGTTGTTAGCAAAACAAAACAAAACATTTCTGGTGCGTTACGTAATGGGTCCTCCTGAGTAGAATATAATTTGATATTGTGGACCCTCCCAGGACAGAAAGGACAGGCAGCCAGCCAGCGCCGGTGCCTTTGATGGCTCCTTGTGGTCATACGCGCATTCAACCCAGCGAAAGGCCAACTCAGAACTGGCAAATATCAAGCCCTCGGGGTGCTGGCAGCCGTACAGGGGTCCACTCTGCGATGACTCACCCTGGTCATCCTGCGCCAGTGTACCCCCACCACCACCCCTACCACCATCACCACCAGCACCACCACCGCCACCACCACCAGAGTCTCCTCTCGTCCCTCAACCACCAAAATAATACCTCCGCCTCCTGCTTATCGATACGTCTGAACGGATGACATCGACACCTGCCCCCGAAAAAAACAACCCGATACCTGGGTGGTAGTGGGGGGTGGTGGTGGTGGTGGTGGTGGTGGTGGTGGCGGCGGTGGTCCTCATCCTCACCGGTACCGGTACCGGCAATGGTTTGCATCCCGTGGCGGTGAGAACGTGCGAAGCGGTGAGCGAATGTGTGAGAGGATGCCTGGCATTCCCTGGACGGGGCCCGTCAGCCCCCGGGACGGGTGTAGGGTTCCTGGGAGTGAGGGAAGAGGAGCTGGGCGGGGGGGAGGAGGGGGTGCAGACTCAGCAGCTGACACCTCCTCTGATCTCTATACCCTGTGCACCCCACCCCCCCCCCCTCCCCCCCACCGTCCTCCCCCACAGACCCCCTCCTCCTTCCGTAAAACCAATCCCCCGAATTTCAAATATGGCCGCCTTGTAAACTGCATGCTCTCTTGGTATAGTGCCCCCCCCCCCACCCCAGAGAGAGGTGGGTGTGGGGGTGTAAGTGGTTTGGTGGTGGTGGTGGTGGTGGGTTTTGTGTTGAGGAGAGGTGGAGGAGGTTGGGCGGTGGGGCGTGATGGTGATGTAGAGTGGGCGTGGTGGTGATGGTGGTGGTGGCGGGGGGGGGTGGTGGGGTGATGGTGGGGGGTGGGGGGTGGAGGGAGAGGGGGAGGGAGCTGTTGTGTGTTGCTGTGTTGGTGTGTTGGTGTGGTGTTGTGTGTGTTGTGCGTGTGTTGGTGTGTGTTGGTGTGTGGTGTGGTGTGCGTTTGTTGTGTTGTGTGTGCGTGTGTGTGTGTGTGTTCATGCATGTGTTGGTGTGTGTGTGTGTGTGTGTGTGTGTGTGTGTGTGTGTGTGTGTGTGTCACAACTGACCATCACAATCTTTAATACACATCTAGGTAGTGATGGTGGTGACGTTGGAGGTGGTGCTGGTGGAGGAGGTGTGGTTGGTGTTGATGGAGTCAGGGGTGATGGTATAGCAAAGGTGAGTGAGGAGTGAGGATGCGAGAGGTGGAGGTTGCAGTGGTGATGCAAGGGGTGGGGTGTGGTCCACCAAAAACACTGCAGTGCTAGAGACACCGGATTCCAGTAAGTTCATTTTCTTCCACCTGAGGTGCTTGTACTTTTCGTGGGTATTTCTGTCTTCCGCCTATTTTTACTTCTGCTCCACGACATCTCAGAAACAAATATTTTACTTTTTACTTCACTGCAGTTTTCTGGCTGCTTTAGTTGTTAGCAGATTAAAATGAACAATACATTAATGCATTGGTAATAGTATAATCCGATAATATAATACATATTATTCTGAAATGGGGCATTCTGCGTAATGAGTACTGTTAGTTTAGTAGCATTTTCAATGCAGGACTTTTACTTTGTAACAGACTATTGTAACAGACTACTGGGGCGGCACTAGCTCAGGAGGTAAGCATCGAACCAGCAACGGTTGCTGGTTCGATCCCCGGTGTCGAGGTGTCCCTGAGAAAGACACCAACCCTGACTGCTCCTGACATGTTAGTTGTTACCTTGCATGGTTGGCAACCATGCAACACCGACGGCGTTGGTTGTTACCACCCATTCATATGCTGTCGGTGTATGAATGTGAGGCAACTGTAAAGCACTTTAGATAAAAGCACAATATAAATGCGATCCATTTACTATTCCTACAGTATATTATTACTACTTTACTTAAGTAAAATATCTGAGTACTTCTTCCACCACTGCCTCCAACCACTCCACCAAGGGCAGATTGTGAGGGCGGTGTTGCCGTCGCCAGGACTGGGTCAGTCTTCTAAACGGGCTGTATCGTGTCCAGGGAGCCACCACCACCACCACCCAACAGCAGTCCCAACACACGTGAGTGCTGGTGGTGGAGTCCCAGGTGTCCTCCACCTGCTCCACCTGACTCCACCTGCCTGGCTCAGGGGGTTTTCAGACATAAACGCTGTCGCCGTGGAAACAAGCAGAAGAAGAATCGCCAGAGGCGGGAAATCAGCAGTGAAGGAGGAGGAGGAGGACGGGTGTGGGGTGGGGTGTGGGGTGGGGGGGTTGGGGGTGATGGCCTCCAATCACTTTCATTGATCTCAACCATCAGCACCACCACCACCACCCTCCCGAGGGAGCTCCGTTTCTTTAGTATTTTATTGATTTTTTTCGACACATTATTTCTCTCTCAGTAGTATTCCTTCTATTTGTCACACCTTCACATCCCCCACGGCATGACTCACACCCTACCTCGACATCCCTCATTACCATCACCCCCCGAGGGAGGCTCCGTCAGACAAGATGTGATCGACAAGCAGCTCAGAGACCCTCATTGCACCACCCACACCCCCCACCGCTATGACCACACCCACCTCTCCACATCACCCCACCACCTCACACCACCCCCACCCACCACACACACATCCCACCTCCAACACTACACACACCACCACCCACCCACACCACCCACTATGACCCCCACCACCACCATCACCCATCACCACCTCCACCACCGCACCCCACCCACCTCCCCTCCACACCCACCTTCGCCACCTCGCCACCAACCCATCCCCCTCACCACT
>PIJE02000722.1:54148-110253 GCA_002895965.2 Coryphaenoides rupestris | reverse complement strand
GGAAGAGGAGGAGGAGGAGAAAGGGAGAAGAGGAGAAGGAGGAGGAGGTGGTGGTGGCGGTCGGAGGCATGACCATCCGTCATTTCGGAGCGGCCGCGGGCGCTCTCGCGGCTGATCAGGCCAACGCCGGGTGGTTCGCTGCGGGCCGGGGAGGAGATCGCCGCGCGCGGCAAGGAACCCAGGCCTATCTGTGCTCCCTCCCGACACAACTCTCTCTTCATCTCTCTCCTGGATCTCTCCTCTCGATCTATCCTCCATCTTCTGCTACTTACATTCTTCTAGTCTGTGTGGTGTGTGTGGTGTGTGTGTTGTCCACATCTTCAGCGGGCTGGTCGTGCCGGCTCACAATCCTCCTCCGGTGACATCAACGCCCCGCTGCTGCTGACTCACTGCTAATCCACCATCATCTCATCATCAATCCTGGAAGAGCGCGCGAAGAGAGAGAGGAGAGATGGGAGACTGGGAGGGCGACCGGGACGACAGATAGAGAGCAAGAGGAAACAGAGAGAGAGTACGATATATAGACGAAGGGGAGAGAGAGAGAAGGGGGGGGGGGGGGGGGGGGGGGGTAGAGTAAGAGATTCTGACAGATACAGAGAGAGAGAGAGGAGGGGAGAGAAATTGCAAAATTTCCTACAAACGAATCCGAGTCCGTGATGAGACTGACTGGGGTCGCGACTTGACGCTGCATCGGTCTCCACTCTGCGGTGCGTGCGTGCGTGCTGTGGGGGAGGGGAAGGGGAGGGGGGGGAGAGAGGATGGAGGGAGAGAGGGGGGGGGGGGGTGGGGTGGGCTCGAGGTCTTTGATTGGTGCCGTTGAGCAATCACGGGGATGCGATGGGATACTGTCGCAGCGGCCCAAGATCGGGACGGGTGGTCATCGCGCCGCGTCTCCCGCCTCCCGTCCGTCTCCAGCGCTCCCGTCGCGGGCTATGCCTTGATCCGCCTTCCCAAAATAAGCCCGCGACACCGCCATGCCAACGGCAGAGAAATAAGAAGAGTTGTATTTTTAGGGCGGTTATTGGACCACGTGCCCAAAAGGTAAACCCCGGATGGCCATCGCTGCGCAAAGTTGCCCCGTAGGCCCGCGCGGCAGCATGCACGAGGCCGGGACGCCGTGGACGCGCACTGCCCTGTTGGTGCTCCTCGCGTCTCTCCTGGCGGGGATCGTGGCGTCATATCCGATCCAGGGCAGGACTGCTCACAATGCGACTTTATTGCTGGAGCGGCGCTGGGAGACGTTGTTCTCCCGCTCGTACCTGGGTCTGAGCGGAGGGGACCGCGCCGAGCTCAACTGGGAGAGCGAGTACCTGCTGGGGATCAAACGCGTGCGCCGGCTCTACTGCAACGTGGGCATCGGGTTCCAGCCTGCAGGTGCTGCCGGACGGCCCGGGTCAGCGGCGTGCACAGCGAGAACCCGTACAGTGAGTTTTCAGTGTGTGTGTGTGTGTGTGTGTGTGTGTGTGTGTGTGTGTGTGTGTGAGTGTGCGTGTGTGTGTGTGTGTGTGTGTGTGTGTGTGTGTGTGTGTTTATTAAGGTGGTGTGGTGCGGTGGTGGGCTATCATTAAAAGGGGACTGCCGGCGGTGGCATTGCTGAAAGTTTCTTAAAGCAAAGACAAATCTATTAAAAGCCTTATATCCGCCAGCGCGAAATATTCTCCTTGACCAAAACAATGGACATGAATGCTTGGACCAATTAGACCCCCGACTTATTTTTTACCCGATGCTGCTGTCAGTCAGTGTGCATGCTGGTTGTAAAGCAGCAGACTATAGACAAGATGGAGAAGAGGGGGGGGAGCTACCCCCCCCCCCCTCTCTCCATCTTGTCTATAAGTCTGCTGCTTACAGAAAAGTGCATTTCGCTAAAGAGCGCCAGTTTCAGCAGCAGCCCCGTAGACGAGAGAGATTTCATCCAGGCGCAGTGGCACCTGCAAGGTTACACCCAACTGCTGCAAGACGCGGTTCCCCCAATCCGCGCATAGAGGTGCGAGTCCCACTCTCAGTTTCTCCACCCCCACCCACCCCCCCCCCCATCCAGAGGCAGCACACTGCCTAATAACCTGTGTGTGTGTTCCTGTTCTCCGTTCAGGCTTAATAGAGATCTCCACCCGTGGACCGAGGCGTGATCAGCCTGCGCGGCGTCCGAAGTGAGCCTGTTTTGTGCGCAATGAACGGCCGAGGGAAGGTATATACGGGAAACGGTGAGGCGTGTGCGCGCAATGGCGGTGACATTGTGTGTTTCTCATCTCTGTGGTGTGTGTGTGTGTGTGTCGTGTGTGTGGTGATAGTGTGTATGGTGTGTGTGTGGATGAGGCTTCTTAGCGCGCTGCTGCTGGGAGGGATGCTTGCTGATGCTGCTGCTGGTGCTGATGCTGGCGCACCGGACACATGTGCACATGGAGAGATGTGCGATCAGAGCAGAATGATGCAACGTTTTGAATCCAGCGCATCGTGATGCGAACGGAAAGGCAGCGGCAATGCCACGAGGAGGGCAAACACGTGCCTACGTCACGACGTGACGTTTTAAAATGTAAACTCATTCAATTTTTTTTTTTTATAACAGGAATCGTCTACACACGCATTTGAATGAAACATTAGAGACGTAATATTAGATCCAGTGAATGGTGATATTGATTTTAACTTGATCCTCGCTTTACTCTCATATTATGACCTTAAAGGACCTTTATATTTAATTATATATTTATTGTAGCCTCGTGACGTCCTTGGCACCAGAAGGAAGTTTTTTTTAGGACTCATAAGCTCACTGCCTTCTGCAGTATGAGCCACATAAACAACAACGTTGAATGCAAAAATGAATAGAAAGACGTTGAAGGTGTGTGTGTGTGTGTGTGCGTGTGTGCGTGTGTGTGTGTTCTTGACGTGTGGTGGGCGTCCACACCACCTGCTCCCCGCTAATATAGCAGCGCGCTCGCACCTGACAGATTTACCGCCGGGCCGGGCGGGGTCAAACGCCCGTCCCTGATCTTAAACCTACACACGCCATCATGCACTGACTCTGACCCCACTCCTGTCTCCCACCTCCCGACCCCGTGACCCCTGAACCCCCCCCCCCCCACAGAGATCGTTCAGAGACGAGTGCAAGTTCAAGGAGACCCTGCTGGCCAACAACTACAACGCCTACGAGTCCCTGCTCTACCGGGGCTCCTACATCGCCCTGAGCAAGCACGGCCGCGCCAAGCGGGGCAACAAGGCCACCACCGCCATGACGGTCACCCACTTCCTGCCCCGACTGTGACCCGGCCCAGCCCCGCCCCCCCCCCATCACCTCCACATGACTTAAAATGGAGGAGAACGAGGGGTAATGCACTGGGGGCCGGTGGTGGATAACTCGACTCATTTGCACACGACGTGGAAGACCTTCCAGGTAAACTCGACTAGAGCCGAACAGCAACAAACAAACAAACAAACACAACAATAACAACAACAACAATAAAACCGAGGTGGAAAAAAAAAAGACTAAAAACGGTTGCACCTTCACGATATGCTCACTGGAGGACTTTGGAAAAGTGATGAAGATTCACTCACACACACACGCTGACACACAGACACACGCACACACACGTATATATTTATTCTCTTTCTATACATATACACTCGTACGTTTGTTTAGCTGTCTTTGTATTACGATGACCTCTATGTATGCCAAACTGTGCTGCTTATATCATTATGTTTATTATTGTTTGTTGTTCGAATGACGAGGGGGGATTGGGGTTGGGGGGGAGGAGGGGGGCGGGGGAGTCGAAGCGTGGAAGCTTTGCTTGTCTCACTTTACATTGGTGCTTGCTTTTACCAAACCATGTGTCACCATATATATATATATACATATATATATACATATATGCATTTTAAGAGTGAAACGAATACTTTTTATTACCTCAAAGAACCACTTTACTGGAGGAAGGGGGGGGGGGGGGCATGGGAACGAGTGCTCCAGTATCGACCGAGTTGATCATTTTCTGACGTGTGGCGAAAGCTTTTGGACCGCCGTTTGGTTCAAGATGTCCGCCCGGCGAAAGGGGGAACTTCTTGAATGCACTTAATGCTGCACGATTTTTAAAGGTGCCTTGGTGTTCGTACCCGCGGCCCCTCAAAAACCCACATGTAAGGGACACCCACTGGAGTCAGAAATAGGTGCTGTGTGGGGGTGGGAGTCGGGAGTTGAAGAGGGAGGGTGGGACCGGGAGAGGAAGGGGGGGGAGGGGGTCAGGGTTTTGGCTATCTGGTTTATTTTATTTTCTGTAATTAGATTGATTAAGTCAATCGCCGTCTGCAAAAGCCCGGTCTACCGTAAAATTGGAGGAAGTACCTCTGGTTTTTGTGGAGTGGCGGGTGTGTACCCGGGCAGGAATAGAGGACTGCTAGATTAATGTAGCATCGAGTGAGAAGGGTAAATGGACTAAGCCCAATCCCGTCTCTTATTTTTACCTCTCTTTCGAGTGCCCCAAGCTTTTTGACTTGCCCTTCGGGAACAGAGTAAGGGGCAGTGGTTGAAATCATGTCGTAATGGGACAACCCTTCAAGACCCCGACACGTCATGCGTAGTGGTCGCTGACGTTTATGTGAACAGGCGTGACAAGTTGGTCGGTTGGTTGGTTGACATTTCGAATTTCACAATGTCTTCACAATAGCTACAACTTTTAAGTTTCATGCTATCAATCTATCAGGCTAGCTGTGCTCCTACCTTGCCAGTCTGCACTGATATTAGAGGAGTAAGTGTAGGAACTTTGCTGCAGAACTTGTGAAAATAATGTGGGTGCCATATGCTATCAAAGGGGGAAAATGCGACATGGCACACTGTAGCCTAAAAACAATGTTGTAACCTTAGCTAGCTAGCTGGCGACATCAGCATACACTGAAACAACATTAAACTAAAATAATAGGATGGTTATTATCATGTTTAAATCTTTATTAAGAAAAGCCCCTACTCAGGGGCTGGTACTTTCCAAAAGTCCAGGAAAATTGGGGCTTGCAGCACTGAAAATGTTTCAATCTCAGTCAATCTCTGCAATAGCTTATAAAATTGAAAGGCCTTTTTCCATCAGGCACGTAATGAATAAACACAAAAAAGCGAAAAATACATCAGTTACAATGTCAATATTTGAATCGCACCTCTAAAAAAGATTAGACCCTCAACTTCATATAGCCTAGTGAGGACGAGCTTATGCTCGGTCCTTTGAACTAAATATCCAATGTATTTGGAGCATTCAATTAAAGTGTCAAATAGTGTAACGAATGGCAGTTTGTGGATTCGGCCGATGTAAAAAATAAGCTTTGCTTTCTCATGCATTAGCAGACTAATTTGCCTAATCTTTGCGGGTCTTTAGACCGCAGTGGAAATGCAGATAACAAAGCGCTGAAGGAACCTTTTAGTTAATTGAAAAGCAGTTCTTGGGACTATAGGTGGAACCGTGGGTAAAGAAAATACTTGATTTTCTTTGAGTCGCTTGTGCAGCGTTCCCTGCCATCTTGCAGATGATTTGCCACCAGGTATTCAGGGAGGGTTTTCATAGCACTCGGTTTTGAGTGTGCCTCTGAAAACCCTCAGTTTGGAGGGCCATGTAGCCCTGCCACTTCGCCCTACCCCTCTATCCAAACAAGAATCGGTACACCCTACCCCTACGCGTGAATACGCAAAGCAGAGGGGTAGGACTAGGTGGTAGGGGCAAGGGCCGTACTAGGATTGGGCCTTAGAGTTGTGTTGGATCTGTATGTCCTCTCGAACAACCTTGGTGCGTCGTCCCTGGAGAGCCTAGCTTGAATCGCACCGTTTAGTAAGCTAATGCTACCGCTAGCCTCTGCTGTAGCTAACAGACATCAAACTTATCAGATGAGCCAAAGGAAAACGTGTATATATAGTGGATTGATTGAGAAAATGATTTAACAGGCAATAAACAGTTCAGGTTGTTCTAGTTGACCGCCAAAGATGGTGCCTCGATGATGATTGTGCAGTTAGAAATTGTCCCCGTAAGATGGTTTGCTTTACTTATCTCTCTGTGTGTGTGTGTGTGTGTGTGTGTGTGTGTGTGTGTGTGTGTGTGTGTGTGTGTGTGTGCGTGTGTGTACACCATGGGCAGTTTTCCCACTTTCTGGTGTGTTCTGCAATATAGCTGCAGTAGCAGTGGTGATGTGGGGCTTGCAAATGTAATCAGGGGAGTGTCTGCTCATTGGTCAGCGAGGCTCAGACCACAGCGAGGCTCAGACCACAGTGTGGTCGGTTAGCAGAGTCGCTGCACCACCGTTTTGCTAGGACCACAGTGCCACAATCAGATGGCTCCTCAAGTCTACATGTGTCAGATTTGGCTCACTTTGAAAGTCTGGCTCTGGATTTTAAGTCGAAGCAAACCAGATTCGATCTGATCTGGATTGAAGGCCTGTAATGTGAATGCTACCCAAGTTCCGACGCGTCATTCGTGTGGCTATAGCTTATTGGGGGAAGATGCAAACGGCGTACTATTGCACATGGGCTTTTGCCATCGAGGCAGGAGTTTGGCCTCGTAGAGCTAGAGTTATACATACTGTACATAACTTTTGTTTCCAACCTGTTGTTTCTGGCGGTTATGGCAGTTGTGTCAGACGTGAGTCGGTGTAATAGACAGCAGATTACAAACAGAAGTGTGGTGGCGTACTGTCAGAAGTGCGTTCCATTCACATGGAATCTTCCAGTGCGTATTCAAACGGCCGTCTTTGTTTTGTCCTCGGTGGGAGGGGTTGGGGGTGCTGGGGGGGGGGGGGGGGGGTTGACGAACCGTGTCGACATATCGACGGGTGTGTGCATCCGTGGCGTGCTGTTTGTTCTGACAGCCCCCCACCACCCACCCACCCACACCCCCAACCCCCATCCACACACACACACACCCTCCCTTCAACCCCCCCCCCAGCCCCCAGTAAGAACTATTTTAATCCAGGACAGACTTATTGCAGTGTTGGCCCTGGTGTCTTTGTTGTTTCACAGAAGCCCCCCCCCCCCACCCCACTAACACACACACACACACACACACACATATGCAAGTATGTGAATCGCCCCGGATGAGGGGCGACCCCCCCGCCCCCCTGTGTGTACCTGAGCATACCCATCACCCATCACCCATCACCCAGCACCCCTACCACAGAGACCTTGGGATTCCAGACGTAACCCGGGAGCTTCCTGGTCATCCCTCATCCCTTTTTTAGTTCAAGGTCACCGCCATAGATCTGCCTTGACCCTGCACCCCCCTCACCCCTTCTCCTCCTCCTCCTCCTCCTCCGGCGGTCCGTCATGGTTATGCCGGTGGGTTTGTTTTACGGAAGCCAAATATCACATATCATCCCTCTCTCCCGGTGATTGAACATGAGCCTAAGCTGTGTTTTCAAGGCATAAACGACAAGAGATTTATTAGAGCTGTTGTCATTCTCTCTCTCTCTCTCTCTCTCTCTCTCTGTCACGTCTGTCTGTCTCGCTGTCTCTCACTCGTTGGGATCTCACAGCCTTGTGTTGTCGGCCAGGACACTTTACTGTAGGGCTACAGCGGCGTGACATCGTGTTCCGCTTTGAAATGCGGCACCCAAAACATGACACCCCCCCCACTACCCGAACCCCGCACACACATCACCACACGTCAGTCCATGTCCCGAGTTCGAGTCCTCGCCACTCTTCCGAGAGAAGCGGTTGTAATTCTAGGGAATCTAGTGGAGAGTGGCTACGGTTTAGCAAGGAAGCCTGGAAAGAGACGGATGAGGAGAGAGGAGGAGAGGAGGAGGAGGAGGTGGGGGCGGGGGCGGGGTGGTGAGGAGGAGCAGGAGGAGGAGGATATTTGAGTCACGCTCTCTTTTTAGCTGTACACTCTGTACTTTTCACAGTTTTACTCTCTGGGATGAAGCGGCATTCAGAATGTCAGTGCGCCCATTAGCAGAAGTACTAAGAAACGCCGCCGACGGTACGGTAGCCATTTTAGCCGACTAGCACAGCACTTCGCCACGCTCTCTGGTGCTGATCAAACTATTTTGGAGTCACAAAGATTGAACAGCGGCACATTTTTATTTCATCGACCCGATCGTTTTGGGGTAATTGGGGCTGGCGATGGTTTGTTTGTAATTTTTTATGTTAGCAATACGCCAAAGGCTAGCACAGCGCTGCAAAGCATAGGAACTTGAACGAGAGTTTGGCTCGAAGTTTCTCTCTTGTACTTAATTAAAAAAAATAAAGACTTGTCGCTCTCGTAGTTGAGGTTGCATGCGGTACCAGAAGGGTATTAATGACTTGTTTGGGACATTTAACGCAACTTGAAAGTCGGGGGAATTTGATGGTGTGGAAGTGGTATTTTGCGCATGTGCCTACCACACAACAAATGGCTGCTTTTCACGCCGGTTTCAACGTCACAATGTCTAAATGCCTTTTAAAAGCACCTTATCAAGGATATCTTTCAAAAAAAAAATCTAAAAAGGTGAATAAAAAAGTGAATGTTGGTTTTTTTTTGTTTCACGCCTGAGCACTGTATAAGTGAAACAAAAGAGCTGAATCACAAAAAAAGAAATGCGAGTTTGCCCATTTAAAAAAAAAACAACAACTCCCTTTTTGTTTTAGCTTTGACCAAAACATATGATCCAAAAAATATATTTCTATTATTTTCACATTTTTTTTCCACTGCGTATGACGAGTACAATTTCTTTATAACTATACGGTGAGGATTTTTTCTTTACGTTTCTATTTTACCACTCTCATCTCCGTTTCTACAGTCTTCATATTGTGTCGGTGTCAACAGACCCTTGTGTTTTTAATTATGTACCATTTTATTTTCTGTTCACAATTGCGTGTCAGGCCTGTCCATCTGTGTTTGCATATACCTCACCCTCTGCCTTAGTTTGAGTTTGCTAAGATGGTTGTAAATGACAAGAAAACAACGAAAACCTTATTTAACCGTTTTGAAATGCTGAAAACGCTGAGTAAGGATCGTATGTGCTGTGCACAGTAGTCCACTGTATTCCTGAGATAACAATAAAGATGTTGATTTTGTTTTTTATGCTGTTGGTATGTTTATTCTGTCCGGTCCTGTGTGTGTGTGTGTGTGTGTGTGTGTGTGTGTGTGTGTGTCTGTGTGTGTGTGTGTGTGGTGTGTGGAGATAAAGAGTAGTGGGGGGGTTATGTTACTGGGGTGGTTTATAATTCAAAAGTTTTGCCATGATTGAAGGTTTTTTTTATATTACTATGTTGGTAGGCCTGCGGCAAGTCATTAATTATGCATAGGCCTATGGATTCATAATCATGAATAACATCAATTTCCAGAAACAAACGTCATTTTCTTTAAACATTTGTATTTTTTGCGTCCATGCCAAGTGTGCTATATCAGTAGTCGACCGGCAAACGTCAACAAAACGCACGACCGGTCAGTTGAATGTTTGTTAACAGCGCCACCTGCCGTCTACACAATGTCACTGCTGCTCTGCGCAGGTGCGTCAAATACCACAACCAACGCTCCCAAAACACACGTTTGATAATCATGAATGTTCTACAGGCAAAGTTTAATTTATGTAATATATATATAAATATATAGCCTACTATTTAGTTTAAATAGTTATATTAAAATATGTAACGATATCGTAGCCTAGATTAGTTGCCATTTCTGAAATACAGGTGAGCAGGGCCGGTTCTGGCAGAGGCAAGTTAGGCGACAAATGGCCAGTGGGCGCGCGCAGGCGCAGTGGCACTTGAAAAAAATAAAAAATTAAAAAAGTATTTTTTATTTAAAAAAATAATAATTGTAATTCAATTGTAATTTAATTCCCTACTGTCTCTATTGAATGTGGCGCCCCCCCCCCATCATGCAATTGTTGTTGTTGAATTTTTCCATTCCCTGCTCGCCTCTTTGCGTGACCCCCCCCCCCAGATACCTCTCTCGAACATTCTTTGAGAAATTACAAGCGATTTGCTGTTTGATAGCGTGTTGATAGTTCTACATCTAAAGATGTTCCTTATGTTTATTTATAGCTTGTTTTCTGATGAATCAGGTTGGCTTTGTATTCCTGACTAAACACTTGAAAAGTTATTTCTATTTATAAAAATACATATTTTTGTCTTGAAACCATTCTGGTGTCTGATGTTTGTTGTCCATAGTTTTACTGTAGAATGTGTGGGTGGTGATGAGGTAGTACTGGTAATGCGGTGGTGGTGGTGGGGGTCAGTGGCACCGGGGCGCCGGCGGGGGGGGGGGGGGGGCTATCAAATCATAATCTCTCCTAGGGCACCTGAATGCCTAGAGCCGGCCCTGCAGGTTAGAATTAAAAGCAAAGGAGTCGGAGCCACATAGGAGTTAATGGCATTTTAAAAGAAGTGGCAACCTTGCTTAGAAAAACACTGTATGACGCCTCTGCTACATATATGTTCTAAAACGGTCGAGCAAAGCAAAGCCTACACAATGTTTTATTTTAAAACATTGGGAAAATTATTAATAAAACCACCCCACTCCAGAAGTGAGTGTGGGCCTGCCCGGTGCTAATTGACCAGATCCTCTCGGAGGTCGAGCACCACGCAGGCGGTGGAAGCGCCTCTTCCGTCGAAGAAAAAGCCGCACGTTTGCTTTGGGGGCGGTTTGGTGCCTTTAAATAGGGCCGTTTTCGGACTCTCCGACACAACACATCATCATCTCCTCCAGACGTCTAGCAGCGTCTAGAAAAAACGTCTAGAACAGGAAAAACCACCACCGCGGGTCTGTTGCTGCTGCTGCTGCTCCTGCTGCTGCTGCTGCGGTCGTTTTTTCGGGGAGGAGGATGGACGCGAACAAGAGGTCCCAGATGATGGACGCCGCGCTGGCGCTCCTCCTGGCGGTGCTGCTCCAGGGGTTCCGGCGGGTCGGCTGCGCGGCCAACCCCTCGCCGCTGCTGGGCTCCAGCTGGGGCAACCCGCGGCGCTACGTGCACCTGCAGACCTCCACGGACCTCCACAACTTCTACCTGGAGATCACGTCCAGCGGACACGTGCGCAAGACGACGCTCAGGAGTCCATACAGTAAGTTGCGCACTTTGGGTTCTTTTTGTGTGTGTGTGTGGGTGTGTGTGTGTGTGTGTGAACTTTTGTTTTAATTCCATGTGCTTCATGTCTATGTGCTAATTGATTTTTGTGTGTGTGTGTGTGTGTGTGTGTGTGTGTGTGTGTGTGTGTTGTGTTTTATCCCTACAGGTGTGATATTAATCAAGGCGGACACGAGAGAGCGAGTGGCCATCCTGGGCATCAAAAGTAACCGCTACCTGTGCATGGACTCAGAAGGCACTCAGTTCAGCTCAGTAAGGGGACAACTTTTGTGTTGTTATTTTAATTTTTGTTGTTGTGTGTGCAATTTTTCCTCAACTTTTTAAGATAATCTAAGATAACCACAAGATAAGATTGTACTTTTTTAGTGGTCTTTTAAGACTTTTTTTTCAAAGGGATGCTGTATCAAGGTCTATACAAGACAACGTATATACAGCATAGGTCTACATGTTTAAAATGGGTCTATGTCAATGAATAAATTCTCCCTATATTGCCATTATGATTAATATTATTATTATTATATATTTTTTATATGTTTTTTTTATGTATTTTAATGTATTCAGTGTGTGTGTGTGTGTGTCTAGTCCATCTGCCAAAGGGACAGCTGCCTCTTCAACCACCGGCTCCTGGAGAACCACCGGGACGTGTACGCGTCGCACCGCACCGGCATCCTGCTCGACCTGGAGGGCTCGCGGCAGACGTTCACCGCGGGCCACAACCTCCCGCGCACCGCGCTCTTCCTCTCCGAGCGCAACACGGTGCCGCTGGAGCGCCTGCTGCAGCGCGACAAGCGGACCCGCGGCCTGCAGCAGCAGCAGCAGCAGCAACCCGAACCCGACCCCGCGGACCCGCACGGCGTTTTCGTCTACGCGCGCGGTCAGACGGAGGACGGCGGCTCCGACTCCCGCGCCGTGCCGGAGGACGACGCGGACCTGGACGCGGAGCCGGGAGAGGAGGGGGGAGGCGGCGGGGGGGGAGGAGGAGGAGGAGGCGGAGGCGTGTCCAGGGAGACGGTCGTGTCGGCGCCGCGCTCCTCCGACGACGACCCGTGGAACGTGCACTCCTCGGGCCCCGGGAGCCCCAGACTCGCCGGTACCACGGGCTGACCAACCAGACCACACTGTTGTTGTTGTTGTTGTTGTTGTTTACGACGGAGATGGTTTTTTTGCAGCTGGTCTGAGAGAACCGCAGTGGGGGGGATAAAAAAGAGGAAGATAAAAACGACCCGTGACGTAACAGGAGATGTCAGGGAATCTAACTATTTTATGACGTTTCATTGCGGATGGATGACCCGGGAGCAGGGAAGCAGCCGCGGGGAAAGAAAAGCAACAACAATGCAGTGTTTGTGTTCAGAGACTGGGAGAGACTGGGACACACTGGGACACACTGGTCAAGGTTACCTTCAGACTATTTTAAAGCATTCCTCACAGTTCACCCTTAAAACACACCTTACCACACAATAGCACCATGCAAGACGCACAATCTCAATTCTCAAAACGTCGCCTCCAGATTGAATGCAGAAACACTGCCCGTTTTTGATAACTTTCTACTTTTTGTATTTATATTATTGACTTGAAAAATGATGTAAAATTGTAAAATAATGTCTTAACTACACGGTACCTACCATTATTCATTTGTAAATGAAAATCTGAACTCAAATCTACAGTCCGTTCATTTAGACTCCAGCACACACTGGAGTCTCCAACCAGGCTATTTATTTATTTAAATCACCTTCCTTGTTATTTATGTTGTGTATTTATGTGCTCTATACGTTAAATGTACATACAAGAATGTCCTTCAATATGTGAGTGGGAAAATCAGCCAAATAATTAAACAAATTACCGAGGAATTGGAAGATTTCTGACTTGTTCTTTGTCTTAAGGATCTCTGCAGACCTGCTGGGCCCCCTAGGGTCCCTAGGGCCCTCAAGAAAAAAAATTGAAATGCTTTACATGAGTCAAATCCATAAATGGATCATATTTTAGTGTTCAATGTCCTGTAACGCAAATAATAAATCTATGCATGACTTGGTCACACTCATAATAAGCCACAGTGTTTCTTGGATTGTTGCAGTTTTTCGATTTTTTTTCAGTTTTTAAATTTATATGAACCAACATTTGGCAAGATAATAACAAAACCGCAGATCAACAGCCGTCCCAACAACAGTAGGGAGATTCACACAAAAACTTGAATGAGAAAATCCAAATTGAATGCAGTTTGTCATCTTTCATTTTATTTCTTACTTTTAATTAAAAACGCAGACAGACAAGAAAGTACAGCAATCTCTACACCAGAGTAGTACGAATTTAAAATAATTACTTTCAATATGTTTGCTTCAACCTTTGGTGTCAACATTCCCACAGAAGGAACAAACTTTAGGTGCCACAGTCACAAACAGTAGTGTTACAAAAATAAATTACATTCAGGATACATTTTAGAAAGTGCATGCTCTTGCTGAAAAACATTCAGTACATGGATGTACAGTACGACACGTCTTGTGTGTGAAGTTGTGATTCTAGACTCGATCCTCCTTGGACATCGGACTGCCAACCCTCATGTGGAACTCCCTCGTCCACAGAACGCTAGGGTCCGTGGGGTCCATTTTCAGAGGACAGCTGAAAACCCCACGTATTTAGCCTTTTAGTATTAATTTCATTTTTATTCATTCCACCTTCATCTATCATTGATCTGCGTCTCTCACATGTTGCCTTGGGGTCCTGATGAAAGGCAAAGTATAAATGGAACTGATGATCATTATCATCTCACGGTACTTCCCGTTTCCCCGTCACCTCGCAGTACTTCTCCTCAGGTATGAGTAGATTTTGATATTGATGATGAGTTGAAAATGTACAACGAGAGACCGTTTAGCTATGGAGTGATGCAGCACTCCATAGCTAAAGTGCTATTGGATGACCTCAATCAAAACCTTTCGCTCTCTCCTCTCTCCCCCCCCC
The DNA here is from genome assembly GCA_002895965.2 of Coryphaenoides rupestris. Lineage (NCBI taxonomy): Eukaryota > Metazoa > Chordata > Actinopteri > Gadiformes > Macrouridae > Coryphaenoides > Coryphaenoides rupestris. The sequence continues at coordinate 96,279 of PIJE02000722.1, read as the reverse complement.
CCCCCTATCCGCTCTCTCTTCCCCCATCTCTCTCTCTCCCACCTCTCAGCATTCCTTCAGCATCGCCAGGTGGTCCTTCCGGTTGGTGAAGACGCAGCGCCCGGCCGCTAGCTCCACACTGCCGCCCACCGGCGTCCGCCGCAGCGTGAGGACGAATCGGCTGATGCCCGTGTTGGGGCAGGGAGAGAGGAGCTGGCCCGCTCGAGCGCCGGCGGGGGGCACGCAGCCCAGCTCCTCCAGCAGGTGGCGGACCGCCACGCGGATGTACGCGCCGTGGCTGACCGCTAACACGTGGACGCCCACCCCCTCCAGCCCGTCCTCCGGAACGGAGCCGTGACCCGGCGTACCTGTCGTTGACCCGTCGCAGCTGTTGGTGGCACTGGAGGCTGCGGCGTCACCGTGTTCGTCCATCATCTGCTGGAACAGGACTTTGAGGAAGGCCTTGAAACGGAGCCGGACCTGGGCGCAAAATGATGACCGATCTTAAAAATCACGCATCTCTAATTTATATATTTCAAACCCAACAGGTCCACCTAACTGCCTCTAATCTATTCTCAGGGCCTCCTTGAAAACGGTTCATCTCAAGGAGTTTATCCTGTTGAATAAACTTGTTGTTCTTGATATGCCTACTTGTTTATATGCCTTTTTCAGTTTATTTGCTTGATGTTTATTTGTCTATTTGCTCATATTTCTCATTTACAAGAAAAAAGCTGTTCCTTTTGCTGTAAAGACTATAAATTGTGTGGATATTCTGATTCTTTCCCTTCAATTGTGATATCTGTCGATATTTGTATTGTTCTGTTGCACATTCCGCTGGGCATCACCACTTTTTTCATTTCACTGCATATCCTGTATGTGACAATTCTACTTTTTCAATGTTGAATCTTGAATCATCTCTAATCATCAAACAAGGGGTGGGAATCACCCGAGACATTACGAAATGACAACGTCACAACAATCACAACATATACTAACAAATCCTAACATGCTTGGTTTTCACCACAGACTGAACACTTGAACAGTATGAACCAAATACCACACACACATGGACAATGGGTGCCTGTATTGACACCCCTCCCCTAATTCAAACCCCAATCACCAACTAACCCCATGACAGCACAAGAGTTTTACAGAGAAGCAAATATTTATCATGTTTATCTTCATCGCAATTGGGCCACTAGGTGGTGCTGTTGTACAAGCAATTATCAACATTTGGAGTTTAAATCCATCTAGCAGGCGGCATCTTTCCTGTGACTTGACTAGAACTGAGTAACACAATTTCCCCTTAATGCAGTGTTTAACACCAAGAAAAACTAAAACTCAAGCTTGTGATGTCACAGCATTACCACAACCCCCCGCCCCCCCCCTCCTTCTGACAGTCGGCAGCAGCTCAGGAGGTAAGAGCGGTTGTCTGCCAACAGGAAGGATGCTGGTTCGATCCCTGTGCTCCCCCTAGCTAAGTGTGGAGATGTCCCTGAGCAAGACACCACCTAACCCTAACTGCTCCTGACGTGTTGGTTGTTACCTTGCATGGTTGGCACCGCCGTCGGTGTGTGAATGTGAGGCAATACTTTAAAGCGCTGTATAAATGCAATCCATTTTCCACCTGACTCACCTGGTCTAAGGTCTCCCCTCCCGCTGGAGTGTAGTTGTGACAGGATTGGCCGGCGACATTGGCCATGTTCTTCAGGTCCTCTTTGGGCCGGCCCTCGGCCACCCCGAAGCCCTGCGTGACGAGCACAGAGCTACCGATCAGACAGACGGCACCTTCTTCTAGCTCCTCTGTCCACTTGCATTTTTAGGAAGTGATATTTGTATATTTTTTGTAGTTGCACAGGTTTGTAGGCTTTGAGTGTACAATAATAGGCATGGCTTGTTGCTTTTGGATGGCTCTGCTAAATGACTCAAGTACTACCATGACAACGTGTGATGCTAAATGGCTACATTTGAATGAATGTATTTCTTTATTTGAACAGTGACAAAGTACAAAGAACATTAACCTTACAAAACAATGTAGCAGGTGTAATGTACCAGGTTTTAGCAAATTGCTATTTTCGTAAGTAAAATGATTAAATAGATTAAAAGACGACAAAAATACTATGGTAATGAATAGGAATATACAAACACAATCATCCCTGCATCCCCTGAAAAAAGCCTCCACCCCACAACACAATTTAATGCTACATGACTAAACGTAATGCTAAATGACTACATTTAGGCGTACCCATTGCTACTTTTGCCTTCATATCACTCACTACTCCGTAGGTTTAGTCAGATTTCCCGTACCTTGTAGCAAGAATGTCATTGACCCCGTTATACTGCGGTCAGACACGGGATGGGTGTAGCGTAGCAATAAAAATACTGAAATAGACGGAAGAGATAACTCTGTCGTACCCGTTCTCTGAGCAGCGGCTCCAGAATCGGCTCCACGGTGGAGCTGCAGGCGTTCCTCAGGATCTGTTCTGTAGTCTGAGAGAACACAAACACACAACAGTAAGCTTGTTGTCTAATGGACGTGAGAAGTGTTTAATTTCACAAATATAAATTGTTTCACACGGTTCACTAGAAACAGATACTCACGCAGTGCGTTTCACTCAATTAAAGCTGACAGGTGGGTCTGCTAATCTGCGATTACTGTAGTTTCAAACAAATTACAGTAATCGCTCTTAAATTTGACCCATTGGACTTAATAATATTGTATCAGGTAGCGGGTCCTTTTGTCCAGAGCGAATTACATTTAAAATGGTAAATGGATTGTATTTATATCGCGCTTTTATCCAAAGCGGTTTACAGTATTGCCTCACATTCACCCATTCATACACCGACGGCGGTGCCAACCATAGGGTTAGGTGGTGTCTTGCTCAGGGACACCTACACACTTAGCTAGTCGGAGCACAGGGATCGAACCAGCAGGCCAGACAACCGCTCTGACCTCCTGAGCGACTGCCGCCCACTGCCATCATTGTGTTTGGCAGACCTGTTGGCTCTGCCCCAGGAGTGGGCCAGTTATGGCTTTGAGGTGGGACAGCACAAGACGCGCAAATGACTTCATTACCACAGAGGTCAGGGCGACGGGTCTATAGTCTTTAAGTCCTGTGATCCTTGGCTTTTTGGGTACAGAGATGAACCTCGCAATTATGAGTGTTTTAAACTGTTCCATTAACCTAACAATTATGAGTGCTTAAAACTTGTTCTATTCAAATCTTTACTGTTCTGTCAGCTATATATGTTGTATAGTTTCACTCTCTTTGAACAAATGTATTCATTGTAGGTCACTTTGAACAAAGGTGTCTGCTAAACGCCCCGAATGTAAATGTAATGCGATGTCAAGGGAGTTGGGCGTGCCACACTCACCTGGCAGGTCCGCTTCAGGTCACTGGTGTACACAACGTTGAACGGAACACCTCGGAGATACTGGCCGACGGCTTGGGCCTGCCGCAAACCAGTCTCCGACAGAGTCGTGTCCACGCCTTGACCTGAAGACGCAAAACAGGATTTGACCACCATAACTCAACCCCTTCAACGCATTGTATTAACAGGCTACTAGTATACCACTGGGGGTGAGACTGAGTGTGATTAGAAAGCCATTTCAGAATCTCCAGCTTATTACATCACAAGTGGGGTGGTGGTGGTGGAGTGTCCCCCCCCTCAGATGCATGATGGGTAGATCAGCCTACCCAGTGGACTCACTGAACCAAATGCTAGGCTACATCTACTGTACTACTAACTCTGCTAATACGTTTGTTAGTATTATACAACTGCGTCATTATTATGTCATTGGCTCTTGTTGTGTGCCTGCTACAGGATCCATCCGTCTTAAAGTCATACAAAATAAGAATAAAATAAATAAGCAGCAGTCAGGGTACCTTGCAGCAGCTTGTCTCTGTTGTACTGCGTCTCCCCACTGCATGGAGGACACAAGGACACAGCGATACAGGTCATCTATGCGGCATTGCTTCATCGATCGACTTTTTTTTTTTTTCTTATTGGAGATTATGACGTCACTCGTGTCAAATAAGAGCACACTTCGGAGACGACGATAAACATAAACACACACAGCGACGTTCACTTACTGTCGTACGACCGTCAGGCTGAACGTAAACATCTTCAGCGGCCGCCGGTCACTCGTGGAGTAGCACTTCCGGGTTTGTGTCGCGTGACGTAGCACGTCGCGTCAGCGCAGGAGCCAATCGCAGGACACGTCCAATTATTCACTTAGGCGGTTTCTCGTTCAGTTTCTCGCAGTTTTCCCGTCATTTTGGGGGGTCTAAGTGAATGCAACGTGCTTGTTCTTCCCCACTTATGCAGGCTCTGATTTTTTATTCTAAGTGACATTATGACAATGGTTCCCGACAAACAACTTTGGACTTTTGCTTGATGCTTTGTTATTGTATTGATTAGGCCTTCACAAGCCTGAAATGTTTGTAATAAGATAAAGAAGTAGATGTGAGTTGATGCCAAATTCACACTGTCATTGTATCAGTTGGAGAGGTGAAGTGACATTAGAAATCCCATTCAAATTTGGAGGAAAAAAAAACGACAATAGAATATAAATGATTTTAGCCAATTTATTGAGCAAATATTGTGGACCAGATATAACTGAGGTACACTGAACGATGGTGTCCCGATAGTGGGGAGAGGGGGGTGACATAAAAACCCACATTGCGTCACATCCCGCGAGTCCACCCCAAACGTGAACAACGGTACACGAACAAACCACTTTCTGGTGTGTACAGATGAACCAGGTACCTCATAAAACTTTGTATAAAACTAGGGTACAAGAAATCTCAGAGTAGGCAAAACAACCAAAAAAATAACAATCTTAAATTAGGCAGAGCCCATGTTGGAAAATCTATTGTACATTTAAATGCTTAGGAAAGCCCATCTGTAACTTAGCACCGTTCATGAAGATGTTCAACTTCAGTTGATAAAAGGGAACGTTGACAATTGACAATTTTTTGAAGGGGGGGGGGGATTTTTAAGGGAAAACCTGAACATTGTCGACCGAGAGACTTGTTATTGGTCAGAGTTGTGATGAGGTAATTTGCGACGGGGAAACCTCGCTCATTCTGTGTTCAGAACCTGAGGCACACAGACATTACAAAGCAGCAAGAATATGATCGACTATAAAACACACAAAATCAAGGTACACATGAAGAGAATAAACATGCTTTTTTTCTTCTTTTTTTTGCAATCATGAGTACTTCCAGTCACACACACACACGCTTGCTCATACATGCACACACACATGCACACACAAAGCTAAGAATCGGTTACGTGTTTTAAACATGTCATAATATAGCAGCACACTCAAGTGGATGACAAACAGGAAAGGTCATCATGGTACAAGCCTAGGAAAATAGAGAGCTTGATGATAGCAGCAGAAGGAAAAGAAGAATATCTAGAATATATTTATATAATATATATATATACTGTATCACTTTGGAAAATCACTTTCAAACCACTGAAAAACGATTACTGGAAAAACATAGCTTTGACAATTTTCCGTTTTAAAGCACATTGAAGATTGACAGAATGTTTTTGAGGTTATTTTTTGCAACATACGCATTCAAACAACTTTGTATTTCATATATATAAAAAAGGCATCTTACAAGATGTTATTTTTTGTAACTCGGTACAGAGCAGTTTATACTTTTTTGTTTTTTTAAAGAACACACAAAAAAACTGAACACATTTAGCACAAAGTATGTACACAAGTCTTTCACACAAACTGTCTGAAAGTTTGGCTATGAATTAGGAAAACAAATATTCAAGTACGGTTAAGTAAAAACACACTAACATACATCCATATATATAGATATATAGATATATATAGATATACAACACGTGTGTGTGTGTGTGTGTGTGTGTATGTCTAAGTTTAGACGTGACTTGGGTGATGTTGTCTTTGCATTGCAACTGATTTGGTTCCATATTCAACACAACTATATAATGGTAAAACCTAACCCTCCTCACTTGCCAGGGGATAGCTTTGCAGACAAAGTGCATCACCCCAAATGGGAATCCAGCCCAGAATCGATCAAATAACTTAAAAAAAAAGGAAAAATAGGGAAAAGTTTAGAGGGGGGAGGGGGGATGTGGGCCCGAAACCCACCCGTCTCTCCTTAACCACCTTCCCGTTTCCATTGGCAAGGAGTGTGATTTCAAAAGTGCATCAAGTTTGATCCAAGTCCCACCCACCCGTAAACTCCCACCCACCCGCTTGTAAAATGTCCACTGGAAAATGCAAACTCAACGGTCACGCCACGGACCCGGGGAGAACCTGCAGATTGAAAACGGCAGGACGGGTCGGGTTTTGTTTTCCGATCGAGAAATTTGCAGTGACCGCTCCCGTGGTTCCCGCTCGACTTGACCCGTGACTGTCGCAAAGTTATAAGTTACATAGCTTAAGTTAACTTCCACCCTCTGGTTCACTCACCAAGTGACAGCGTTTCTTCTCCGCTTTCCTTCTACTCCGTACTACTCAACCAACAGTTAAACCACTTGAGTCACTTGGTCTTTTACATTTCACTTATTTTGTATCAACTCACTTTCACTCAACATCCAACGTTACCCTAAACCTCCAACATGCCAACTGCACTTTCTCTGTAAAAAACCCTTAAGACATCATGGCGTCAGCATGCCAATCTTGACGAAAAAGAACCTCCATCCAAAAATCTCCGGAATGCTTCTGAGTTCCAAACATCGCAGGAGACCGCCAGCAAACAGAAGTCGGTCAAACGTAGCCACGTGGAAATAAACCAACTAATAATTGGGGGGGTTTGCGAAACCAGAGTCTCTGTTACCCTATCCCGAGCGGGCCCAGCCCACTCTCAGCCAGCAAATCTGAGCATAAATAGTAAGCGTTTGCTAGTGCTACACATGTACAATATGTGTAGCAGACAGGGGAAAAAAAGCAGCTAGCTAGCGATTCCGCGGCGTTAGCCAAGCGGATAGCTAGCGATTCTTCTGCGTTAGCTTAGCATCTAGCTAGGGCTTTTGCTGCGTTAGCTAGCACGTTTACAAGTCGCAGAGGATCAGCAAATGGTTGACAGCATATTACACTGGTTTCCTGTAAGACGGAAATTGCTTGCGAGATAACCAGATAGAAGTTATTGAATACGTTATGTTTCTTTTTCTAGATTCTATGAAAAAAAGTGTAACATAGTCATATCATTATTATGGTAATTATTATTCAAGTATGAAAATATATTTAGGTTTCCATTTAGAGAACCTAAAGGCACTATCAAGTTTTGTACGACTTAATGCAGCTTTAAAAGAGCCGTGATGATTATATATGACCTATATAACAAGTCATAATATGACCAGCTGTGTATAAGGGAGGGAGGGGGGAGGGGTCAGAACAGTATGAACTCAAAAAAAAGTTCATATCACCATAACCATCATCTGACATTTCATCATCCTCGAAAAGCTAACGTGTACACATACCACCATTACTGAAGGCCCCCGCCAACATGGCGAGACTTGAGATCGATACTGGCAGATCATTGGCTGACAAAACACGTTCCATTCCGCTCATCATCCTGTTAGCTGATTGGGTTTCGGTGAGAACACTGCAAGGCGCCCGGGGGGAGTAGGTCCACGGCGGAGGCGGTCAGAGTTCATAGGTTGACGTCGCGTAAGTCCGTGGGCGTGCTGGACTGGTCCTGTTGCTCGCGGGCCTTGTCCTCGGCACGGTGACCCTCACGGGAGCCTGGGGGCAGCCCGCCCCGCTGGAGATTGCTGACCAGGACGCGCTCGATCTGCTCCTGGCACTCCCGAAGACAGTCCTGGAACAGCGGAAATGGGCACAGGACACATTAGAGACACGACAACGGAAAACAAACCAATAAAACGGGGTACAAAATGGAGAGGTCGGCCAAATTGTACTTCTGCATAGGTACACATGTCAAAGGTGCATAGGTCTCCAGGTCACAGACCTCTGCAAAAATGTAAAACTACAAGTCTACCGTTTAGCCCTGCATGCGTTTTCTGTTTAGTTTAAGACAAGACGAGTTGAGGAGGTTTGCATACTTTTAGGGGACTACCCTCAGAATCTCTAATGTGGACATTGGGAATCGAACACAGTACCTTTCGGGGGGGAGTCAAACACCCTAACCACAAGTTATTATGCCAGTACTTAGACTGAGAAAAACATTGCCATTTCTCTTCTGGTCATGTCATGGAAGAAGTAAAACTACTGAGTCACGGCAGCCTTGTCCAGTCTACAAGTAAAACTACTGAGTCATGGCAGCCTTGTCCAGTCTACAAGTAAAACTACTGAGTCACGGCAGCCTTGTCCCATCTACAAGTAAAACTACTGAGTCACGGCAGCCTTGTCCCATCTACAAGTAAAACTACTGAGTCACGGCAGCCTTGTCCCATCTACAAGTAAAACTACTGAGTCACGGCAGCCTTGTCCCGTCTACAAGTAAAACTACTGAGTCACGGCAGCCTTGTCCCGTCTACAAGTAAAACTACTGAGTCACGGCAGCCTTGTCCCATCTACAAGTAAAACTACTGAGTCACGGCAGCCTTGTCCCGTCTACAAGTAAAACTACTGAGTCACGGCAGCCTTGTCCAGTCTACAAGTAAAACTACTGAGTCACGGCAGCCTTGTCCCATCTACAAGTAAAACTACTGAGTCACGGCAGCCTTGTCCCATCTACAAGTAAAACTACTGAGTCACGGCAGCCTTGTCCAGTCTACAAGTAAAACTACTGAGTCACGGCAGCCTTGTCCCATCTACAAGTAAAACTACTGAGTCACGGCAGCCTTGTCCCATCTCAAGGAAAACTACTGAGTCACGGCCCAGCCTTGTCCCGTCTACAAAGTAAAACTAACCTGAGTCACGGCAGCCTTGTCCAGTTCTACAATAAAACTACTGAGTCACGGCAGCCTTGGTCCCCATCTCCAAGGAAAACTTACTGAGTCACGCCGGCCTTGTCCCATCTCCAAGGAAAACTACTGAGTCACGGCAGCCTTGTCCCATCTACAAGTAAAACTAGAGTCACGCCGGCCTCGTCCGTCCAGAACAATACAGTAGCATTGCATTGGATTAGCGTGCGATTAGCGTGTGATTCCACCACGGCGACATTTGAACTCGGGCGGTCAACGAGTCATGTGCAGTTTTTGATGCGACATCCAAAGAAAGCGGTCGTTTTGGTCACATGCGCGGCATACCGACGGGGAGGTGGGTTGGGTGAATTGTGCGTTCTTTCGTAGGTGGTCCAGGAGTAGACCGCGGCGGCGGGAGAACAATGGATCCAAGCACCCACCGATACCAACGGCACCGTGGCTGCCGGACCCCAGGAGTTGTCCAACACGCGCGCAAAAACGAGGGGCGAGAGGGGACCGGCGCACAAAGACATGAAAGGGCCACCCGAGGGGAGGTTTTTAAACACGGTCCCTATGGTGCCAATTCTCACCAAAAAAAAAAAAAAAGCCGCACACGCGCCATTCCTGGAGGTTTACAGAGTGTAAACATTTTCATCTTCTCATTGAACGGCCATTTGTAAAAGTGCGCCGGTTTAACAGTGACTTACAAGCAAATAAAACCAAACTCGAAGCTCTGTCAGAAGATGCGTATTGTTGCCGAACAATGCGCGTTGTCAGTGACCAAAAAAAAGCTGGATTATTGCAATCAGAAAGCGAAACCGTGGGATTGATTGAATGCATGATTGTTTCCCCGAAATCCAGGGAATGTCAGGATGTCAACGCCTCCATAAAACAAATGCTTTCATAGTGGAAGGATCAAAGAGTGAGTTGCTATGCACATCTCATGTGATACGGAGCAAATCCCTAATGTTTTGGCACATTTTTGGACACATGAACAGAAACGGGAGACTTGTGTTGTGGTTGGTATTGGAGTGGGGGGGAGGGGGAGGGGTGTACACCCGAGACCTCACATCCAGACAGGCTAACGGAGTCATTAGCCTCACCATGGGCATACAGGAAGCTAGCCGTGACCTTGTGACCTCCGACCCCTGTAGTCTGGATGTGTAACACGACACGGGACAGTGGCGCGGAGACGTTTAGCCACCGTTTTGCTGCTACCCTGCTCGGCTCGTGAAAATGGACACCCAGGGATGTACACACACACGCAACACACACACACACACACACACACACACTTTCTACCCTCAAGCATGAAACTGGAATACATGCTAGGATGCATACACGTGCATGTGGGACACACACACATTTACATACGCCTATTTTGAGAAGATACTGCTGCTCTGCTGTGGTTGTGAGAACAAACACACGCACACACAACGCTCTACCTGCAGACCTGTGTGTGTGTGGGGAAGATGTGGGAGGTCTACAGCGGTGCAGACTGGGGGGGGTGGGGGTCTGTGTGTGCGGGGTGGGGGGACCCTAAAGAATGCACGGAGGCCCGCAGAGGGGGCCGGCATTCCTTTTGAAACGTACGGATAATTGGAACCCGATGGCGCGCGCGGTCGGGAGCGCCTGTTGTGACGGCGGGGCTGAAGCAGGGGGGGCCGGCGTTGCCACGGCGACCAGACCACAAGCACAAGGGGAGGCTGGGTGGTTCATGTCGGCCATTGGACGCTCTCCGCTCCAGCATCTGGTCTTTCTGTAATAATGTAGCCATGACGCTAACAGCTACACAAAGCCTTCTGTTACGGATATATAGGAGGATGTCGGGCCCCCAGAATCTTTTCCCTTTTTTCCCCCCTCCTTCTGGTTTTCAGTCACAGTGTGATCCAAGCACGTCTCCTGTGAGCTCATAGAGGGGTTTTATATGTGGCCGACCGGGCTGGCTCAAACCATGAGCGTATTCATTCACCATGCTGGGGCCCAGATATGGCTTGTAGCTAGCGACCCAGGTTCCACTCCCACTCCTGTGGTCATTGCCTCTCGTGCATGCGTGCGTCCACTCTGCTGTCCATTAAGCCACAAAGCCTTCGATACATCATACATACATACATACGATAAGATAAGATAAACTATTGATCCCGAAGGAAATTATTGTGTGCATATAGCCCTAAAAACCAAAAAACTATGCGCAAAGCAGGAGGAACATGTGTGTATCGTTCAACTCCTCCCCCACAGCCTCCTGCTCTTGTAAAGACACTGTGTGTGTGTGTGTGCGCACCAGCGTCTAGCAGGAGGGGCCTGCTGCTGCTTGCTAAAGGGAGCCTAGTGAGGAAACAGCCCGGGCCCCGGACCACAAGTATGCGGGCCCCGGGTTCTAAGGGAGGGATGCTCTGCCTGCAGGGGCCCGTTATAGCAGCAGCAGCAGCAGTCTGGCCACGGCCGCCAGCACCCACAGACGACGACAGACTTCTAAGAGAGCTTTATTGGCACTCGAGTGGAACACATCACAACAAGCGTTGTAAACAACAACTCGTTTTATTTGTGTGTGTGTGTGTGTGGGCGCGTGCATGATCTGCCCATGTGTCTTCAGCTCCTAAACTCGAGGTCATTCATCGACTAGTTAGTTGACATCTGTGTGTGTGTGTGTGTGTGTGTGTGTGGTGTGTGTGTGTGTGTGATAATGGACTAAGTTGGTGTTTACGTGGGTCACTTGCTGCCCCCTCAGACGGAGGGGCTGGAAACTCCTACTGGGGCAGAAGGGGTTTCGTTTCCAGACGACAATGTTTACATTTTTTTGGGTAATTTCATTTTGAAAGTAGATTTGTAATTATGGAATCTGTAAATAAATGACTTGTGTTTAGTTTGGTTGTAGGAGGAAATGGGAGCACTCCCCTCTGTTCTCCGTTGGTGGCGATCACTTTTAGATATGTCATCATAGTCATTCTTCAGATATAAATACAGAGCAGAGCAAGCGGCCATTGATCTCAACAGAGAGTCGAGCAGTTCCGTCTTGAACAATACCACTGAGCCACAACCCGTCCTTGCAGCTAAAATTGTAATGAATCCCATAATAACCCCCATGCCCACCAATACAACTGCTAAAAAAGGGCCCATCTTTTCCTACAAGTTGTTACTATCTAGTTTGATGAGCCATTACATGCCATTTAAATTAATATACATAAACAATATATCCATTTGTGACATCACAAGCAGCAGTGCCACAGGGTAGGCTGATCCAGATCCAGCCCATCGTACATCTGGGTGGAGACTCCCACTTGTGATGACACAAACGGGTCGATTTAGAAAATGGCTTGTCACGGCTCCTCATTGTGACATCACAAGTGGGAATTGTCACATTCCACTGGGTAGGCTGGCCAGCTAGCTCCTCCCCCCCCGGGATGTCACATACGAGTAGCCGTGAAACCAAACACAAAAATCAACCCGTTTGTGACATCACAAGTGGCAGATGATACAGTCCACCGAGTAGGCTAGCTAGCAGGCTAACCCAGCCATCCATACAATCTGTGTGAGCGTGGACACTCCCACTTGTGACATCACACAAACAACGATCCATTAGAAACCATTTAATACGTCTCCACGTTTGAGACATCACAAGTGGCAGTTGTTACACTCCACACTGTGCAGGCTGGCAAGTTGATCCAACCCACTTTTACAATCTGGACGGGCGATTTTGAAATTGCACCTAATGGCTAATGAACACAGATGGCTCTTCAGGCGCACAGGGGTTTCCAGGGCAGGGGGGCAGGTGCACGGGGCACTCACCACCTCCGTGTTGGTGATCTTGCCCAGCAGCGCGGTCAGGTTGTCACGCTGCAGCGCATCGTCGACGCAGTCGAGCTGCAGGCCGCACACGGCGGCACCCACGCTGCCCGTGGCGATCATGGAGGGCGGGTTCAGGGCGAGGCTGAACTCTGCGAACAACAACAACAATAACAACAACACGCAGAGAGCGGGAAAATTAGCGTCGATTTATTGACTTGTGGGAGCAGAAACCCGACGATTGGAAGTATGCCGAGCATGAACTCGTGCGGTAATTGCCGTTGTGAAATTTGCGCTAGTAAGTATGTAGGATTTCGAGACGAGCCCTTGTCAAAACAGAAAGTCACGCAAATAATCTTCAGAATGCGTCACACACCCACCCACACCAAAACCAAAACCTGCGCGATCTTGAAGCCGAGTGACTGAGCGGATTTTGCAAGGGATGAGAAAAACAGCAGCGGTATTCCGGAACTCAGGGAGACCAGTTCCAGAATCTGCCCCCCTCCCCCCACATCACACCCCCGCAGGAAGATGTGGGACAGAGAACGGGAAGCAACCCACGGGGGAAGGAACGACGACTCCCGTTTCAGTACCGAGCCGTGTAGAACGCATCAAGTACGGTCGGGAGAAAAGGGACGTCAAACGTGGGAAAGCACTTCCCCAAACCCTTCAGGGAAAAAGCCTTCTGGAGCACCACATGGAACGATCCCGGGACTCCTCCGTGTTCGCAAATACGGCTCCATCCATGTACTACGGAGAACGAGGAGTCGGTCGTCGCGACATCAAGCGCACCCACAGCGGCGACCGCAGTGCGCCACCCAGGCCCAGAAAAAGACCGGGTGCTCTGGTGGCTTCCCCCCTCCCCCCCCCCACGGGAGAGAGGATGTGAAGGACAGGGAGGAGGCCCCAGTGGAGGGAGGGAGGGAGAGAGGACTGAACTGTGAGAGAGCAGGAAGGGCCCAGCTGTGCATAGGCGGGGTTCCCCATCACAAGAATCTTCAATCCGTTAAGCAAAAAACCCCCCCCAAAAAAATCCTAACATTTACATTAGCAAAGATCCTCACCACGTTTTCGGTGCTCGGCTATAACCGGTTGCTTGCGAATAGCTGAAGCGACCGCAGTGACACAGACAGTGAGAGAGAGCGACAGTGAGAAAGAGACAGACACAGACAAACAGAGAGAGAGCTAGAGACATGTATTCACAGCAGTGAATGGCAGGCGGGGGGGGGGGGGGGGGGAGGCTGGGAGCAGAGGAGTCTGTGGGAGGGGCCTGCAGTTCCCAGTAAAGCGGCACTCGGGCCCGCCACCGCCACCGCCTACGACCACACGGACGTACGCACAGGGACCTCGTTACATTCCTGTCACTCGCTCTTCCCTTTTGTGTTGCTTGGGAGTCTTTTTTTTTTACTTTTTATATTATATATATATATAAACGCCTTTAAAACAAGGGGGAGGGAGGAAACTGGTGGTGTGTGCGTGTGTGTGTCTGGGGTAATCAGTAAACGAGTTAATTAGTTCACTTGTTTTTCCAGGATGTGAACACTGTTTATTCGGGCAAAAAGGAATGCCACGCAACATGACATTATCGTATATTCGTGTTTTTTTTTTTGTATTTGTGTTAGTATATTTGCATTTGTGTTTTTGTGCTTCAAAATAAAAAATTTAAAAATCTGGCAAAGTTTAAACTGGAGCGAAACACAGGGCGTGAGGCGAAAGGTGGTGGTAGTGGTAGGGAGGTAGCTAGGGGGCGGGGCTAGGAGGGAGGGAGGAAGGAGTGAAGGAAGGAAGGAAGGAAGGAAGGAAGGAAGGTCGCAGGCCTGCTGTCCCGGTGCTCCCTTCAACCCGGAAGTCGCCACCTTGTCAACAAAAACAGCCCAGGAAGGCCCCGGGTTAGGCGACGACAGGAGTCCCATTGTTCACCGTCGGTCGCCGTTATCCAGTCATCTAGGTCAGACACGCGCGCATCGGCCAAGTTCGTGTCCGCACCGTCAAGGAGCAGGCGGGTGGGGGCCGGTGGGGGCCCATGGGGGTGGGATTAGGGCCTCTCGCTCAAGGATCTGTCCCCAGCTAGCTAGTGTGTGTGTGTGTGTGTGTGTGTGTGTGTGTGTGTGTGCCGTGCGTGCATGGACATACAATGCTATCTCGCTGAGGTCATCTGTGATGGCCGAAACTATCTAAACACAAGTCGCTTTGGCAGGATTCTCCGGGGTTCGGGGGGGGGGTGCCTCACACAACAGCTGGGAGCGGCTGTTGAGAACCAGAGTGGAGGTGGAGGAGGAGGAGGAGGAGGAGGAGGAGAGGGAAAAGCAGCCAGGAGTCACCGTGTTTGAGGGGGGGAGAAAGAGAAAAAGAGAGGAAATGCCCTTTCGATTTGTTTTTCCTTCAAAAGATGACTCACGGAAAGTGAATGTTATGCATTATGTGTTTGTGTGCGCGCTGGGAACTATGGCGATGACACAAGGGGTGGTGTGTGTGTGGGGGTGTATGTGGGCGGGCGGTGCAGGTGCGGACCTGTGGCGCAGAGGGCGATGAAGGTCGACGTGTGCTTGCGGACGAGGTGCAGCTTGTCGGCGGGCAGGGGCAGCCGGTGGACTATGTGCTCGATGAAGTCGTTGGGGATGACGGAGGCGATGTTCCAGCGGAGCTTGCCCAGCACCACCAGCTCCCAATCCTGCAGGACCACAGAGAACACAGCCATCAGCATTAGGATCATAATAATAATAATAATAATAATAACACGCATCTAGATAGAATTGTTGTGGTCGTGGTTTGTCGAGCCCCCCAGTGACCGCAGGCATCTCCTCTGTGAGAGGACCCGGCAGTAGCTCAGGAGGTAAGAGCGGTTGTCTGGCAACAGGAAGATCGCTGGTTCGATCCCCCAGGCTCCGCCTCCTAACCCTAACTGCTCCTGACGTGTTGGTTGTTACCTTGCATGGTTGACACCGCCGTCGGTGTATGAATGGGTGAATGTGAGGCAATACTGTAAAACGATTTGGATAACAGCGCTATATAAATGCAATCCATTTACCATTTATGACCCCCTAACCCCTACAGCTGCATAGGAATTCACTGAGTCACTTTGGATAAGCCACTGCTAAAAAAACTAGATAATAATAAATGAAACAAATGCACAGGGTTTTATACAGACAAACTGTCCAACAACTAACATGAAAATGTATGTGGGAAAAAATGCAGGCTGGTTGGTTGGTGGTTTGGAATGCTTCCACCGCGTCATCTTAGAATAATATTGTGACATTCGTGCATTCGTTCTCCGTGTGGGCGACCATGGGGATGGAGCCACTAGGACCCTGGTGAGGTTAATTCCTCGCTCTACCAGTTGAGACCCCCCCCTTAGCAAAACGACGGCGGCCGACATCGGTTACGCCCGCGTTTGTGTTTGCGTCGTCGGCGGGCCGAGAGATGAAAAGAATCACACGCTCCCCGGCGACATTTCCTCCACCCCCCCCCCCTCCCTCCCCTCCGGAGGAGAAACCGCTTTGGTGTAAGTCTCTGCTTGCCTCTGCTCATTATCTGCATGCCTTTCTCTGATTCCCCGCAATCCTCTGCGCATCGCTGCCATGTGATGTTGCGGCAAATATGGAGGGGGTCCGCCCAGATTAACACGCCCCTCGCCGTGCAACTTCCTTCCTTCCTTCCTGTCATGAGCCTAGGCCCAGCTCGTGAACTTTTCTCTTTCGATTGCATTTTTTTTTTTTAAAGCCATGGGGAGCTAGCTAGGGTTTCAGTGCCGACCGAGTGCTAACCTCGAATTCCGAAAAGTCAACCGACTCAAAACAACGCAGTCAGTATCCCAAGCAATTAACCCGACCACAATACCCCTTGTGTCGCCCATTCATATTTCGCAATGCATAAATGAATGAAGGAACAAATGAATGAATGGAGTTGAGTGACTTGAGCACAGTTGGGGGGGATGTGAGGGTTAAAACAAGCCTCACGCAACGCAAACACAGAGCATAGGCGTTGCTGGCAGACTGAACAAACATCCTAGTAGTCTGTCTTAAAGAGAAAGCAAAAATGCTGGTTAAACAATCACATCACAGCGGAACCCGATATCTCGCCCGGATTCTGTTCGCGGAAACTGAAGCTTTAGGAGGCACAAACCGCCCACCAAAGTCCAGAGAAGAGTCAAGCTATTTAGTAATTTAGCAGAGGCTGTTATCTGACGCAACTACATAATGCAGTACATTTATTTTTAGTTGCATGCCATTAATGAGCAGGTAGAGGCCGAGTCGTGCTCAGGGATGCCTGCAGAAATTTGGGTTCAAACCCACAACTTACACTAACACTGAATAATACATTACAGGGCTATGCTAGTAAGGCATAATGGTATGGTTTCTAAAAAATAAAATAAAAAAGGCAGCAAAAAACAAAACTGGCCACCCTAGTGTTTTGTACTTTTCCGTTAACCGGATATGACTTGCGTTATTTGGTGAATGGAACTTCACCGTCAACTGGTATGTGACCGATATTGACAATTGGGTCAATGCTTTTGTTCACACATGTACACTTCTTTCACACATGTACAAATGCCACAAAGCATGTATTGGCAAAGATTTCTCAAAATCAAAAAGAAATAAGTAGACATAGGTGGTTAATTTTTAATTCAAACCTAATATTTACTGTGTGTCATGTAAATAGTTCAGTTTGTTTGTCCCCTTAAAAAGGCTTTGATATAATCACAAGATTATTAAGTAAACGGCAGTTCTTTAGTTCGGCCCAAATCCTTGACCATGCAAGAACACGTATCTTTGAAAAGCTCTCTGAAAAAATAATTAAAAGGCTCAAGATAAGAAAATAAAGAGGTCAGAATGTGAATATGCATGTAGAGGCACAGGCGCTATTCTGTAGGATGGCCACTAGAGGGCAGTGACCCCGGCAAACGCTTGAGTCCAGATTTGGAAATAAGCCTGAAAAGATGACATTTTGAGGCTTATAGATGCGTTTGATGATTCTCACCACAAGTTCCCTGGGGCTGATGGAGTTGTCTGTGTACATGCAAAGCTTTTCCGCCGATAGTGTCCAACTGTCCTTGAGTTTGGAGGCGATGAAGAGGCACACGGCGCCCAGCAGCTGCAGGTAACACTTCCTGGTGGTCTTGATGGCCAGGAACCGGTCCAGATAGTTGATGGCCAGGGGGAACACGTCTTCGTTGGTGTGCTCTTCTTCACAAACCTGCAGAAAGTGAAGAAAATCGGTTCATCAAACGTCATAAAGAAAGTCTATAGCCTCCCACACTAATGTCTTGAAAATAAAGAGACAGGCCGGTGGCAGGTGAGAGTTTGGTTTCATTAGATTAAAACAAAAAGTTAAGTTGCTTTTGGTGCTTCTGACTGCAAAAAAAACCGCAATGAATCGATGAGGCAATGAAATGGAGGAAGTGGTGCAACTCAACACCCACGCAGTTCACTGCACTAAGGTCTTCCTCGTTTCGCTCTGCAGATATACCCTCTTTAGTAACACAAAAAACCTAAATAAGCACAGTGTTACGCAATATTGGACTACCAGCCCGTTGTCGTTGGCTGTCAACTTCTCTGTTGAACTGAACTCCAAAAAGGATTTTATTTGCATGCATCCAAAGCCCTAAACTTCAGCCACCAGTTGCTCGGCAAAAACAATTAATAATAATTATACAGAAGGTCGCAGGCGGGGGATAACTGCGTGCATAATCAAGATAAAACTAAAAGCATTTATTCTGCGACTTTGTGCAAACACCACCACGACTCGCTGCGTTCGTGTCGCGGTGGAATGTCCTCCTCCTCCTCCTCCTCCTCCTGCTCCTGCTCCTCTCCCACGCCGGGGAGATGAGTCACCTCACCGGGCAAATGTTCACATTAAGCCCCCTCAGCTCCCACCACCACCACCACCACCACCACCCACTGAACACACACTTTATAGAGTCGCCATGCAGAACGTTACAAACCCCGACTCATAAGACGTGTGTGTCTGTGTGTGTGTGTGTGTGTGTGTGTGTGTGTGTCACTGTGTGTGTGTGTCTATGTGTGTGTGTGTGTGTGTGTGTGTGTCACTGTGTGTGTGTCTATGTGTGCATGCGGGTGTGTGTGTCTGTGTGCATGCGGGTGTGTGTCATGTATGTGTGTCTGTGTGTGTGTGTCTGTCACTGTGTGTGTGTGTGTCTATGTGTGTGTGTGTCTATGTGTGCATGCGGGTGTGTGTGTCTGTGTGCATGCGGGTGTGTGTCATGTATGTGTGTCTATGTGTGTGTGTGTCTGTCACTGTGTGTGTGTGTCACTGTCTGTGTGTGTCACTGTGTGTGTCTATGTGTGGTCTATGTGTGTGTGTCACTGTGTGTGTGTGTCTATGTGTCTATGTGTGTATGTGTGAGTCTGTGCGTCTGTGTGTGTGACCCACCTCGTGCATCCAGACGGCCACCACGCGCCTCATGTAGGGCTGGATGTCCTGCTGCACGCACTCGAAGTAGGAGCAGAGCGGGAGGAAGCGCTCCTCGGCGCTCAGCAGGCTGCGCAGCACGCGCTCGTCGCACAGCACGCTGGGGTCGTGGGGCGCGCGCAGGACCCGCTCCGACTCGAGGCAAAGAAGGTCCATGTCTCGACTAATAACAATAATTAAAACAAATTCAACTGAATAAATATGACAGACAGACAGACAGACAGACAGACAGACAGACAGACGGAGGTGCAGACTGGGAGGGGGGAGAGAGAGAACACGAGGAGGAGAGCAGCACGGACGAAGCGTGGGGAGAATGCGCTGTTACTTTCCTCCTCTTCCTCCTCCTCCAGCAAGTCCTGCCTCTTTCTTTCTCTCTCTCTCTCTCTCTCTCTCTCTCTCTCTCTCTCTCTCTCTGTGTGTGTGTGTGTCTCTCTCTCTCTACTTCGCTACTTCCCTGAGCGACGACTCGTTGACTGATTCGTTGGGTCTGAGCGCGATAACGTCGACCAATCAGCGACGACGCTGTGCAACAAAAAAAAAAAAAAACAACCCCCCCCCCCCATACGCCCTTACGTCATCGCTGATTGGTCGACGCCGCACTCACGAGGCCCCCGGTGAACCCGACGGCGGTTATTATGGTGCGTTCCGTTTGTACCCGGAAGTCGGAAGTGGGAAGTGGGTATGACGTCACGCCCGAGTTTGAACGAGGTCCAGTTGGAATGGAATAGAATAGAATAGAACTTTATTTATCCCGAAGGAAATTCTGTGCCAGGTTACTATGTTTGTTGTTTTTTTTTTACAAATTTACAGTTAAAATATAGAAGTAAGATAAGATATTCGACGGCAAAAAAAAATTGCCATGACATTAAGAATATTGCACATTAACGAGTCGGAAAAGCCCAGACGCACGCCTTTGTTTTAGCCGAGTCGGTAAATCACTGTGGCCCATAATACATCTGGCCTGTAAAGCCCTTTGGAGACTGTATTGTGATTAAGGGGCCTGTACAAATAAAAATGTATTGAATTGAATTGAATAACAACGTATTGTGCGGCATTTTGCGCATACGAACACCGTCGCAGCGTGTCCACGGGTAGACGTTGGACAGTACTGTGTGTACGACTGATTTTATGAGACACAAATAGAAGCGCTAAAACAGTATATAATACAGCTTTCTAAGTCGGGGGTTGTGAGATTCGTCCGACTTTCCAAGTTGGAAATCCGATTTCGGTGCGCGTTCCCCGCGGAAACTTCTGACTCTGAACTCGAAATTCAGACTTCCGAGGTAAATGGAACGCACCAGAACTCTGCATACATGTCATTGTTATAGCCTCATTCTTTTAGAGGTTTTAAGGGGGACAGAACAATGCCGTGACTGTTTTACAAGACCTGCATTCAGAGCATATTGTCCTTTTGTTGAACAATTGAACAATTTAAGAATCTTGCAAAATTTGGTGGCAAGATAACTGGGGAACCAATGTGAAGTATACTGTAACTTGCATAACAGACCGGTACACCACGAAATATGCCCGCAGCATCCAGCTGCTTAAGAAGCCCTGAGCACATTGTTTGAATTCAGCACTTTACTTGAACTTGCACGGATGTCCTTTTATAGATTACCAAAATGATTTCCAAAATGTTAATCATGATTTTAGATGTTTGCTTGTTATTTATGTGCTGTCATGTACTGTATGCTCTCTGGCATGTATGGCTGAAAATTCCCTGAAGGGCAATAAAGGTTTCATTCATTCATTCCACCTTACAACATTTTTTGAAAGTTTTGTATTTGACAAAATGTTCAACAATTACTCAGAGAGGCTATCAATAATATTTTATTTTATATAATTTTATATCTGCTTCTTTTATTTGAAATAAAAGGGTCTATTATATTGGAAATTGCATTTAACATCTGTCATACAGCTGTGTGATGTTTTAGCCTGCAGAAATTAGCACGTTGCCAAAAGGTAACGTGAAGAGAGTGGTTCAAATGCATTTTATACAGGGCTAACGATAAACACACAACCATTCATGTAGTGATATACGATCATAGCCCATTACCGCTTCCGAGCCTTGCTATTAGTGTAAAAGTGTGGCTAAAGTGCACATTAAGCAAACCATGCTTTGGTTTATTAGGGAAACAGGATTTACTTCTAGCAAACCTGCAGAGCAACACATTTAACACAAACAAACATCACCAAGTAATTACCGACTAGCTTACAGTGAGCTTCAAAGGTGCTTTCGGTGTGGGACTTAAAGGGCAATTATTTGAGCGTCATTTGTTGGAAACGGCATAGCCATCCGTCAGCTCGATGATTTAAATCTTTCGAGTTGCCTGCGCCAGTGCCTCTGTATATGAGGAGCAACGTTAAGATTTTCGACTAATTTCTGGTTTGGGGAAATCCAACTTGTCTGTCACACAGGTGCGTCGAAAATGCCAAATGTCTCAATGGTGGTGAAAGACTAGGGAGGGAGCAGAGAGGGAGGGGACTTCTCTTTGGTTGTTTTCGTTACTGAATCTTGCTCTCTCTTCTGCTTTTTGCTCTCACTCTACAACTCTCTACAACGTGACGCCATTTGTATCCCGTGTGAGCATATGTAGCCTACGCACCTGCCACCTATGCTAGGTGCCACAAAACACATTCACCAAAATCTAGATAAGACAACACTTGAGTCTAAACACCAGGCAGATTGTCCAGAAGAATAGCCTGTTTAAGTTTTAGTTATCTTTGAAGGTCTGTCTTGCAGGGGGGGGGGGGGGGGGGGTGGTCTCGAAGTCACAGGCTTGAGGCCGATCTCGATGTCCAAAGAGACATATTTTTATTATCGTTGTTTAATTGGATTATTAGAGAGATGGGGGATGGGGGTTGGGGGTGGACATTCAGTCCAATCGCGGGCTACAGCCGCTGTGTAATCCACCCCCAGTAGTTCCTTCCTATTATTCCTGTATTGTGTGTGTGGACGGGCAAGGAAAGAGAGGGGAGGGAGGACGGGAGTGTTCCATTAAGGATGTCCTGCGGTGGCATTCCACCCGCCTTCCAGGAGGACGACTCCATCGGGGAGCCCTCTGTGTTTATGTTCTCTTTCCAGGATACACGGCAAAGCCCGACGCTGCCTTTGTCGTCCTCCTCGTCCTCCTGTCGTCCGTTAACCTTCACCGCTTAGTTGTGTAGCGGCCGACACTTTTACCGACTTTTCCCGGCAGTACCGTTGAATTCAGATGCATTAAAGTCATTAAGGGGCAGGTTTATGGGTTAGGGCGCATCTTGCTCTAGGATAGGCATGTTGAGGGGTTGATAGATAGATAGATTAATTAGTCCTTTCGGAAATTCAACATGTGCCACACAGCACTTGTCAGACACACAAACAGACAATTACAATGCTGACAACCACTGCAACAACAACAGCACCAACAACCACAACACACAGAACACCGACCTGTACACAACACATCAACAACATATCACCAAAGTGCGCCGCATGTTATAAGGTAAGGTTCAGTTATTACTGTTCCACACGGTCCGTTAGGGGATCTAACCCGGTACTTTTTAAAAACTGTCATACTGTTTAAAAAGACAGTATGACTACAGTTCCTGTCTATGGCAGGAACTGAGACGAGAGCTACGAAAGCCTTCTCTCTCCAGACACCTCTCTCTGTGTTTCCGAGGTTTGGTTCACAGCATAACAAACATAACAAAACAATAAATAAGTAACATCCGGTTTCGCTTCCCCCCCCCCCCCCCACCTCCCCCAGAGTAGCCTAAGCTAGCTTCCCTCCATCTTTCATGGGAGGAAGGGTGGCGGTCCGGGGTTTTTTATTTAATGGCTTTTCTTTCACTTTGATTTGCTCAGTGTCCCATTTATTCTGGTCGTTTGCGGGGGGAGAAACCTTGGACGGACCCGGTGGTTCCACCTCTCCTTTTGTTCTGCGTTTCCAGAGGCCGCACCACTCGCATGATCTCATGTTGTGCTCGCATGTTTTGATTGATAAACGCTTGTTGAACGCTCTGCGAGTGGAACCGCGCTCCGTCATTCAGCCGGGTGGGTTGTGCGATGCCGCAATGAATATTTTTGTAAATATTTTAAATATTTCTTTCATAATTTGTTTTATTTATATATGCACGCCTAAATGCCTTGTCTGTTTCTTTTGTCATTACTATGTTTGAAGATTGGGGAATACTGTATATATATATATATATATATATATATATATATACTGTATATAGAGAACAATACATGAGGGGGTGTACAGAAAAATCGAATGTAAGAATCACGATTTCTATCTTTTATGATAAGAATTAATCATTTGAATCAAATCAAAATATGAGATACCGATAACCCTAACACCTCTTGTCAACAACATGTCAACGACGTAATTTTTGGCGATGAGAATGCAATGTGTATTATTTTACTTGACAGAATTTTGAGGTTCCCTGCTTTCGTGAGCGGCTCCTTAATTTGAGCTTTGGTGAATTCAATGGTGGCAACTAATCTCTCCATATCATACCCTCCCTCCCAGTCTCAATCTGCGTGGTGTGTGTGTGTGTGTTTGTGTCACTATTTGCGTGAGCGTCATTCATGTGTCAAGACACGCATGAAAGGGCAGTCGTTAAATGGTAACGCTCTGATCCACCCCAAGGTATTCAGAGAGAGGTATTTCGATGGTAGCTCCACATGAGTATGAATATTAAGAAGTGATTAGAACGTGAAGTAAGGTGGGGCGTCTGGGAAAAGGAATGCCATGTTTACGTTGATTAAAGATTCGAGAAGTTTAATCGTCACACACATCCGCATACAGGATCTGCAGTGAAATGAAAAAGTGGCGATGCCCAGCGGAATGTGAAGGGAAATAATCAGAATATCCACACTATTTACAGTCTTTACAGCAAAAAGGAGCAGCTTTTGAATGCAGAATGAGAAATATGAGCAGATAGAACGCAAATAGGCAAATATACAGCAAGCATGTTGACACTTTCTGATTGGCTTCTTGGCGCTTTCGCCCAAGGATCTCTGCTGTCCCCCCAAAGAAGAGTTGGGAACTGTCGGGAATCTGTATGTTTGGAAGGAGCTCGGGGGAGGGGGGGGTGAGAGGGGGTCTTAACCCCAGCGCACTAGGCTAGCCACCGTTAGCCGCCATGTGTCCAACCGCGACAACACATGTCGGCCGCGCCGCCGCTCGCCCCCGGGAGTGGCGGCGAGCGGCGGCGAGGAGAGCGAGGGCGACGGGAGCCCTGGGAAAGCGTGGAGGAGCGTGAAATCACCTTGATCCAAAGATTCCTGCCGCATACCAGACCGCTGGGCAGCGGGAGGGGGGGGGGGGGCGGAGACGGACAGCCTGCCTCTCCCTCCACAGCCTTGGGGGTGGGCAGAGAGAGAGAGAGAGAGAGAGAGAGAGAGAGAGAGAGAGAGAGAGAGAGAGAGAGAGAGATAGGATGGAGAGAGAGAGATATATAGGGATAAGTTCTATTCTATTCTATTCTATTCTAAGAACGAGAGAGAAGTATAGAGATAAGAAGGAGAGAGAGATAGAGATAGGATGGAGAGAGAGAAGTATAGAGATAAGAAGGAGAGAGAGAGAGAGAGATAGGAAGGAGAGAGATAGATATAGAGATAAGGAGAGAAAGATATGTAGAGCTAAGACGGGGTGAGATAGAGAGAGATAAGAAGGAGAGAGATATATATACTGTATATAGGAATAAGAAGGAGAGAGATATACAGAAAAGAGGGAGATAGATATAGAGATAAGAAGGAGAGGGAGATAAGGAGAGAGAGAGATAACGATATATATTTATATATACACATAAGGAGAAAGAGAGAGAGAAGGAGAGTGAGTGATAAGGAGAGAGATATCCTGTATATATGGAGAGAGAAAGATAAGATTGAGGTATTCTAGAAAGATAGGGAGATATAAAGATACCAAGGAGAGAGAGAGGGGGCGGGAGGAGGAAATAGATAGAGATAGAACAATAAGGAACAGGAAAAATATAAGAAATAAACAAAGAAAGAGAAGTCTGAAAAACAGGTAATGCAGCTGTGGATTGTTTGAGTGTGTGTTCAGTTGGTGGCTGGTTTAAGTAACCTCACCTGGCCCCGGTCCAGCTGACAAGCAGACTGCACAAAGGTTAAGTCGTCGCCGTATGCATGTGGTCTATCTCTCTTCCCTATTCACTGCACCACACTGGGCTTCGATCACCTCAGTGCGTGCAGGTTCCCAGTAGCAGTAGCACAACCATCAGCAGAACATGCAAAATATAGCAAATGTGTAACAGTGGTCGGTATGGAAAGATGTCAGTTCTTTCAAAATGTTTGTATTTTGTGGCAGTAGCTCAGGAGGTATAAGAGCGGTTGTCTGGCGACCGGAAGGTTGCTGGTTCGATCCCCGGGGCTCCTCCGCCTCCTAGCTAAGTGTGGAGGTGTCCCTGAGCAAGACGCCACCTAACCCTAACTGCTCCTGACGTGTTGGTTGTTACCTTGCATGGTTGACACCGCCGTCGGTGTATGAATGGGTGAATGTGAGGCAATACTGTAAAGTGCTTTGGATAAAAGCGATGATATAATTACAATCCTATCGCTATTGTTTACGTTCATGGCAGGAGTTCAGTGCACTCATTCTAAGCTCTTCGGCTGAAACGGTACATTGGAAACGGATGTTTGAGTGAAGAAGCCAGGAGAGATGGTATTGTCCTTTAAGTACATCGGGGCCTTGACTCTCTCTCTCTCTCCCTCTGTCTCTCTGTCTCTCCATCCCTCTGTGTCTCTCTCTCTCTCTCTCTCTCTCTCAATTCAATTCAAGAGAGCTTTATTGGCATGAAAAAGAATGTTCTCTCTCTCTCTCTCTCTCTTCTTCTCTCTCGCTCCATATGTTGCTCATGTCATGCTATGAGCAGGGTATGGCGGTATGGCGGTACATAGGATCTGGTGTTGCACATCAAAGCGTTCCCGAGCGTTCCCGGCGCCACCGCGGCAAAGTGGGAAATCCGGCAAAAAGGCATACTTCTCATGCTCATGTCGGGAGGGGGCGGGGGGGGGGGAGAGTTCAGGTTTCACAATGTCCTCGCTCTCTCTCTTCTCTCTCTCTCTCTGGATGTCCGTCCAGCGTGGCCGCCGATAATAATGGATTATATGGCGAGGAGTTACCGAAGAGGGAAGTGACATCACGGTCGAAACATTCCGTGGGATAATTCATTCAAAAGAAAGAGAAAAAAAAGAAAAAAACACCAACACTGAGTCTCTGTATTCAGTTCTGATAAAACTTTATTAATCTCAGATGGGACATTGGCGAACACAGAACAGCGATACGAATAAAAAGACGATTCAACATTTTAGAAGGAGACGAGAACATGGGGTCGGCAGTAGCTCAGGAGGTCAGAGCGGTTGTCTGGCAGGTTGCTGGTTCGATCCCCGGGCTCCTCCTCCTAGCTAAGTGTCGAGGTGTCCCTGAGCAAGACACCACCTAACCCTAACTGCTCCTGACGTGTTGGTTGTTACCTTGCATGGTTGGCACCGCCGTCGGTGTGTGAATGTCAGGCAATACTGTAAAGCGTTTTGGATGAAGGCGCTATATAAATGCAGACATACAACTACAGCTATCCCCCTCCCGCTGGGACCATAAGATCTTCGATAACTCTCTCTCTCTCTCGTCGGAGCGGAGCTGATTAAATCTCGGTCGTATTCAACGGCTTCGTGTCAAAGTGGACGGCCGGAACAGGAAGTGGCGCGTGTCCCCCCGCTGTGCTGTGCGCCTCCGGAATGTTTTGGCTACGGAGCACGCCAAACGGGCGGCCATTCCCGCCCGCAAATGCCAACATTTTAGAAAGACAATGAATCGAGAGTGAGGAGAGCGAGAGAGAGACAGAGACACACACACACACACACACACACACACACACACACACACACACACACAGACAGACAGACACACACACACACACACACACACACACACACAGACACACATACGGCAGACACAAGAGAGAGAGAGAGAGACAGACACACACACATTCGGTACTGGGCTTTTTGAGACTGGGAGACTTGAACACAAGAGGGGTTTTTCTGTTGGGTTTGGGTCTTGGTTCAAGGACCCCCCCCACCCCCCCCGCCCGCCCCCCCCCCCTTCTCCCCACCCCCCCAAGCTGTACCCCCCCCACCTCCACCCAAGTCTGTAAAACTCACACGTCCGGTATTTTGCAGCCCTCACTCCTCCTAACACAGAGGCACACAAAGACACATTGCTCCATTCTCTCACCAGCCCCCAGACGGCAAAATAATGGGGGAGAGACAAGACACAGAGCGACAGAGAGAGAGAGACACACACACACACACACACACAGCGCAAGAGAGAGAGAGACACAGACACAGACAGAAAGAGAGAGAGAGAGAGAGACACTGAGCTCAAAGGGGGAAACCCGGCCTTAAATCATGAGTGGCAAATGACATAGTTCGAATTTTCGGGGGCCGAGAGCAATAAAGCAATTTGTGACATCACATCCTGTCGCTCATTACCAGGCGGACAAACTTCCGTCTTCCGCTCACATGAGCTACGAGGATCTATTGTATGTGTAATTCGTTTATCCAGGGTCAGTCCTCCCCTGTATGTATGCATGTATGTACGCATGTGTGTGTGTGTGTGTGCATGTGCGTGCGTGTGCGTGTGTGTGTGCGTGTGTGTGTGTATGCATGTGTGTGTGTGTGTGTGTGTGTGTGTGTGTGTGTGTGTGAGCAGAGAGGGAGAAGACAGACAGGCGTACTCATGAACAAGAGCAGGCACAGCACAACAACCAGCAGCTATCGTTACATTGCAGGCGTGCTATTGTGATTACCTACCTATTCTTTGCGCCTCAGCACTCCCTCCATCCTGGGTTTGGCAGCCAATGATTCCTTGGTTGTGTGACGTCATCTTCATCCTCCGTGTGACTCTGAGAGAATAACACTTGTGAGGACGAGATGAAGAGTTCAGCTCTCCTTCCGTCTTTACATTTCTTTCACCGCCGCTTGATCTCGCGCCCAAACAAAAACAAGCCGACTCACACAAGTGTGAACACGTGCTGCGGGTGGGACACGCCCCCTCATTAAACGATACGACGCGGCGTGTGCGTCGTGACGCTACGGGTCGCGCTTTAGCGCCTCACGGTGGTGCGTATAACAAACTGCCAGCCCTTAGTGGAGCTGAGGGACACAATAGTACAAGCAGAACCACAATGTGTACAACAAGTGAGGACACATGGAGAACATTCACTGAACACTTTTATAAAAGCAAAGGCTCAGCTTCAGACACTTGAGTATATGATTATTAACATCACAGCTAAGGGCTTGTCCTGAGATATTGTGTCATTAAACCACAGTGGAAAATGAACATTCATTTTAATATGACCGTCAGATGGCACGTTCGGGGACTCCATGTGGAACCAAACCCACCTCTGGAAAGGTGGCCGTGGCTCCGTGGCAGGAAACGTTTTTGGTGCAAAACGATGACGGCATGGGATTGGTTGTACGGGTCTCTGTTGTAGGTCAGGTGACGGCGACTGACGTTGAAGTGTTTCAGTCGCTGAAGTCGATCCAGACGTCGTGCGGATGTAACCGCACCAGAACAATGGTCTTGGGTGGATCACGGTGTTCCTCTGCCAGACTCCTCGACTGGTCGTTGCTGTGCTCGGTTATCCCGTCTCTTGACAGACACACATGTATTTGGGATGCTTAAACTGGACCAAAGCTAGACAACTCCTAACAGTTTGGCCCAACAGTTGAAGCGATGAGGAACACATTGGCTGCCCCAGCACTCCTCTCCCCTCCCTCCTCCTGCTTTGGACAGGTGAGTGCAGCAGGTGTGAACACGGAGCTCATCTCTTCAGAGGACGATTGTGACGGAGAAATATTTGGGTGGAGGATGGCGGTCGTGGCGGTGATGAGATCAGGTCAGATGATTATGAAAAAATCCTCCATTCATACAAACAAAATGTTTTGGTAACTAATAGTTCCTTTCCCAAGGACAGGATTGGCTTCTAGGCTGCTTGATGATGCTGTCCCCCACATTTATTTAGAATTGTATTTATTTCATACTGCAGCGACGGGCTACACCGTTTCCATGGTGTCCTCCCATTTTCCCAGAGTGCATTGCCCTCAGGCTTTTGGGAAATGTGTTTTAAGATATTTAGTTGTTTTAGTGTCTTATGTGTCCGTGTGTTATCATTGTGTTGTCAAGTTAATAATAATAATAATAATATAATAATAAAAGCTTGTCTTGCTTCACTTATCCCGACAATACATCAAATAAAATGAGATAAGATAAAACTTTACTCACTCAGAAGGAAATTCTGAATGAAACGTATGCTCATTTCCATACATTACATTACACTTGAATAAGGCCAATATTACACCGAGTAATAGTCAAACGTAAAGCAAGACTCCAGCATTACATTGTAAATAGGAAGTGACTGAAAGAGTGTGCAATACATTCAGTTATAAATATAAAGTCACAACGTATCACCAGGGCCCTATTGCAAGAAGCTGAATGTCCTGGTTAACCTGATATGTTGACAACAACTTGATTATAGTTTTATCCAAAACGATTGTAATCCAAGGCTCATCATTTACTGACTTGTTAGTATTTATGTTTCTGTTTGTGGTTCAAACTTAAAGCGATCCTAAGCAGCTACTGGAGACAGCGGTCCTGTCCTGAACGCCATCAAGCCAACTGAACTACAAGCCAAGTGCCTGCCGGAGAGGTCAACTTGTCTGACCTTGGATGACATGTTTGATCTCCCATTGGAGGACAGAGTGGAGTTGAATGATCCTGCATATACGTAATATACTCCCCTGGTGGCACACCGGGAACTACACCCACACACACGCACACACACGCAGACACAATGTTTCCTCCAATCAATATTAGTATGGCATGTACGTTCATTAAGGAACCCCCTGCTCAATGACGATCTGAAAAAATGACTGATCTGATCGGCGGGGGGAGTCACACCTTTCATTCCCAGCATCGGAGGTAGTCAGTAACAGAGCCATGGCGAGTACAGGGATTGCATGTGCCACCCCCCCCCCCCCCCCTGTGGACACCCCCCTCTTCACGTGCCGGTGAAGAAGAAGAACAAGGAGATGGGGTCTATGTGTGTGTGTGTGTGTGTGTGTGTGTGTGTGTGTGTGTTGTGTGTGTGTGGTGTGTGTGTGTGTGTCAGGAGGTGGCGGGGGGGTGGTATGGAGCAAGCCAAAGAGGCAGCCGCCTGTCGTTCGTGTGTGTGCGTGTGTGCATGCACGTGTGTGTGTGTCTGTGTGTGTGTGTGTCTGTGTGTGGTGTGTGTGTGTGTGTGTGTCAGTCTGTGTGGTCAGAGATTAGGGAAAGGCGGGACAACCCAACACCACCGGCCCGGGAAGAAGCAGCGGCCAGGGGACAGCTGTAGTCTTAGTCGGTGGTTTTAGTTTGCCGACGACTTGGGGGGGGGGGGTGGGGGGGGAGCATGGCCGGACAACTGGAGCGTGCTCAGTAGCTACCGGGGGGGGAAGAGGGGTGGGACTTATTGTAGGTGGGTGTGGTGGTTGGTGGCGGCGGGGGAGACGCGGCGGTGGTGTTGGGCGGAGGGAGGAGGGTGGGTGACCGCTTTCCTGACGAGCATCTTCGAAAGTAAACATTGCCGCTTTCTACAGACGAGGACCTCCTACGAGGCACCAGATCGCAGAGGGAGAGAGAGAGAGAGAGAGAGAGAGAGAGAGAGAGAGAGAAGAGAGAGAGAGAGAGCCGCTATGTTGCACAGAGGAACGCCCCCCCTTCCCTCGTCCAATCCTCTCTCTGTGTCTCTCTCTCTCTCTCTTCATTACTCAAAAACTTACTGCAGTTAATCGGCAGCAGAAAGGCTGATTTGTTTCCAGTAACTCATTCTCTCTCTCTCTCTCTTGCTCTCTCTTTCTTTGTCTCTCTCTTTCTTTCTCTGTCTCTCTGTCTGTGCAGGTTTATTTTTAGGGCCAGTTTGGGGCCTCACCGGTCCACAAATAACACGGCCTTCCCCTGGTCCTGACTTCCCTCCAGCCGGCCCTGCGCTTCCTCTGCAGAACACGCTTTCTCCCCTTTCTCTGGATGAACCAATAACTGCTGCTTGCTGGGTCCTGTCTAAAGGCAGAGCGCTGCATGTACACCAGAAGCACAAGGAGAGGTGTGCAGCGGAAGGGGGTAAGGGTGGTGGTGGTGGTGTACTCCGGAGGTGGTGGTTGGTGCCTGGGCTGGTATAGAGTGCAGCGGAAACATAGGTGGTGGTGGAGGTGGTGGTAGTGTTGAGTCACGGAGGAGTTGCAGGTTGGTTGGTGGAGGTGGTCTTGGTAGGTGTAGGTAGGTTGGAGGTGGGGTTGAGTCAGAGTTACAGGTTGGTATATGGAGGTAGTGTTGGTAGGTGGTCAAAATGCCTGGCTTACATCAGCAAATGGACTGCCCATCACCTGAAGCTCAACCTAGACAAGACTAAGCTTCTCTTCATGCTGCGGACAGACCCTCAGATGGACCTACTTGTCACCATTGAGGACATCAAAGTCTCCCCTTCACCGACTGCAAGGAACCTTGACGACCAGCTGTACCGCAACGCCAACATCACCTCCGTGGCCCCGATCTTGTAGAATTGCTCTCTGCAACATCCGCAGGATCCGGCCCTTCCTCACACGTGAAGCAGCGCAGATCTTGTTCCAAGCGCTCGTCATCACTCGCCTCGACGACTGCAACTCTCTTCCTGGCTGGACTCCCAGCCTCCGCAATCAAACCCTTGCAACGCATCCAGAACGCAGCAGCACGCCTGGTGATCAACTTAACAAAATTCTCCCATGTAACCCCCCCCCCCCCCCCCTTCCGCGACCTCCACTGGCTCCCGGTAATCGCTCGCGTTAGATTCAAGACACTGGTACTGGCCTACAAGGCTGTCAGTGGAGCTGTACCTACCTACCTCCAAGCATTAGTCAAACCCCATGCCCCAGCTCGAGTGCTCCTCTCAACAACTTGGAAGGTGTGGTTGCGATGTAGTTGGTTGCAGATGGTGGTAGATACAACACAATCTGACAGAACCTGTTTGATTTGTCTGTTGAACTTTAATCTCGGATCCAGCAGCTTCGGTTCGAGGCGAACTTCGGGGGCGAGACGGCACAGAGCCTGGGTGAAACCAAAAACTGAAAGCGTTAGGGTTAGTTACGCCTTGTTTCCTGTTTCATTACCGAACAGAAACATGAGTGGTCAAAAAGTCATTTCTTTCACAAAGACGTGAAAGAAAGTGAAACGCCCCAGTTCACCCACATCTGATCTCCTCCTCCAGGTAATGAAGGTGGTGGTGGTGGTGGTGGTGGTAGATGGTGTTGATGGAGGAGGTAAGGGAGGTGGTTGTGGTGGTGGTGGTGGTGGTGGTGGTGGTGGAGACCAGGGGTGGGGCTGAGCTGCTGTCTTCTTTCCTGTGAGGGATGCAGGCTGTAGGGGCCGCCTCCTCCTCCTGCATAAAGGGGGCCTCTGTGAGCCGGTCCCCCGGTCCTAACTCACCCCGACAGACGTGCAGCCATGATTAAAGTCAGAGGGGAAGACTTGCATGCGCTGATTGGGTCTCCCCCCCTCTTCCTCTCCCCCGACCCGACTCCCCTTCCTCAAGCAGCCCTGTGCCAGAGACACAGAAGGAGGAGTGAAATGGCCATCGAAAGTCAGAAGTCGTCCCCCGGAATTGAGTGCATGACGATACGCTCAATATCACGCACACACACACACACACACACACACACACCCACTGATAATATCATAGAATCCCACAAGCTGGAAGTTTGGGAGCAAAAATAGCTTGTTGCTGCGAGGCTTTTCCTCATGAACATTCCAGGGTTAGGCTGGATGCAGTGGTGACATGCACTGCGCTCCACGCACACTGCGTTTACCCACGGAAGCGTCTCAAACGCAGGCATGCGTGTCCGCTTCGGCATGACGGTTTAGCTATTAGTGGCCACTTCGTTCGGCCAATCGTGTCGCCGGAGGCAAGGGATCTGTTTGTAAGTGTGTGACTGGCGAACACGGGCCAGCACTAGTAAACTGTAAAAATGTGTCTGTAAAGGTTTTCAAATCAACACCGCGTTGAGACTAGCCATCGTAGAAACACTTATTAAAATCCCCTTCGGAAAACTTGCGCTAATGAATTGAAAACAGGAAACAAGGCGGAACTCCGCCCCGTGCAGTTCCTGGTGGTTTCCAGCGCAGTCCCGTCCCTCCACAAAAGTTCTGCTATAACATAGTAGGGATGGCTGGATCCGAGATTAAAGTCCATTAGACAAATCAAAGTGTTTGTGTCAGATTGTTCTACTAATCATCAGGCATTCCATGGGAGCTGGATATAGAGAGTCATCGCATGCTGGGCCTATCACCAGGAAATCCCATGAAGGGAGTATGCTGGCAACGGTGTTACCCATGGACTAGCTGGGGCTGTCTGAACCAGCTCCAAAACACTCCCTAATGTCACCGGTTTCAGTCAGAGTATGTTCACTTACTTACTTGTGCTGTATTGCTATGCAACCAGGCACAAGAAATTCCTGCGGGATTATTAAAGTTCTATTCTATTCTATTCTATTCTATTCTATTACTTATAACAGGAACACAGGCAACACAACACGCAATGGGATATAGAGTGGTTTGTCGAGTAAAAAAAAAGCTTGATTTTCTCAGCGTTTTCGTCCGTGTCCTATAGTTGACCCTGGACCTATAGACAAACAAATGGGGTCAGTCAAACGACATGGTTCCCCATGTCGTGTTCCTTTGAGGGGTTGATTCCTTTTTCACCTCCTGGGATCTGAAATCAAGTCGAGCAGGCTGAGTAGAAGTGCGTCCTTCCCCCGCGTTTAAAACCCGTTGTAATCAAACCCCAGAGATTAGCTTTAATCGAATAACTACCTTGCAGGACTTGATACTTGGGCATTGTTGGTGAACCAAGAGGCCTTCCGGGCTACGCCAGGGTTAGATACGCTCATGAGACGACATGCTACACACGCACACATGCACTCACACACGCACCACACAGCCACGCACGACACGCCACACACACACACACGCACAACACACGCACACATACATGGCACGCACAGGCCCACATCCACACATCACGCACACACACACACACACACACACACACACACACACACATACACGCACAAACACACACACACACGCACACACACATACACGCACACACAGGCCCACACATTCACACATGCACGCACACATACACGTGCACACATACACGCACGCACGCACACACTCACACACACAAACACACGTTCGTTTCACACTTCAGAAAACAATTGCACTCCCGATCCCTTCACCCGGATCACTTAAACGTTCCCACAAGGACGGCCTTGTTTTCCATGAGCCACCGAGTCTATTCACAAACAGAGATACCTCCCAGCTGAGGTTGTTCCCCCCCATCCCCCCGCCCCCCCCTCCCCTCGCTTCCCCTCCCTCCCTCCCCGTCTCCCGTCCGAGGTCAACGAAGAGGAAGTCATCAATTCTTCCCACCGAAAATCTGCAGAAACGAGGAGGAGGAGGAGGAGGCGGGGACGGAGGAGGGGCAGGAGAGCATCGCTGTGCTCCCTGTCCCCCCCCCCCTGCTCCGATGTGCCAGACCCTGGCCTGGCCCGGCCTGCAGGGGCCAGCCCCTGGGGCCGGGAATGGAGGGCCGCGGTAGTGCTGGTGGTGGTCAGGGACCCACGGTGGATCCCACAGCCTCCCAGGCCCCCGAGGCCTCCTCCCCAGGGGGTGGGAATGGAGGGCTGGGGGGGTCAGGGGGCGGTGGTCCTCCTCTCCTAGTTCCGGCCCTCAAGCCTCTTCTGAATGTGAATGCTCTGAATGCTCTTTGGATCCTGCTGGACGGCGGCCATCATTGGAAGCCACCCCCCCTGCCCCCTCCAACCCCACAGCGACCTACATCCGACTCACAGAGGAATACGGAGCCGATGGGAAGTTAGGGTCACGCGCAAAGTTTAGGTTCACGGGCTGCCTCTGGCGGACAGCGTGTCCGGTGGAGGAAAAACGATACTGGACTTGATAGCGTTCTTCTCGTCCGCCCGCCCAGTCGGCCAGTGTGCAGTACACACGGTTGGCTCTGGGAATCTGCATCTCCGTGTTTGGTAGCATACCTCGTAGTCGTCGTCGCACTCGCCGACCGTAAGCCTCTCCCAACACACTATAGCTGTCTTGTAAGTGAATGTTTGGATCTTTGGAACCTCCTGCCCTTGACGACGGGAAGCGATGCGATGCGGCGGATCCGTTCGGCGGGCGGCGGGATCCTCACCTGTCTGCCAGGCGAGGAAGCGGGAACGCGGGGTGTCCGACTCTATAGTTAACCCCGCCGAACGAGCAAATAATAAACTCACAGAGAAACCAATACACGCAATCCTAACATGTCCAGTAGGCCGTCTGTGGTGAGGGAGAGTTTATATAAACCGGACCTCCTGGGTATTCCGGTTTCCGTTTTCCACTGATGAATACAGACTACCGCCTCCTGCCGGTATGGAGAGTTATTTCCTCCCGCACAGGCGAAGAACGTACTAGTCGGTGCTAGTTGGTCGTGAGCTGTAGTCTGTGTGCGGTGTTGTTCGAGCGCAACTTGAACTTTTCAGCCCAGACACAGCCGCCGAGTGGCGACACAACAATCTGTCTTTGTTTGCCGGCTCAAGTCTGGGCCTTAACCCTTACCTGCTGCCAAATGGTAAATGCATTGCGGTTATATCAGCGCTTTTAATCCAAGGAGCGCATCACAACATTGCCTCACATTCACCCACTCATACACCGACTCATACACCGAGCCAACAGGTTGGGGAACCTAGAGGACAGACAGGCATCCAACACGAATCCACTGTGAGGTGGCTGGTCGGGTCAACGTGTCTGCTGTGCAACTCAACAGTAATAAGTGAGAAGAAGAAGAAGAAGAAGAAGAAGAAGAGAGAAAAAGGACGATGGAAAGATCTCTAAATGAGAGGCAGGGTTTGCGGAGGAATGTGTGAAATGTGTGCGGTGGGAGGAGCAGCCAGACACATGTGGCGGGTGGAGGAGATAGGATCGCGGCCAAGCAGCAGAGAAGTTGAAGGTGTGGCTGCCACCTCCACCCTGCTACAGTCCCAACTGTCAAAAACCGAAATGTCAACGTCGCAGAGGACGACCACGGCACAGTCATAACTCACGCGTGGCGTCATCGTGACGATTTGACGTCGGCTCTGTATTTATATGCGGGGAACCACATTCATAAGGGAACCACTCCCTCGCTCACCGTCCCGTCCCGTCCCCCCCCGCCCCCCCGCCCCATGAGTCGAGTCGTCCCCACCTCCAACATCTCCACCACCTCCAACACCTCCACCACCTCCATCCGTCATTGTGAGACTTTTAAACTCGCTGTCCAAGTTTAAATGCCGTTTTTCAAGAGTGTCACCCACGCACAGAACACACACACAGACACACACACACACACACACACACACACACACACACACACACACACACACACACACACACACACACACACACACTGACAAGGCAGGTAGACACACGTGGGGGTTTTAAACAAGATGGATTGACGCCTTCCAACAATTTTTGCAGGCAAACCGACCGGCTGCCGGCAGCTGAGATCAGCCGCTGCGGATCGGAGAGAGCGAGAGAGAGCAACGAGGTCATCAACGGCCAATGACAGCTGGGGCGCGCTCTCTCTACATCCGCCCTGACGGGGGAGGGAGGGGAGGGGAGGGGGGTCGGGGAGGGGAGGGGGAGGGAAGGGAGGGGGTGACACATGGTGTGACACAGCAGCAACAGCAGCAGCAGCAGCGGCAGGCTTGCAGAAGTCGTTTTTTTTGCGAAATGCAACGCGGTGGCCAAGTGAGCTCGACATGACACCACAGGAAATATTCAAACAACGCATGCGGGTGTGGAGCGAGTGAGAGGGGGAGGGGTGGGGGTGAGAGGGGAGGGGGGGGGGGGGGGGGTTGTCAGTCTGTTTTTATTTGTGTACCCGAGTTATTTCTTCTCCTCATCGACCGCTGATAAGAAAGACAAATATGTGACGTGTGCAGCGCGGCGCGGCGAGAGAACAAGTGTGAGGCCGGAGAGGCCCGATAATTCTCACATTCTCCGGTGCACTCATCATTTCCTTCCCCTCCAGCTAGCAGCTGGCCGCACTGCAGCTAGCTAAGTGAAAAGGAGAAGAAGAAAAAATGTTTGCTCATTGTTCAGTTTGTGTTGTTTTGGGTTTTTACATTTTATTTAATATTTACTAGTGGTGGGACTCGATTAAAAAAAATTATCTAATTAATTAGAGGCTTTGTAATTAAGTAATCGCAATTAATCGCATTTTAATCGCATATCAATATTTGACACGAGAAGCAACATTTTCCAATTCAAATGGATTTTGGTATACGAGTGAATCAATGAGTAGACAATATTACATATACATATACATATACAGTACATATACATACGTTTAAGCAGCAAAATCCTGTTTATTTTAGCTACACAGACCAACAGGTTAACATAAAGTGCCATCTCTGCCATCTCTACCGTCTAAAATGGTGACAACAACAACAAACAAACAAAAAAAAACCCGGTGAAACGCGACCTCTTCCGGTCCGCCCGTATTTGAGCCGACAGTTCGTCCGCTGAGAAACGTTCCGTTGGTGTTTGGAGTGCAAAAATAAAGTGCGATTAAAATGCGTTCATTATTTTTAACGCGTTATTTTTTCTGTAATTAAAGAATCGTAATTAACGCGTTAAAGTCCCGGCTCTAGTATTTACACATTCAGGGTCATGCAATGTCCAAGCGTTAGACTCGTGAGCACATAAGAGTCACGGGGGACTGGAGGTTTTTTTTTTTTTTCACCGTTTTTTCTGTTCTGCATTGACCAGAAAAAAAAAGGGAAGTGAAGGGAAGTACTGCTGAAGTCATGGTCATCAGTGAGGAGGAGGAGGAGGAGGAGAGGAGGAGAAGAGGCTTGGGCAAGCGCCGCACTATCGGGTCATACGCACGGGCGTGTCGTTAGGTCCATCTGAAACATTAGCTCTATTAGAAATAAGAAACAGATTATATTAATGTATGCATGCGTGTGTCTGTCTGTCTGTCTGTCTGTCTGTCTGTCTGTCTGTCCGTCCTTCGATTTTCTCGACAACCCTTCAACCGTCCGATTTTGAGTGACTAGTTCTCAGAAAGGCTGCAGTACTGGAGGCCTGTTTTGAGCGGGCGGGGGCACGTTTTTGGACGGGCAAATGACTACTTGTTTAACTTGAGGACATGTTAGCCTCCATCGACACAGCAACATAGCGCCATGTTAACAGTACATTCACATGTCCCCTGTAGCCTCCAGTTACACAGTACAATGCACATGTCACCCTGCTTGCTCCCAGTAAACAGTGCATTCATATGCCCCTGCTAGAGCGCCATTTTAAACAGTAGCATTCATATGTCCCCATGCTAGCTCCCATGTTAACAGTGCATTCACATGTCCCCTGACTAGGCCCATTTAAACAGTGCATTCATATGTCCATTGCTAGCTCCATTGTTTAACAGTACATCACATGTCCCCTGCTAGGCTCCATTAACAGTACATTACATATGGTCCCCCCTACCTAGCTCCATGTAAACAGTTGCATTCACATGTCCCCTGCCTAGCTCCATTGTAACAGTACATTATAGTCCCCTGCTAGCTCCAATTGGTAACAGTGCATTCACATGTCCCCCTGCTAGCTCATGTTAACAGTGCATATATGTCCCCTGCAGGCTCCATGTTAACAGTGCATTCCACATGTCCCCTGCTAGCTCCATGTTAACAGTGCATTTCATATGTCCCCTGCTAGCTCCATGTTTAACAGTACATTCATATGTCCCCTTGTAGCTCCATTGTAACAGTGCATTCACATGTCCCCTGCTAGCTCCATGTTACAGTGCATTCATATGTCCCCTGCTAGCTCCATGTTAACAGTGCATTCACATGTCCCCTGCTAGCTCCATGTTAACAGTGCATTCACATGTCCCCTGCTAGCTACCATGTTAACAGTGCATTCATATGTCCCCTGCTAGCTCCATGTTAACAGTGCATTCACATGTCCCCTGCTAGCTCCATGTTAACAGTGCATTCACATGTCCCCTGCTAGCTCCATGTTAACAGTACATTCATATGTCCCCTGCTAGCTCCATGTTAACAGTGCATTCATATGTCCCCTGCTAGCGCCATGTTAACAGTACATTCACATGTCCCCTGTAGCCTGCCACTCCAGTGTTAACAGTGCATTCACATGTCCCCTGCTAGCTCCATGTTAAACAGTGCATTCTCATGTCCCCTGCTAGCTCCATGTTAACAGTGCATTCACATGTCCCCTGCTAGCTCCATGTTAACAGTACATTCATATGTCCCCTGCTAGCTCCATGTTAACAGTGCATTCACATGTCCCCTGCTAGCTTCTGTTCTGGCACCGCGGTGGTGGAATGAGCTCCCAGGTGACGTCAGGACGGCCGAGTCGCTCACCAACTTCCGCAGGAGACTCAAGACCCACCTGTTCAGAGTTCACCTGGACTCTACATAGCCTCCCCCCTTCCCGCCTTCCCTCTCTGAACCTTAGCACTCACTAAATAATAGTACTTAGCATTTTTAGCATATTGTATGTTCTTAGATGTTGGCGGTGTAGCACTCTTATCCCAGCTATTATGCTGACAACCAAGCAATTATGAAACTTGTCCTATTAGCCTTGCAATTACGAATTCCTGAAACCTGTTCTGTTCTATTCTTATCTTTATGCACCACAGCGATATATTGCTGTCTCTCGTTGGACAAATCCACTCATTGTTATTGCCCCTACTAGCGCCATGCTAACAGTGCATTAAAGTAGAACGCCGCTCGCTATTGCTACTCTGCAAGCCAGCGCAGGCTCAGCCTTTGTCCAACGGATGCTGAGTTGCGCGTTTACTCTGATGCTTTGTCGGTCTCCCCTCCTACGAGCGTCTTCATTTCGCTTCTATCTTTCCCGTGTGTCTCTTTGTCCCGCTCGCAGGATGTTTTGGCGAAGCTAAACAACTCGACGGACATTTTAATTATTCTACAACACCGTTCTCTCTCTCTCTCTCTACAACTTTTCTCTGAACTTCAGAGGAAAGCGGCAAAGTGTTTTGAGGCACACTTTTGTCTGAAGGCATGTGTTCATCGTTTTGAACACATAAGCCTCGACAAAAAGAAATGGTGTTCCACGTTGACTTGTTTAGCTTGTTAATTGAAACAATCGATTTGTACTCTCAAACAAAAAGACGGAGAATGACAAAGATGGAATAAATGAATAAATAAATACGCTCTTGGGGAGATGAGCAGATGTGTGTGTTCGCCCTCGCTCTTCACCGGCGGTCCTGGGCGGTGTAAACACCACCCAACCCAACGCATGTCACCTAATCAGACAACAAGCCACAGGCAGCCATTAGGCTACACCTAAAGGTTATAATCACTGTAAAGGTTAGCGCAGCGCTACGCTACGTAGGCTAGCTTGCTGGGGCCTCCCTCCCGGCAAGTCGGGACAGATCCGGACCGACGATGACGACAAGAGACCGAGGAGTTTATATTGAAGTCTCTTGAGGTGAGAGGAAGAACCGACGAACCTAGGATCTCGAAGCCTCTCTGGCATCCGACAACAATGACAACAACCACCACAACAACAACAACCAAAACAACACGTCCACCGCGGGACTAACCTTCGCCTCGCAATAAAAGATAAAGGCCGGGTTTCATGAAACGAGAGACGTATCCAAAACCAACAACGATCCCTGGCCCGTCCGATATGCTCTGTGTGTGTGTGTACTTGTGTGTGTGTGTGTGTGTGTGTGTGTGTGTGTCTGTGTGTGCGCGTGTGTGTGTATGTGTGTGTGTGTGTGTGTGTGTGTGCGCGCGCGCCTTTGGCCACAGGGTATTCATCCCGCTGGTCCACGTGCACGGTGGTTTCACTTGTGCAACCACATCAAATGGCTGCTTGCTACGCTTATGGGATTAGATGTGTGTTTTGTGTGTGTGTGTGTGTGTGTGTGGGGGGGGGGGGGGGGGGGGGGGGGGGGGGGGGGGGGGGGGGTCTGTGGGTCTGTGTGTGTCTGTGTGAATACATGTGTGAGTGTGAGCAATGTGTTGTCCTTCCCATGTCTGTGTGTGTACATGACGTGAACCCTCTGGGGGTTCGATTATCAGCCGTCCCGGCGGTTTTTATCTGCTGGCTGTCAATCCCACGCGGAGGGAAAGCCTGGAGGAACACACACACACACACACACACACGTTGTCATGTACAAGGGTTAGACGATAGCAGTCGAGAGGTTCTGGGTTCAATTGATGATTGATGATTGATTGGCATGCCTGAATTTGTGGACAGTGGGTGTCCGGACTCCCCAGCCCAAATTGACTGGGTTCCACCATTGATGTCTGCTTCCATAACCAGCAGGCCACGCTTGAGAGCGTGATACATCCGAATCCAATGGCGAGTCATGGTAAATGGATTGCATTTATACAACGCTTTTATCCAAAGCACTTGACAGTATTGCCTCACATTCACCCATTCATACACCGACGGCGGT
The DNA here is from genome assembly GCA_002895965.2 of Coryphaenoides rupestris. NCBI lineage: Eukaryota > Metazoa > Chordata > Actinopteri > Gadiformes > Macrouridae > Coryphaenoides > Coryphaenoides rupestris. The sequence continues at coordinate 54,666 of PIJE02000722.1, read as the reverse complement.
GTCAACCATGCAAGGTAACAACCAACACGTCAGGAGCAGGTAGGGTTAGGTGGCGTCTTGCTCAGGGACACCTCCACACTTAGCTAGGAGGCGGAGCCCGGGGATCGAACCAGACAACCACTCTTGCCTCCCGAGCTACTGCCGCCCGTTAACATCAGCGTGCATTCATGACGGGCTATTATGAACCTACTGAGCTTAGTGCCCAGAAGGTGTACAGCGCGGTGCGGTTCAAAGCCGCCCCTGGAATGGAACAACAGAACTCAGACAAAACAGCGATGGTGGCGACCGAGGCAAGAAAAGAACCAAAAAAAAGAAAATGATGCCTCCGCGAACATCCCGAGCCTTCTGCACGCCCCCGCCGCCCGCCCCTCACCCCCCCCTCACCCCCCCCCCCCCGCCCCGGAGCTGGGCCCCCCGTTTGATCCGTCCGCTGCACAATGCGCTGCTGTCGCCGGGCGAACACATTGAAGGGGGAGGTGAGGGGGGGGGTGAGGGGGGCGGCGGGGGCGTGCAGAAGG
>PIJE02000722.1:0-48620 GCA_002895965.2 Coryphaenoides rupestris | reverse complement strand
CTCATCTCCGCCTCGGTAGACCAACCACAGCGCAGTCTCCACATCGCTATCGTGCTATCTCATGTCATTGCTAACGTCTATGGTTGAACACGCGGCCGTCTTAGCGGACCAAGCGTTAGCCAGTGCTAGCTCATGCTCCGGCTAATTCCACTGTTAACTGTCCTGCGAGAGACTCACTTGTATTGTGACTTTTTTCTCTCCAAGAATAACGTGATATGACAGGATGTTGGCCGCGGGGATAAGACTATTCCAGTAGGAATTCTCCTCCCCTTCTGCTATCTTCGCGTGACCGTTTCTGTCATGGCCGCCGTCAGTCAGAGTTGATTTGGCACATGGTTTGAACTCTCTCGCTGACATTGACTTGATCAATGTCCCGATCCATCCCCCCCCCTCTGACACTATTCTGCAAGGGCACTGTCGCTGCATCCTTGGCTTAGCGTCGGCCAAGGCGGAAAAACATTTCTTCCCCCCTGTTCCAGAATGCTAATGGTTTCAACCAGAACTTTCTCCTCTCTGAAACAAAGTGTGGCACACATAGCTGGTTCTAGCTCACGCTACTGCTAATGTTAGCTGCTAACTCCCAACAACTGACTAAGACAGAGTCCTCATAGAACACGGTGGTCTCCACTTGGTAGAGCAACCCTCCATGGTGTAGGAGTCTACACGTAGCTAGTTCTACTGACAAAGGTAGGAAGTTAGTTCGGGTTGACTCACCCCGACTCACCCCGTGAATTGTAAAGCCGTGACATATTCATCGGGATTAAAAGCTTCATCATTCCAAACAAAGGCGGCTTTCCATAATATTTAAAGACCCAGTGAAAAGAAAATGTCCACTTGGTAGCACATTTCAACGCATCATTCACTCTTTAATCATTCATCATTCATCAATCTATTGTTATTTTAACATCCAGGAACAATCATTAAGCCCGCTCCACAGCTGAATATTGTTTTGTTTCTGATCACCGTGTCCATACAGCGCACATCTCAACCAAATAATAGCCCGTTTCCTCGGCCTTATTCTATCCGGCAACAGGCTAAAACACAGCTGGCTAGAATAGAATAGAACTTTATTAATCCCGCAGGAAATTCTTGTGCCAGGTTACACGGCGATACAGTACAATAAAACAATATGGAAAACAACAGAATAATACAAATAAACTAACGGATTTACAGTTAAAATATTGAGTTTAGTCACTTGTGACGCAAGCCGATCACGTCGCTATTGCACATTATGCAAGTCAAGATAGGCTCTGGATGCTGTTTCACATCAGTGTGTGTGTGTGTGTGTGTGTGTGTCCAGTTCCCCCTTCTCTCTCTCTCTCTCTCTCTCTCTCTCTCTCACTCTCTATCTCTCTCTCTCTCTCTCTAGAGAGGAAACTTTGTTCTCTGGTATGAGCGAGATAAGATGTGAAAGGCATCTTCATGACAGCTCATAATGTAAACCCCACCCAATGTATTTCTTTTTTAGTAAACTGTATTTTTAGGCTATGGCAGATATAGGGGGATACCCGGGGGGGGGGGGTGGCAATCCGGGGTCCCTCCTCCTCGCTAGTGTTCCAGTTGTTACGCCGAAGTCTTACACAGACTCGATGCCAGCGGCGGCTCCTCAGCTGGCCACTAGGCGGTGTGAGGGAGCGGATTTACGTACGCGAGCGCCTGTGTGTGAGTGCCAAGACTTCAGTGACTGTTACTAGCATGAGGTGTGAAATACTGTTTCTCTGTTTCGTCTCCGCCAACCAGTTTGTGAACATTCTACTCTGCGCCGCACTCAGGGGACTGCGTGCACATCCAGTATCACTGCTCGCAGCTCTTTTGAGAGCCGCTCACCCGAACATCTTGACACTTCCTTGGGTCTTCTGCAACACGCCGGCCAAGTGCAGCGCCCGTTCGGAGCGGAGCGGATTGGGCCGAGAGCTGGCAGCTTTCTCGAGAACCGCTCATCCGAACAACTTCGCGCTCGACACCGCACTCGCTGGGGGGACCTGGGCGAGTCTGCGAGGCTAAATGAGTCAATAGCAGTAACCAGCAAGTAGTCGCCCCCCACCGAGAGCTCCGGCAGAGGAACGCTAAGTAAGAAGAGATGTACATTCAAGCGTACCTGTATAAATCTCTCTGAATCAGTTCGGATTTTCACTTCATGAGCAAACACGAATAGCTTTCAGCACCACATTCCACCGTCTGATTTAATACATTTTTTCTGCCCAGGGGAGGGAAAATGAAAGTCATACAGCAGAAATTTTCCTGCAGTTCTTGTTTGCTATTTACAAGCAGAATTCACCATGGCCACCATCGTGTGCGTCTGCCAGCGAGAGATCATTTCCTTGTTGGAGGCCTTGAGTTCACAACTGCTGCAAGGACAGAAAAAAAAAAACACACAGAAAAGATCTGCAGGCTTTATTCGTTCCAAAATAAGAGGCCTGAAGAAATAGGATTAGTTTGCCTAATTTAGCGCCGGTCGGCTCCGAGTTAGGCAGTTAGGCATTTCTTTGGGTGAAACCGGAATGAGAAGAATTTCGGAGGAATTTCAGGTCGTTGGCACACAACCGGGGGGATTTGAGGTTGCTGGCTAACTGGGTAGTAAACATTGTTGTTTGTCGAGCGAGAGTCATAGCATTCAGATCACGCCTCACACGTGAGCTTTGTCGGGGGGGGCCATGGAATTGCGTCGGCTTAAGGGGGGTGCTCGAGTCCCAGCCGAAAGGTTCTGGGTTTGATCCTCGAGGCCCGCAGGCAAACTTGTCGGCATCCTACGCCCGAGATGACCCGTTATCCTTATGACTTGCGACCAAACTCGAGGGGGCGAGTCGCTTTGGATAAAAAGTGTCTGCCGAATGACGTGGCCTGACCCAGTACGCTGTCGGTCTTCTAGGTTGTACATATTATCTAGGTTGTACAGTACTCTAATGATTTGCCTTGTACCTTTACGCACACGTATTGCCGAGGCGGACAGATTCGACGCGGTGAAATCCAGCGCTGTGCAAACACAAGAGTGAGGAAATCTGAGGGTGTATCGCTTACAAGCCAAATCTCATTCTCCTCCTGGAAACACTGCTCTCACCTAGTAACTGGTAAATACACGTCAACAAAGAATAAGGACGACACGTTAATATGAAACCTCAAGACCTATTCTGCGAAAACGGCTGCAGCGGCGGGCGGGTGGGCGGGGGGGGCGGAGGTGGCGACGGTGACGGCGGCGGTGGGGGAGGGGGTGTGACTCAACACATTGGTGTCACTCACGGCCCCGCGGAGAGCCTCGAGAGGCGGCGAGCGCGCTCCGAGCGCACACACAGCGGCGACACACACACACACACACACACACACACACACACACACCACACATCACCGCCCACGGAATGCGGCGGCCGCCTCTCCTCGCTGTGCACACGTCAATCACCGGAACCTCTGCAAACTGCCAGGTCTACTGTGTGTGTTGTGTGTGTGTGTGTGTGTGTGTGTGTGTGTGTGTGTCAACGTCCCAAAGCATGACAGTGTGCACACACAACAATGCCGTTTGCTGAGTCAGGGGGTGGGGGGGGGGACCAATTGCACGGCAACGTTAACCTGCAGCTAACTCTGTGGAAGGCAGCGGGACATCAGGTGGCTGCAGATGTGCCCGCAGCTGCGATTGTGTCGACTGCGCGCCGAGACAATAGAACTACTGTGGACAAAGTGTCCATGTGCTTGTTTTTCCATCGGGAGGGTTGGAGCCGCACACCTTTCCAAGGGCGTGCATCCTGTTACAGACAAAGTAGTCACGTGTGCGCCGTTCAAAGCGTGCCTCTGCCCGTTCCAAATGCACGAATATGATTGGATGAACAGTTGTTGGACAGACATACATATATACACACACACACACACACCTGAACCCTCAAGTGCGGAAAGATAATCAATAGATAACCAATAATCACTGACAAACATCGCAGGACAAAAACAGGTGTCGCTCATCTAACTCTGACGGAGGGGTTAAAGTTGCACAGGTAGTTGACTTATCTCCACTTGTTTGTGAGTGTACTACCCCCGACCCCGTGCGCCCTGCTACATAAAAGGAGGCGCAGAGTCCATAATTAGTGTTACAAGTGTTTGTCCCACGATGATGATGATGATGGTCTGTCGGGGGGGGAAGGTCTGCCTAATCCAGAGGCGTCATCGTCTTCCAGAGTTCAAGTGTCCGGTAATGCACTGCAGCTGTCCGCTTTCCGCAAGCCGGGCCTTCGTTTTTTTTTCTCCTCGGACAGAAGAAAACATCAAAAGTTCAAAACTATTCTGTCATCGGGTGCCATGCCGGCGCTCGGGAGACACAATTGGATGAGGATGTCGCGAGGTTAATGGCGATACATTGTGATATTGTATAGCAATGGCAAGTAATTCTAATTATATGCATCCGCTTGGCACAAGAACAGTGACTCAGCTTTGAAAACGTTCAGTCATTAGAAACAGGACGCGTTTGTGCATTGTTTCCCCGCACTTATACATTTAGCAGCTAACTTAATAACTTTGAACAAAGCGGCAGCTCATGTCGAGAGCTCGCCTCATGCATTGGCGTGATGTTCATTCCAAAACATAACTTTAATGTATGCATGGGGTTGTTGGAGTGTGTGTGTGTGTGTGTGTGTTATTCACTGTGCATTACGTGATGTTTTTGTTCGCTTTGTGGAGAGCTATGAGCGGTAGGCCTAAGCACAGGGCTATGATGCAGCTATGCGCAGACATGTTCCATTCTGTCAGAGCGCACACACACACGCACGCGCACGCACACGCAGGCACACACACACACACACACACAAAAAAACACACACACACACACACCAATTCACACGGGCCCCAACGCTGGGAACTCTCGCCTTGAAGGCCGACTCGTACCAGAGCTCTGCAACCGCGGCCCTGCCAAAACATCCCATGCTGTCGTAACTATGTGGGAACTTGCAAAGAGTTGGAGGCGAGTCAACGCACTGCGAAATCAGTGAGACTCAACACAGCGAGCCTCTTCGTGGGACGGGGGGGGGGTGAGAGAGAGAGAGAGAGAGAGACAGAGAGAGAGAGAGAGAGAGTCAAAGAACTTGTGACACTGTGTCCCTTGCTGGTTAGCATCTCTGTTTGCATCTGGGCTAGTTCTACCTCATCCTGTATCCAGTCACATGACTTTGTTGTCGCTGTGCAAATCATTAACCGCCTCTCTGATTTTGCAACTGTCACACACACACACACACGCACGCACACACATGCACACACACACATGCACACACACACATGCACACACACATGCAGCACAAAACACAGCTGTCTGCAGCTAGCACGTTTGCAAAGAGTTTATCTACAGCTGAACGTTGGATCGGTTAGCACTTAGCCTGAAGGTTTATTTCCATTCCATGATTAGAATGCAGTCAAAGAATGCAGTAAAAGAGCAACATTCAGAGTTTAATTTATGTCGTTAAACATAGTTTAATGTACAATTTAGACCTTCCATTGGGCCTACGGGGTGTGCAGTCATCATTTTAAACCCACGCTAAACATGTCGCCGTGTCTGCGCGGGTATTTACAGGGGACGCTAGTTTATGTGCAGTTTCCGGAGCCCGCGAGACGCACGAGGTGGCGTATTACCGTCGTATCAAAACCATCAAGAGAGGCGTCGTGTGTGTTTATTGAGTCGACTCAATGGAACAGAAAAACCTGGAATCTGCAAAACATTCCAGAGCTTAATCTACAAAAGCCACTCGCACCGGTAGAACGCGACGGCACCAATAACAGGCTCCTTGCGAGCGTGGGAACTCGCAGAATGCGTGTCGGAGCAGGAGTGCTTGTTTTGTGTCGGTATGCGCCAACAGACAGACAGACAGACAGACAGACAAACAGACAGGACAGGTAACCGTGCCCATCAGGGCGGCCAATTCATTCGTAACCTGAGAGGGGCCTCCATCCCGGTAGCCTCGGTAGGCCTGATCCCCCCCCACCCCACCCCACCTCCACTCCACCTCCACTCCACCTCCACTCCACCTCTGTTGGAACCCGGGATAACCATCAGCTGCTAGCCGAACCGTAGTGACAGACTAAACGATGCTCGGTTGGGGAGGTGGGGGGGGTGGGGGGGTGCAGAGTGGATACACCCCCCCGCCCCCCCACCACCCCACCCACCCCTATCATCCTCCCGAGGTTCCTGCTCATCTCCGCCTCGGTAGACCAACCACAGCGCAGTCTCCACATCGCTATCGTGCCATCTCATGTCATTGCTAACGTCTATGGTTGAACACGCGGCCGTCTTAGCGGACCGAGCGTTAGCCAGTGCTAGCTCATGCTCCGGCTAATTCCACTGTTAACTGTCCTGCGAGAGACTCACTTGTATTGTGACTTTTTTCTCTCCAAGAATAACGTGATATCTTCTCGCTAGCCTGGCCGACAGGATGTTGGCCGCGGGGATAAGACTATTCCAGTAGGAATTCTCCTCCCCTTCTGCTATCTTCGCGTGACCGTTTCTGTCATGGCCGCCGTCAGTCAGAGTTGATTTGGCACATGGTTTGAACTCTCTCGCTGACATTGACTTGATCAATGTCCCGATCCATCCCCCCCCCTCTGACACTATTCTGCAAGGGCACTGTCGCTGCATCCTTGGCTTAGCGTCGGCCAAGGCGGAAAAACATTTCTTCCCCCCTGTTCCAGAATGCTAATGGTTTCAACCAGAACTTTCTCCTCTCTAAAACAAAGTGTGGCACACATAGCTGGTTCTAGCTCACGCTACCGCTAATGTTAGCTGCTAACTCCCAACAACTGACTAAGACAGAGTCCTCATAGAACACGGTGGTCTCCACTTGGTAGAGCAACCCTCCATGGTGTAGGAGTCTACACGTAGCTAGTTCTACTGACAAAGGTAGGAAGTTAGTTCGGGTTGACTCACCCCGACTCACCCCGTGAATTGTAAAGCCGTGACATATTCATCGGGATTAAAAGCTTCATCATTCCAAACAAAGGCGGCTTTCCATAATATTTAAAGACCCAGTGAAAAGAAAATGTCCACTTGGTAGCACATTTCAACGCATCATTCACTCTTTAATCATTCATCATTCATCAATCTATTGTTATTTTAACATCCAAGAACAATCATTAAGCCCGCTCCACGGCTGAATATTGTTTTGTTTCTGATCACCGTGTCCATACAGCGCACATCTCAACCAAATAATAGCCCGTTTCCTCGGCCTTATTCTATCCGGCAACAGGCTAAAACACAACTGGCTAGAATAGAATAGAACTTTATTAATCCCGAAGGAAATTCTTGTGCCAGGTTACATGGCGATACAGTACAATACAACAATATGGAAAACAACAGAATAATACAAATAAACTAACGGATTTACGAATTTACAGTTAAAATATTGAGTTTAGTCACTTGTGACGCAAGCCGATCACGTCGCTGTTGCATTATGCAAGTCAAGATAGGCTCTGGATGCTGTTTCACATCAGTGTGTGTGTGTGTGTGTGTGTGTGTCCAGTTCCCCCTTCTCTCTCTCTCTCTCTCTCTCTCTCTCTCTCTCACTCTCTATCTCTCTCTCTCTCTCTCTCTAGAGAGGAAACTTTGTTCTCTGGTATGAGCGAGATAAGATGTGAAAGGCATCTTCATGACAGCTCATAATGTAAACCCCACCCAATGTATTTCTTTTTTAGTAAACTGTATTTTTAGGCTATGGCAGATATAGGGGGATACCCAGGGGGGGGGGGGTGGCAATCCAGGGTCCCTCCTCCTCGCTAGTGTTCCAGTTGTTACGCCGAAGTCCTACACAGACTCGATGCCAGCGGCGGCTCCTCAGCTGGCCACTAGGCGGTGTGAGGGAGCGGATTTACGTACGCGAGCGCCTGTGTGTGAGTGCCAAGACTTCAGTGACTGTTACTAGAATGAGGTGTGAAATACTGTTTCTCTGTTTCGTCTCCGCCAACCAGTTTGTGAACATTCTACTCTGCGCCGCACTCAGGGGACTGCGTGCACATCCAGTATCACTGCTCGCAGCTCTTTTGAGAGCCACTCACCCGAACATCTTGACACTTCCTTGGGTCTTCTGCAACACACCGGCCAAGTGCAGCGCCCGTTCGGAGCGGAGCGGATTGGGCCGATAGCTGGCAGCTTTCTCGAGAATCGCTCGTCCGAACAACTTCACGCTCTTGCTGGGGGACCTGGGCGAGTCTGCGAGGCTAAATGAGTCAATAGCAGTAACCAGCAAGTAGTCGCCCCCACCGACAGCTCCGGCAGAGGACCGATAAGTAAGAAGAGATGTACATTCAAGCGTACCTGTATAAATCTCTCTGAATCAGTTCGGATTTTCACTTCATGAGCAAACACGAATAGCTTTCAGCACCACATTCCACCGTCTGATTTAATACATTTTTTCTGCCCAGGGGAGGGAAAATGAAAGTCATACAGCAGAAATTTTCCTGCAGTTCTTGTTTGCTATTTACAAGCAGAATTCACCATGGCCACCATCGTGTGCGTCTGCCAGCGAGAGATCATTTCCTTGTTGGAGGCCTTGAGTTCACAACTGCTGCAAGGACAGAAAAAAAAAACACACCGAAAAGATCTGCAGGCTTTATTCGTTCCAAAATAAGAGGCCTGAAGAAATAGGATTAGTTTGCCTAATTTAGCGCCGGTCGGCTCCGAGTTAGGCAGTTAGGCATTTCTTTGGGTGAAACCGGAATGAGAAGAATTTCGGAGGAATTTCAGGTCGTTGGCACACAACCGGGGGGATTTGAGGTTGCCGGCTAACTGGGTAGTAAACATTGTTGTTTGTCGAGCGAGAGTCATAGCATTCAGATCACGCCTCACACGTGAGCTTTGTCGGGGGGGGGGGCCATGGAATTGCGTCGGCTTAAGGGGGGCGCTCGAGTCCCAGCCGAAGGTTCTGGGTTTGATCCTCGAGGCCCGCAGGCAAACTTGTCGGCATCCTACGCCCGAGATGACCCGTTATCCTTATGACTTGCGACCAAACTCGAGGGGGCGAGTCGCTTTGGATAAAAAGTGTCTGCCGAATGACGTGGCCCGACCCAGTACGCTGTCGGTCTTCTAGGTTGTACATAGTATCTAGGTTGTACAGTACTCTAATGATTTGCCTTGTACCTTTTACGCACACGTATTGCCGAGGCGGACAGATTCGACGCGGTGAAATCCAGCGCTGTGCAAACACAAGAGTGAGGAAATCTGAGGGTGTATCGCTTACAAGCCAAATCTCATTCTCCTCCTGGAAACATTGCTCTCACCTAGTAACTGGTAAATACACGTCAACAAAGAATAAGGACGACACGTTAATATGAAACCTCAAGACCTATTCTGCGAAAACGGCTGCAGCGGCGGGCGGGGTGGGCGGGGGGGGGCGGAGGTGGCGACGGTGACGGCGGCGGTGGGGGAGGGGGTGTGACTCAACACATTGGTGTCACTCACGGCCCCGCGGAGAGCCTCGAGAGGCGGCGAGCGCGCTCCGAGCGCACACACAGCGGCGACACACACACACACACACACAAACACACACACACACACCACACACCACACATCACCGCCCACGGAATGCGGCGGCCGCCTCTCCTCGCTGTGCACACGTCAATCACCGGAACCTCTGCAAACTGCCAGGTCTACTGTGTGTGTGTGTGTGTGTGTGTGTGTGTGTGTGTGTGTGTGTGTCAACGTCCCAAAGCATGACAGTGTGCACACACAACAATGCCGTTTGCTGAGTCAGGGGGGGGGGGGGGGGAACCAATTGCACGGCAACGTTAACCTGCAGCTAACTCTGTGGAAGGCAGCGGGTGGCTGCAGATGTGCCCGCAGCTGCGATTGTGTCGACTGCGCGCCGAGACAATAGAACTACTGTGGACAAAGTGTCCATGTGCTTGTTTTTCCATCGGGAGGGTTGGAGCCGCACACCTTTCCAAGGGCGTGCATCCTGTTACAGACAAAGTAGTCACGTGTGCGCCGTTCAAAGCGTGCCTCTGCCCGTTCCAAATGCACGAATATGATTGGATGAACAGTTGTTGGACAGACATACATATATACACACACACACACACACACACACACACACCTGAACCCTCAAAACAAGTGCGGAAAGATAATCAATAGATAACCAATAATCACTGACAAACATCGCAGGACAAAAACAGGTGTCGCTCATCTAACTCTACTGGAGGGGTTAAAGTTGCACAGGTAGTTGACTTATCTCCACGAGTTTGTGAGTGTACTACCCCGACCCGTGCGCCCTGCTACATAAAAGGAGGCGCAGAGTCCATAATTAGTGTTACAAGTGTTTGTCCCACGATGATGATGATGATGGTCTGTCGGGGGGGAAGGTCTGCCTAATCCAGAGGCGTCATCGTCTTCCAGAGTTCAAGTGTCCGGTAATGCACTGCAGCTGTCCGCTTTCCGCAAGCCGGGCCTTCGTTTTTTTTTCTCCTCGGAGAGAAGAAAACATCAAAAGTTCAAAACTATTCTGTCATCGGGTGCCATGCCGGCGCTCGGGAGACACAATTGGATGAGGATGTCGCGAGGTTAATGGCGATACATTGTGATATTGTATAGCAATGGCAAGTAATTCTAATTATATGCATCCGCTTGGCACAAGAACAGTGACTCAGCTTTGAAAACGTTCAGTCATTAGAAACAGGACGCGTTTGTGCATTGTTTCCACGCACTTATACATTTAGCAGCTAACTTAATAACTTTGAACAAAGCGGCAGCTCATGTCGAGAGCTCGCCTACTGCATTGGCGTGATGTTCATTCCAAAACATAACTTTAATGTATGCATGGGGTTGTTGGAGTGTGTGTGTGTGTGTGTGTGTGTGTGTGTTATTCACTGTGCATTACGTTATGTTTTTGTTCGCTTTGTGGAGAGCTATGAGCGGTAGGCCTAAGCACGGGGCTATGATGCAGCTATGCGCAGACATGTTCCATTCTGTCAGAGCGCACACACACACGCATGTGCACGCACGCACACACACACAAAACACACACACACACACACACCAATTCACACGGGCCCCAACGCTGGGAACTCTCGCCTTGAAGGCCGACTCGTACCAGAGCTCTGCAACCGCGGCCCTGCCAAAACATCCCATGCTGTCGTAACTATGTGGGAACTTGCAAAGAGTTGGAGGCGAGTCAACGCACTGCGAAATCAGTGAGACTCAACACAGCGAGCCTCTTCGTGGGACTGGGGGGGGGGGGGGGTGGGGGGCGGTATGAAGAAATGTAGACAGTACGTGTGTGTGAAAAACCAACAGTGAGTGCTTGTAGGTGGAGTGTGCTGCGGTTGGGGGTCAACACAACAATGAGTCAACACACTTGTTCAGGTATTCCCCCCCCCCCCCCCGCTGTTACAGCGACACCAGGCCTGCTTGCTGTTCCAGACAACCCCCAGCACCGGTTAACCAGAAGACCGCGTGTGTGTGTGTGTGTGTGTGTGTGTGTGTGTGTGTGTGTGTGTGTGTGTGTGTGTGTGTGTGTGTGTGTGTGTGTGTGTGTGTGTGTGGTCCCGATCCACGGGCCCTCGTGTGCGTTGTCTCGACTCTCTGCCGCCCCCTAACGGTCTTTACCAGAAAGACGCAACACATTTCTTTTTGTATTGATTTACAAGATCGGCAAAGTGCAAGAAAGTGTAGTGATAATGTATTGTGTATTGAAAATTTTTCAATTTGTCCACAAAAGCCAACCAACATTGGGCCATTTGAAAGATGCTTTTTTTGCTTTTTACAATTTGTACAATTGTCGAAAAAAACAATATATCGCTGATGGTACAATAAGATTTGAACAGAACAAGTTACAAGCACTTATAATATATTTAAAGTGCTGACGATTGCGAGTAAATTACAATTTTCCTACTTGAATTATTAATAAATATTCCATAAATATGCCAACCATATCAGCCTGATAACTGGCACTCTGGGTCTTGCTTCTCTCCTTCTTCTTCTTTTTCTTCTTCTTCTTCCCCTTCTTCGTTGGAGTTCCTCCGATACAGCAACATGTAGGCGGTGCTGTTGGGCATTAAAATTAGATCCGTTGGTCCCATTGTGTTGTGATTATAATTAATATGATAAAACTAAAGTAATGACAACCCGTTGAGAGCATTACCTGCCGGGACTGCTGTATGTATCCCTCAGGTTATCCCAGGTAGCCTGTGGGTTGGAGGGTATGAGATGATTAAATAAGGCAACAACTTAGTATTATTTAATAATATTTGATTGTTGATGGGATCTTTTTTATATTATATTTTCTATTATATCTTTTTTAATTTTCATAGGATGGACATGAAAGGTGGACAGGAATGTGTTAGTAGTTAATAGGTGTAGTGCCATTGTGGCTAGCGCATTCTATTTCCATTCCCATTTACATTTAGGGCATTTGTCAGACGCTTTTATCCAAAGCGACTTACAAAGAGTACATTTGTTGAAGGAGAGACAGCAATATATCACTGTGGTACATAAAGATAAGAATAGAGCAGGTTTCAAGCATTCATAGTTACGAGGCTAATAGAACGAGTTTCATAATTGCTAGGTTGTCTGCATAATAGCTGGGATAAGAGCAGAAGTGCCATTCTGAGTGCATTACCAACATCTAAGAACTAAGAATACAATACGTTACAATATGTTTTGAATCCGCGCATAAAATTCAATTCCTCCCACATATCGTTCCGTGCTAATATCCCGTTTCCCTACGTGAGATACATCTCTGAGCACAAATCTCTCTCACCGGTCCAGTAAAGCTGTCGTTCGCGTAGAACCATTGTCGCCCCGGTGCGGGGCGAACGTACGCAGTGTAGTGTCCGAACATCGCCGTCCCTGAGTGCACGATGACCGCAAACAAGCTGTACTTTGTTCCGCCATTCTGAAACACAAAGCCATTGCTGGGAATATTCTCAAATATACATATCAATGAAAGACATTACATATAGATTTAAAATCTATTATCCATAAATTATAATTATCTAGCAATACAGGGTAGATTTTCAAATGGCTTTTAATATTGTAAAATTCTATACTTTTCCAATATATTGATTGATCGAGCATACAACATACATACATTTTGGAAGTCCTGGGAAAACATATCTTCTCTCAGAATTTCCTGCAAATCGATAGACTCTGGGAATTCGAGGGAGCAGTCAAGTTTGTAAATCCCACGTGTGCAGTTACGGAACCTCTGCAACTGCATGCACAAAATGGTGGGCAGGGAGAGAAGTTTGAATCCCTGTAAAACAGAAAAGAAACGTTTTTTGGGGGGATCTATTTAAGCAATTAATCAATCACATTTGCAAGAAAGAATATTTCTATTCCAATGGATTTTGGTAGATGAAGAGTAAACATTATAAATGTTAATGGGTCAACATCTCTTATTTCCCATAAATGTTTAGACAGGGTCCTGATTCTGACCTGTTTAGTCAGGATCCTGATTCTGACCTGTTTAGACAGGATCCTGATTCTGACCTGTTTAGTCAGGATCCTGATTCTGACCTGTTTAGACAGGATCCTGATTCTGACCTGTTTAGTCAGGATCCTGATTCTGACCTGTTTAGAACAGGAATCTGATTCTGACCTGTTTTAGTCCAGGACCTGATCTGAACGCTGTAGGCAGGATCCTTATTCTGACCTGTTAGCAGATCCTTATTCTGACCTTTTGTTTAGACAGGATCCTTATCTGACCTGTTTTAGTGCAGGATCCTGATTCTGACCTGTTTAGACAGGATCCTGATTCTGACCTGTTTAGTCAGGATCCTGATTCTGACCTGTTTAGACAGGATCCTGATTCTGACCTGTTTAGACAGGATCCTGATTCTGAACTGTTTAGACAGGATCCTGATTCTGAACTGTTTAGACGGGGTCCTGATTCTGAACTGTTTAGACAGGGTCCTGATTCTGAACTGTTTAGACGGTGTCCTGATTCTGACCTGTTTAGACAGGGTCCTGATTCTGAACTGTTTAGACAGGGTCCTGATTCTGAACTGTTTAGACGGGATCCTGATTCTGACTGTTTAGACAGGGTCCTGATTCTGAACTGTTTAGACAGGGTCCTGATTCTGAACTGTTTAGACGGTGTCCTGATTCTGACCTGTTTAGATGGGGTCCTCGTATTGCACTGGGCACAGAAACAACAGTTGATGCCACTCAACTCCTGTAACTCAAACAAGGATGCCATGCACTCTTCCTGAAAAACAAAACATGATAAAACCATTGATAAACCATTGATAAATGATTTTTTGTTAATATTCACATACTGTACAGTATATATGGATCCCTGTTTTCTTGATGTTAACGTTCTACAGTCCTTCTGGTCTGTGGGTTATAATCGGGCGACAATTTCTCTCTTTTTTCTCTTCTTTATTCTTCCTCAAATCAACACCAATACGGCAAGACAGTGTACACCAACTTCAAGGTTCACAACACTTCCCCGTCGCTACGTCACTTCTCTTGTGTAACCCTCTTACGCGTCCCTCCTAAATAACGGCAATTGTCAATCAATCAATTCAATCAATTTGTATGCAAGGGGATATGCAACAGCAACTTAAATGTTACACATGTAAATATACAAATAAAATAATATGTAAAGTGCTATAAATGATGAAATAATTATTGTGTGTAATAGAAAACTTAAAATAATCCAAACATGTCATGTGTACAGTAACTAAGGTTACACATATAATTAGAATTAGCATGTGTTTGCAAACCGTTGTATGTGTCGATGGAAGGATGGATGGATGTATAGCTAGATGGACAGATGTGTAGATAGATGGATGGATGTGTAGATGCACGGATGTTTTTGTAGATGTACTGTATGTGTAGATAGGTGAATGGATGTAGACAGGTGGATGGATGTAGAAAGGTGGATGGATGTAGATAGGTGGATGGATGTAGACAGGTGGATGGATGTAGAAAGGTGGATGGATGTAGATAGGTGGATGGATGTAGACAGGTGGATGGATGTAGAAAGGTGGATGGATGTGTAGATAGGTGGATGGATGTAGACAGGTGGATGGATGTAGAAAGGTGAATGGATGTAGATAGGTGGATGGATGTGTAGATGGATGGATGTGTAGATAGATGGATGGATGTGTAGATAGGTGGATGGATGTGGAGGTGGATGGATGGATGTGCAGATAGGTGGATGGATGTGGAGATAGGTGGATGGATGTGTAGATAGGATGGATGGATTGTGTAAATACGATGGCATGGCATAGTTGTAGATAGATGGAATGGATGTGCTAGATCAGATGGATGGATGTCTGTTGAATAGATGGATGGATGTGTAGACTAGATGGATGCGATGATGTAGATAGATTGGATGATGTTGGAGATAGATGGAGGATGGGGGTAGCATAGAGTGAGTGGATATGTGTTGATAAGATGGAATGGATGTGTAGAATACGATGGACCTGGTGTGTAGATAGATGGATGGAATGGTGTAGCTGAATGGAGGTATAGATTAAGATGGACTAGATGTAACAGATTAGAATAGGCAATGGTGTTTAGATTGATGGAATGAAGGTACGAGCACTACTCAGTAAGATGGAGTGTAGTCTTCGACAATATGGTTTGAGCTGACACCTCACCAGGAGTGGTTCGGGGTGACGTCCTCCCTACATCCGTGCAGGGGCATAGCGCTGAGCAGTGTAGCTGGGCCGGGCCTTGAACTGAGCGCAACAACCACAGACACCTGCCAGGTGGACCTCCCACGGAGACCCCGGTAGAAGACTCTGGACCTTCAGGACCTACAAGTGAGGGGTGCAGAGAGCAGCTTAGACCCAGTAACAGTTGGAAAGCAACAGCATATTACAGTATAGTGGACTAGTGGACTAGTTCAATAGCACCACTATACCGTGACTGTATTACTAGTTACCATTACGAATTGTTTAAAGTTGTTTTTAATTTGTCTAGAAGAATACTGCAGGAGTGAATGGGGAGTACGCATTCCATTGTACGTGTTACAAATGGCAATGAAGAAATCTTGAACTCTTGTAGAATAGGGGAGTGTCTAGTGTGTTTGATACTTGAGCTGAGAGGTAATGGGTTAAGCAATAGTCGGATATTTTTAGCTTAGCTATCAGGTTTGTCAGAATCTGGCTATCATGGCTATCTGCTCTGAATATCTCTTCAGTATGTCATGGGTGTGTGCAGTCTGGACTTCATTCAGTATCCGTGTAGACGTGATCAGATGAATCGTTATGATTGAACAGAAACAACACAAACCAAGGCTGGGTCATCCATCTGCTGCTGCATGAAGCCGAGGATGGCCAAGAAGACCTCGTCTGCGTCATGCTGTATGTTCACTGCAACAAGGGACAACCAGTCGACATCATCATCATCATCATCATGAGGGTTTGGTTACCGGAAACCCGGTAACCAGTATGGGACCAGTTCCTACCTAACTACCAGACAAATTGAATGCAGGCTTCATGGCCTCATGCGAGTCGACACCCTCATCATCTGCGCCAACTTCATAATTATCACCATCATCATCATCATCATTATCACACGATGATCTTCATAATCACCGCCGTCTTCCTCGCCTACACCTCCACCTTCATCAACATCAACGTCATGAACATGTAATGTGTGGTCATATATTCTGCCGAGGTCCCCTCACGTCGGATGTGTTGGCGGTCCAGGCAGCGGAGGAAGTCCCTGTGGGGCGCCGGGTGTGAGGTGTCTCTCCACATGTCCCCCAGGAGCGTCTTCAGCTGGAAGGGCACGTTGGCGGCCTCGTTGCGCACAGACGACGCGTCCCACCTTCAGACGACGGGATACTCGCATCATATTCAATTCAATTCAATACAGTTGACAGTCTCAAAGGGCTTCACAGGCCATATGATTATGGGTTGTGATTATGACCCCCCCCCGCCCCGCCCCCCCTCCCCTAGTCCTATAGGGCAAGAAACGACTCCCTTAACTAACAAGGAAGAACTAACTCAAGAGTGGGGGATCCCTCCGTCCATCCAGGGACAGCTCAGACTGTTTAGGTTGAGTTAAAAAAAGAAAAGCACATTCTTCCATCCAACTCGACGACACGAGTGATGAAGACTCTTACTCATCTAGGATGCTCTTCAGTTCCGACGTCGCAGAGAAGCTCTGTAACAAGGCGTTGACGCAACAGGTCAGCCCGTAGTTGTCCAGACCTCGCAACTCTGCAAAGATAAACCAGAAACAAAGTAACATCAGATCGCGGATGTTTTTGTTTTAAAGTAGTTCCCCGGTCAGGTCGTTCTCGTATTTTAAACAAGAAACAAGCAGCACGTCTTACCTGTCCGGCAATACGGTCTGGACGGCCTCGACCACACCTGAGCCGCCATGGCGCCGTACTGTGAGGGATAACGTCCGCGGAACATACCTGTGATCAGAGCCGACGGAACAGCGTCGCTATAGAAGAAGTCCCGTCAAGTCAACACTGAACAGCTGATGACGACGATGACGACGACGAAGAGGCGTGGGATCGCTCGGTTTCGTTTTCGCGCCGTCGCTTCCGCCGCGACGCGCACTTCACCACAAACGAAACTTACCCAGCTGGCACCGCGCCTCAAGAGTACGAGATGATCGTTTGATTACATTAGTTTATTAGTTGTAGATACAATATTTTTAGTTCAATATGTATGTTCTATCTTATCTTCTTGCTATTTTATAACAATAAGCATTATTATTATTATATTATATCTTTTTGGCCTACTTTTCTTTTGCGTGCTGTCGCCTGCCACGTCACAAGAAGGTCACGTGTCTGAATGACCCCGTGTTGTGATGTACGTGTGACTATAAAACACTTTGCCTCGAGTTTGACTTATACTATGAGTCTTCTTTAATAACAAATAGGATGATCTTACTTACAGGAATTGTTTCATATGAATGGAACCACAGGAATGATGATGATGATGATGATGACACTTATGAAATACTGTGTTATGTAATAAACACAAGGGGGGGGGGAATAATTTCATCCAGACACTTCACATGAGTAACAAGGGGTGTGCGCCTATTATTGTATTATGACTTTATTAAAACAAGCGAAAACATTAATTACATCTGTACCACAAAGTCTCAATTATAAATGTTATGTTGTCATCTTCATCAGAAGGGCAACCCCAACGACACCAGTGTTTCTCTGCTGTTCGGTGTCCTTCCCTCGGAGCTAGGCTGAATAATGCGGTTTAAACATGACGTTCCACATCTGTTTTAACAGCTGGAGGAGTTTGTTGATCCACAGGTAGGAAGAAGGAAGTGCTGTAGAGGGGAAGAGAAAAATGATTCAACTTGACCGGCATGCTTTGGGGCACCAGACATAATAATAAAAATTGTAAATAAAATGTATAAGTGCTTTTATAAGTAGGCTACTCAAAGTAGCAACCGTTCACAAAAATAGCCACCGTTCATATAAATCCAACTCACAATAGTACCATGAAAGTCATAGTAAAAACATATTTAAAGAATACAAGAGTACAATTAATTGAAATATTATCAAAATCGCCATATGGCCAAGTGCAATATCCAATGTATTTTTTCATTCTACATTCTTCAAATGATAGGGGTAGGGAGTGAGGCAGTGGATTCCCGGGGGGGTGGCTACTGACCCGGGTTCATCTGAACGACCAGTAAGTAGACAAGCACCACGGCCATGACGAGCCTGCGGAGGAGAGGAGACCACCCAGAACCGCCGCTCGGAGACAGGCTCCTCCACAGGAGTCGCAGCATGGCTTGAAGTTTGTCCCTCAGGGCCCCTGTACGACGCAAACAAACGGCAAATCGCAATGCATTCAGATACTTTCCGTTAGGGCATTGCCATTGCATTGAGGATCGAACCCAGTAGTTTTCAGCAAGGTGTCAAACAACTTAGCCACTGGACTATCCTAACAATCCAAAACTAAAATCTGACATGAGATGGATGTTACAGGATTTGGACATGTTGGCTTGGAAGAATTCTGTTTGTAGATTATTATTATTCAGTAATAAGAATTCCACTTATTTCAGGATGATTACATAGTGTATCAGACAGCGCATGGCGGGGCGAGACTGCAGTTGTGTTTCTCACCACCAGAGGGGGAGGTAGGCACAGGGACACCCGGGCTCGGGCTGTGCCTGCCGTCGTCCGGTGGCGTCTCCCGACTTTCAGCTTCTTCTTTTTCCGCCACCACCTCCAGGGCCAGCCGCCTCTGGTCCTCGCTGAACGCCCGGCCGCCCACCTCGCCGAGAACCAACTGCCGCGCGTCCTCCGTGTGTCCGAGCGGCAGGAGCACGCACAGCAGGTACAGCTCCGCCACCGTTCTGTAGGAAGCCAGACCAGCGGTCGCCGGGCAGAACAGCCAGAGTCTGGCCGCTTCCTGTATGGCGGCTTCGTGCCCCACTTTAGAATAGAGCAGGATGCTGTCGTTGTATAAACGAGGAAGAAAAGAAACACAGTAAATAAACTAATTATGAAGAGAACAGGAATAGAAAACAAAAACGGCTAAGGTTTCCCTACCACATCTGCATTATGTCGGCAGGTATTTCCTCCGGCCGCTCGTACTGGCGGAGAACCCACGAGAGCACAGCCGGCCACTGGTCGAGTTCCGCCAGGGCTTGGACCCCCAAAATACACAGGCCCTCCTTCGCCTCGCCGCACCTGGAGTGATCAGTGAATTTTTCATTCAATGGAGAACGTAAGGAGAAGGTATGGATTACTACGGCATCTTGCTCAGACGCCCACAGGTTGTTGCATTGGGGATTGAACCCGTTACCCAAGTAAATCAAGCGCCCCCAACCACTAGACCGCCCTGCCACCAAATCCATCCAACACCATTGACAACCTATGAACCAAGGTAGACATGATCTTTCGAGAAGACTTATTTTATAGTAAGGATAATTCCTTCTAATTACCATGCTACATCATCGTGTGCAATATTCTTAATATTCTTTACATCATGTGCAATACTACTTCTCACCATTATTACCCTTCAATATTACCTTTCATCATCATGTGCAATAATCCTCATGTGCAATACTACTTCTCACTACTACTGTACTTGTAGTGAGAAGAACTTGTCCTATTTCCTGAATATCTAACCTATAATTTTCCTTAGGCTTACCATGCAATGAAACATTTCTACATGTATTATTGTATTGTATTATTCTATTGTTTATTACTATAGTTTATTACTCAATGCTTATGTTGTTGGTATTTTGAGCAACCTCTGGCACAAGAACTTCCTTCAGGATTAATAAAGTTCTATCTTATCTAATCTTATTTTATGTTATTTGGTTCCAAGCTGTTCACCTGCTGTCTTCTTTGTCATGTTCCTCCAGAAGAGCCAGCCCCTTGTCACACAAGCCGAACGACGTCTGGAAGTCCCGGTGGACTATGAACTGCTCCGCCGCGGTGTCCAGCAGGTGAAGCACCCGCGACACACCTGAGCCCGGCGGCCGTGGGGCTGCTGGGGCTACTGGAACCGCGGAGGACCAGCGACCCGAGGCTCTCCATGCCGCTCCGGGACAACTTCACTTTGTATACACACAGTCCTTCTTCACACTGCCGGGGTCACGGGTCCCGCTCGCAGCCAATCAGCTACGAGCGGGGGGGTCACGTGGTCGCCGTGACCCCCCCCGCTCGTCTCTGACGCACAGTGACAGAGACACAGACAGAGGGCAGCCAATCAGCGTCGCGCCTCTGCCAGAACGCGTCACTCGTCTTCCGGGGTGTCAACACGTGTGACCGAGTGTGCTTGCGTGGATCTGTTATTGTGTTCTTATTCGTTTATCTTCGGTAAGTCAGAGCTCCGTGTTTCTTCTTTCTTGTTGTCTGTGTGGTTAGTGAAGTGCCTCAAGATCATGTCTAATGTCTCCAGATAAATATAATAAAGCGCGGCGCTGTGAGTCGTACTGTTATGCAATGCTAATGCTAATGCTAACAAGCTGTCTGTGTGGTTTTCCGATGATAGCCAATTTAGTTTTGCTTTGTCAAAAATAACAGTCTGTTAATAAACATAGCGGACACGTGAAACTTTCAGTGTTTTTCAACCTTTTTTGAGCCAAGGCACATCAGACAAAAAATGTCTCATTCGGTGTCAGCAAATACATTTGTTTGGCATCGGCGTACAACTCGGCATGTGCAATCCACGCACAACAACGTTATAAGAGAGCTTTTTATTGGGAACAAACATTTAACTGAACATTCATTACTGCACGGGTCTGATTTTCAAGACCCGCACGTGCAAATACCGAAACCCGCCCACCCGCAACACATAACCCGCAGCCCGACCCGAACCCGCATATCCTATAATAACTGGGAATATAAAACGCACGGCACCACCTGACGATCTCTCACGGTGCACAACCACCATCTTTAAATGGCAGCCAAACACTGAAACTCATGGGGTTTTTTTGGTTGTTGTTGTTTTTTCTCCAGTTAAAGTTACAAAATAAATGGCCAAGAGCCTGCGTAGCAAGTGGAAGAGGAAGATGCGTGCGGAGAAGAGGAAGAAGAACGAGCCCAAGGAGCTGGCCCCGGCTGAAGCGGACCCTGGCGAACGGGAAGGCGGCGATGGAGGAACATGCAGGAAGGTCGCCACCGTGGTGCCCGCGGCGACACTCAAGGAGAAGAAGAAGAAGAAGGAGGAGGGGGTGGTGGACATGGAGGGGGGCGCCGAGGGGGCCCGCCGAGGTGGACGCGTGAGCAACAATGTGTGGATTCAATAATGCAGCAGAGAGGATTTATTAAATAACCAATCACCCAAAAAAAAACACTTTTCCTCCAGGGCAGGGCGGCACCCTAGCACCCTCTACTGGCCAGCCACCACTGTTGTTGTAGTCGTAGGAGGAGGAGCAAGAGGAGGAGGAGGAGCAGCAAGACTAGTAGTAATAGTAGGAGGGAGCAAGAGGAGGAGGAGGAGGAGGAGTAGTAGTAGTAGTAGTAGTAGTAGTAGTAGTAGCAGGAGAAGGAGGAGGAGGAAGAGTAGTAGTAATAGGAGGAGGAGCAAGAGTAGTAGCAGCAGCAGCAGCAGCAGGAGGAGGAGGAGAGAGTAGTAGTAATAGTAGGAGGAGCAAGAGTAGTAGTGGTAATATTGAAAAGTAATATTGCACATGATATTAGGAATATTGTACATGATGATGAAAGGTAACATTGCAAGGTAATCTAATTTTGGCACCCAGAAGGTGTGAAATACTTGTGGTGGTGGTGTTGTGATCATAATCTTAAGGGTTGTTATGGTGTGTGTGTGTTTCTCTAGATGGGAAGATGGATTTGGACAGCAAACGCAACAAGAAGACTCACCTGGACGAGAACGGACAGTATCCCACGTGGATGAGCCAGCGGCACACCAAGAAACTGAAAGCCAAGCGGCACGTCAAGAAGGACGGCAAGTTCAAGAACAAGAAGAACATCGCCTGGTGAACCGGGACGCACCCAAACTGGACATTTGCTTCCACACGATCCTGAAGTGTGGGTGTGTGTGGGGGTGTGTGTGTAACCGTGGTAATGATGGACGTGGGGGTGATCGGTTTGTTTCACAGCCGCTGACACTGAAGTTATTAAAGGGGCCCTATTATACCACCAGGTGTGAGCGTGATTAGCCATTACAAGCAGTTTCAAAATGACCATGTGGCTAAAATTGTCATTGTGACGAAGTGACATCACAAGTGGGAGTGTCTCCCCAGATCTATGCTAACTAGATCAGACTACCTCCAGTGGACTGTATCTGAACTGGTCTCATCAGCATACGTCTAGGTGAACATGCCCACTCTCACTTATTTTAGTCATGTGACGGCTTGTAATGGCTAATCACGCTCACACCTGGTGGTACAATAGGGCCCCTTTAACAGTTTGCAGCAGAGAATACAAGTTCCTGCACACGCTTTGTTCAGGAGGTTGTGGTCACTGGTTTCAACATTGGTCTACCAAAACGGATGCATGATCCCAGATTGGCTAACGCAACCTCAATGCGAAAATGGACACTTGTATGTTTTATGATGTTGTCTCACAGCATTCTTCGTCAATATTTGAGGAGATGGTGAAAAACATGTCAATTAAAAAATATCATTTCTATAGAAATTCTGTTTTGCAAAGTTTTATTTTTGTGGCGATTACAAAAGTGGAAGACAATTCTTAATTCATACATATTAAATTACTGTTGAATGTTCCAGTCCTAAACACAGTTCTACTCAGGCCAAGTACTCTGGTAAGCTAGTAGCAAGTATTCTCATCTTGTGAAAAGATGGTAATTTCCACCGTGACCCAGCGGGGAAAGTAACTTTTTCAGTTTTGTGCGGAATTATTTAAATTGGTATCTAATAAAACCACTCCTGCAATATTCTTCTACCGATGGCTAATTAGTCAAAGTACCTTGCTTGACATCACTTCCTCTCAAGCCCCCAGTGTAACGACTAGAATTCCCCTCGGTTGACTTTCCCACAGTGGAATAAATTCAATTCTGTAATACTTTTAAATTTCAACAAAAGCAACATGTTGGGGAAAAAAAGTGACACGGTGCAGGTTTAGATTTCATCGTGACTAATAAAAAAAATATCAAATGATAAAAGGAGTGGGGGGGGCAGTTGGTGCTGTCGGGATGAGAGTGCTGCGTGGTCGTCACGGCAACATCTGGACGTACGAGGCGGGAAACAGGCCGCTGCGACCGCCACACTGCCCCTTCCACCAGCCTTCGTCCACCATCTCGATGTTGGTGATGATGTCGTCCACATCAAAGGTGATCTCGTCGTCGGCCTCTGTGGAACAGTTAAATCGGGTTGGTGGTCGCTGTCGAGTTGGTTGCTATGACGATGTATTGTTATGTAACAGCACTAGGAAGAAATCAATTATGCTAAGATTTCAGACTGGTAAATGGATTGCTTTACAGTGTTGCCTCACATTCACCCATTCATACACCGACGGCGGTGCCAACCATGCAAGGTAACAACCAACACGTCAGGAGCAGTTAGGGTTAGGTGGTGTCTTGCTCAGGGACACCTCCACACTTAGCTAGGAGGAGCCCGGGGATCGAACCAGCAACCTTCCTGTTGTCAGACAACCGCTCTTATCTCCTGAGCTACTGCCACCCTCATCTGTACTCGGTATTTTATATAGACTATTTCATAAAAGATGACCAGAGAACATGCTCACTATATTGTGATTGTGAAAATGTCCTATATGATATCAACATTATACCATCGAGCACAGAACACATGACGTACGAAGAGATCTTTTCACATACCTTCCTGGTAACTGTACAGCGCCTTCGCCGTTAGGCTGCAGGTGAGCTCTTCATAATCGGCCTCATCTGGGAGAAGTAAAGTCCAACAGTAAGTAAAGTCCAACTAACTATCAGCCTGGGATACCAACGTCCCCCCTCTTATTGGACCACTGACCAGGTGCAGGAGGTGGAGCCTCGATGTCCTCATAGTCTGCTTCGTCGTCCAATTGCTGTTGACGAGGAAGAGGTCCGGCGTCATCCAGGAAGTCATCTGCTGGCGGCTCCTCATATTCGGGTTCTTCCTGGATGCGGAACAGACAAGACTATTGGTTACAATGGTTACAATACATTGGTGAAAAGCATGTCACTTTTATACACATGTATATACTGTACATATATATTATAACAATGCAACACACACAATACAACTGTATATACATATGTATTATTTTTATATGTGTTGCTATTTTATATTACAATTATATTTGATATTGTACTTGATTCTGTATCTGCTTGATTCTGTACAGTATATTTCACTTTTGTACCTTTTTACTTTCCGAGTCATTGTAAAATTTTCCTTCATTTCAACTGCATTTTTTAAAAACTGACGGCAACGTAAATGTTTACTTTGCCAATAAAGCTCCTTTGAATTGAATTGAAAAGAGAGTCACCTCTTCGTTTGACCCTGGATCGTCCTGCGGTCTCCAAGGCAACTTCGGCTGGGTTTCTGTGTAAACCGGAACTGCCTGAGGAACGGTGCCAGGGAGAGGAGGAGGGTAACTCTGCCTCTCCAGTGCCTCTCTGTCCTGCTCCTCCTGAAAAACGTTGTAAAGGACTCCCATTATACCACCAGGTGTGAGCGTGATTAGCCATTCCAAGCGGTTTCAAAAACCGGTTTCATCGGCCCGTTCTGAAGTGGGAGTGTCTGTCCACCCAGATGTACTGTATTGCTGGACAGATCAGCCCGATCCCATTTGTGATGTCAAAAGCAGGAGGTGAAATGGTGAATCACGCTCACACCCGGTGGTATAATATGTCTCCTTTACAATACAAACCACCACTGTGGACATGCCAGCGTCGTTGTAGCACAAAGAGGAGGAGGAACCGTTACCTGCTCCCTGCGTTCTGTCTCCTCTCGCGCCCTCTCCTCCTCCTCCTCCTCTCTCGCGTTCTCCTCCCTCGCCTTCTAAAAGACAAAGCGAAGAAGTATGGCCAAACGTTAGAGAGTTGAAGGTCCCTCGAGAAGTTCCTCAGATTCAAGATTTCTTTATTATCATACAGTATGTACAATGGTACGAGTACAATGGAATGCTTACACATTCACTCCTGCTCACTCCTCCACAACTCTAAACATTTCGTAATAGCACCTAGTAAGTACAGTAAAAAGTTTTCTTCTAAACTGTATTCTTCTAAACAAATACTAAAACAATAAGTGATATAGTACCTAATAAGTACGGTAAAGAGTCAAAAGTGACAAGTAAAGTAGCAATACTCTGGCCGTTGGTGCAAAAATGTAAGTAATAATCGTAAGAAGAAAAAAAATAATAATCCAATGGTGATGAACAAGGTGTGGCTTCCTCCACAGGAGTTCCTGCGTCTGCTGTTACCTGCTCCAGTCGCTGCCTCTCCTCCTCGTGTTCCTTGCCCTCCTGCTCCTCTCTCTCCCTCTCCTTCTACAGAGAGGGAGAGGAGGGAGAGACGAAGCAGACGTCAAAACCTTGAAGTGTGTTGAATGTTCCTCAAAGTGTTTCAGATGCACAAGACCATTCTGCTATAGTCCTGCCCTCACTTACTTGTACTTACTATATATACTTACTATATATATTATACTCAATATTCAATCAATACTTCTGGAGTCAACATAAATGGTAAATGGATTGCATTTATATAGCGCCGGTCGTTACCTGCTGCCTGCGCTGGGTCTCCAGTCTCTCCTTCTCGTCTTTGGCTCGCCTCCTCTCCCGCTCCTCATCCACCCTCCTCTTGTTCTCCTCGCCGGACGCCTTGGCCATGTTCTCGAAGCGGGCCTTCAGCTTGCCAGCCCCCGCGCTCGCTAGTCGGTGCACAGACACAGCACCGGTGAGTCGGCTGTGTTGTCTTAATTAAGGTTGGCGCGGAATGGATGCATAGGGGACAGTGTTGTGGTGAGGGTGTTTGACTCCTAAAAGCCAAAAAGGGAAACCGGGTTCGATTCCCAATGTAGGGAGATTCCTAACCCCTACTTGCCCCATAATGCTATGTATCCGAATGAAATCCCATTCTTCAAAATGATTGTGTATTCCAAAGTGTATTCTGTGTGTGTGTGTGTGTGTATATATATATATACAGTACATGTATATTACATATATATACAGATATCTTTAAACCTGAATTACTTTTATCTTAATCAATCACATTTTTCCTATACTTCTACTCAGGGCCGTTACAACAAGGTCGGCAAAGCGGGCAATTTCCTGGGGGCCCCCCGAGCTGCAAGGGGCGGCCCCCCATTTTATCGAGGGCCCACAGAGTGCCCAGAAACGCCCCCTGCTCCGCCAGCTATGGCACCCACGTTCCCCATTGGATAGCCCAGTCCAACGTTTGAAGTGTTTTATTGGAAGAGAAAGTGGAGTGGGAGTAAGACTTACAAGCCTCCACCGGCTGTGTCTTGGTGTACGCGGAGGAGGGCTCTTCCATGTCCGTGAAGGACGAGGCACTCTGGAGGATTTTCCAAATGATACAGAACACAGCTTTTAGTGACAGAACCTGCGGGCAAACGACGACGACGTTCTGTACGGCCTGAGTCACGCTGTCTCCATGGCTCCGGGAGTCTGTCAAGTGAATTGCACGTAGAGACACCTAAGCTAAGCCCTTTTCCAAAATAAAGTTTCATAGCACGACTTCCCTACCACCTATCGAACATTGCTTTGTGAAGAAACGGCGTCCGGAAAATCGTAAGCATACTCACTTTATCGATGCGGTCGGTCTGCACGCCGTACCGCCCTCCGAAACCCTTTGAATAGTCTACGACGAAAACACCAACAGAAAGGGTCAGTCAGTCAGTCAGTCAGTTGCCACCACACCGATGATAACTCGTATAACATACTCGGGCGTGAATGTCTACGTTGTCCTTGTCCGCGCCAATTTCCCGCCAAAAACCTTAGCGTAGTCTAAAAAATGTCTTCTGAACAGTATCCCGATAGACATAAATACTAAAACAGCCCCGAACAATTCGTAATATAGTACCTAATGAGTACGGTGAAAGTAAAAAAAGTGACAAGTAAAGTAGTAATACTAGCCCACGTAACCCTTGAACTCACCTTTTGCGACTGGTGTTTTTCTGTTTGGCCTTTATAGTCGTATCCCACAGCGGCCTGGTCCACGCGATCCTTCTCCACTCCGTATTTCCCGCCAAAACCCTTGGAGTGATCTGTCAACGGCCACACCACCACGGGGGCGTTACAGAGCTCAGCGGAGGGAGCTCTGGGTTTCGAAATCCCGGGTGTTGATGTCCAATGTTTGCCGCCGTCCTTGAGCGAGGCACCCGAACATCTCGCCGTTTCTTTCTTTGCATTCACCAAGAGTTCACACTTTGGATGGAAGTGTCTAAATACTGAAATTAGCGTAAACTGAACACGGGCTAACGATAAGCGAAAGCATTTAATCGAGCAAAAGGGTTCACTGGTTGGAATAAAGCAAAACTCAGTACCTTTTTGTGATGTGTGCTGTTTGAGCTCCTCTTTGTGTTCGAACCCCAGGGCAGACTGTAGAGACAAGAGTGTGTTTAGCAGTCGACCCCCAGAGCATCGAGTCGAGTTCACACTTTTTTTTTATCGAGTTTCCACCCCCTCACCTTGTCCACCGCGGTCTTTCTGAACGCCAAATTTGCCACCAAACCCGTGCGCTGCATCTGTCTGGGACGAGTGCTGCTCCACCTGTGCTACAAAGTCATGCCCCATGGCCCCCTGGGAAATTGAAAAATTAAAAAAAACAAAAACAGAATGAGTCTACGATCACCTCAGATAGTGAGCTCAGTGAATTTAAGTTCAGCCATTTTGTTTACGACTCCAAAGTGAAACAATAAATTGCATGGAGAACTTGGCGACTGTCTGGAGGTCAACGGTGAATAGAGGAGATGGCAATAAGTGAATAATTAATAAATTATTAACTTGAATAAAGTTGCATGTCATCACTGTGTGATTACACTGATTATTCAACTCCTATAAAGTCAATGAAGTCTTGTATTAATCTTTATATTTTACTTTAGCCCTCGGTATGTAATATTCATACACAATGTCAATGCAATGCCCCATGAAAGAAGTGGAACAATGAATCAATGAATCAATGATTATGGATCAATTATCACATGATTGTCAAAATAGTTCTGCGTTAAGTTAAAATAAGATGTACTTTATCTTTAGTACAGAGTGTGGCAGAGAGTGTGGATAAAAGTTAATCTTCAAAAGTTAATCAGTCAACTTAATATACCTTTTAGCCTGGCTTTTAGCAAGTGTGTGTGTTTATATTGTACTGTTGTTTTACAGTACAATAGTACAGTTTTACATTTGATTTTATTTATAATTTTGGTATATTTTAATTAATTTAATGAGTTTCTTTTTTAACTCGTCCTTCTTCCGCTTTTATATTCAGCATTTAGAGTTGCATTTGATGTACGACTGAATAACATTTTATTGATTGACTGATTGATTAACTGAAGTAGCGGTCAGCAATAATAATAACAACAACAACAACAACAACAACGGATGTAACTGATCGACCTTGTCCATGCGGTCCTTCTCCACGCCAAACTTCCCCCCGTATCCATAGGAGGCCTTGGGGGCTTGGGCCAGCTCTCTCTCCTTCCCCCGCTGGTGCTCCTGGGACACCGTCTCCCTCAGCTCCGCCACACTGTGGGGGGTCACAGAAGTCAGGGCGGAAGGGACAGACAGACAGACAGACAGACAGACAACCTGTTTAGAAGAATATTTTTACTGTACTTACTAGGTACTATTGCTCATTGTTTAGAGTTGTTTTAGAATGTATGTGTAGAAGAATACTGCAGGAGTGAACGGG
This sequence comes from Coryphaenoides rupestris, assembly GCA_002895965.2. NCBI lineage: Eukaryota > Metazoa > Chordata > Actinopteri > Gadiformes > Macrouridae > Coryphaenoides > Coryphaenoides rupestris. The sequence goes on along the minus strand of PIJE02000722.1, from coordinate 19,421 downwards.
GAGTAAGCATTTCATTGTACTTGTTACATATGGCGATAAAGAACTCTTGAACACAGACAATACTATAATATAAGAAGAATGTTAAAAGGAAATTTCAACTGCCATCACATCGAAAAGGAATCATTAGAGGAATCTCTATGTATGTATGTACAGTATGTACTTATATGTGTGTGTGTGTGTGTGTGTGTGTGTTGGTGTGTGTGTGGGTGTGTGGTGTGTGTGTGTGGGTGTGTGTGCGTGTGTGTGTGTAAGCAGGCCTTTTTCAAACGGGCACATGACTAGTTTGTTTAAAAATGTGATTTTCTCACATTTTGGTGTGTGGACGGGTTTTACTCTCCTTGAGAAACTTAACAAGCGATACCTCTGTGGTGGCCTATGCATCGACTGACTTCTACTTCTAACTCCATCTTCTATTCCTGTATTCATCGTGTGTGTGGTGAGCTCGTTTCGCATTCATCACCCAAGCGAGCAGCGGCGGCGGCAGCCATATTAGGAGTGAGTCAACACGCGACCGACCCTCTGCTAACTTCCTCTTCCTGTTTGAAACTGTGTCAGCAACGCTCTCTCTGGACGAACTGAACCCACATCAATGGCGAAGTTCTGCTAACGTTCCGGCGGTTGTGTTTTGGCGAGCTCACCTGATGGGCGCCATGCGCCCGGAACCCTCGACGGTCTTGGCCCCCCATCTCTGCTCCTGTTCGGACACGTCATTCTGAAACACACACACACACACACACCCCCAAAAACATTAACAAAATGGGAACTGAACTTTTTTTGACATTAAGTTTGACACAAAGGGCAGTTAGTAGTGAAGAGTATAGACAACCTGCAGGGTGGGAGGGAGGGAGGGAGGGAGCGAGGGAGCGATGGAGGGAGAAAGGGAGGGAAGGAGGGAAGGAGGGAGGGAGGGAGGGACATTAATGAATGCCCTTTCAATGTATTTTGATGTGGATTTGAAGTTCTCTGCAGGCAGAAGTCGAGGCGGACAATTTTATGTGGCGCCCGTTGTTGAGAGTTGTTGAAGTCCTGATGTGTTCTGTATGTACAGTATGCATGTCAGTCTGTATGTCAGTCTGCATGTCAGTCTGTATGTCAGTCTGTATGTCAGTCTGCGTGTTTCAATGTTGTGGAAGCTCACCTCAAAGTCAGGGTCGGTCTCCCAGTCGTCCGTCTCGGCCGCCACCTTCATGCTCACACCGTGGCCCGCGACTGACTTCCACATCTGATGGAAACAAACCGAAAACCCCCCACAAAAAAAAAATAAGTTGTTTCTGGCAAACACAATATTATGAAGCCACTATTGTAGACATGTGCTGTCTATGTATGTTCAGTGCCGTACAGTTTGTAATGCTGTAACTGATTTTATTTAGAGATTCTCATTTGCAAGGAAAAGAAAGAAAAAAAAAGTCATGCAACCACAATTTCTGGTCTTGGTAAATCACAAAAAGGAAGTTGTTATTTTCGGCACAGAGCAGCATTTCCTCATCAGAAAATACACGGAAATGATACATTGTCTGTTTTGTATTATATTGTGTATACAATATAATATACAATATATCAAAAGAAATGGAAAGATTGAAAGATATATATGACATACAGTACACTGTGAGGTGGTTGTGCTGTGAATCTGAAGTAGGCAGGCTGGAGACGCAAAACTGTTACACAAGATAATACAAAGTTTGTGTTTTAGTCAGGTTAGTCATCTCAGATACTTTTCCATCCAAGAAGTAGTCATGATTGCAGACTAGTCTAAATGTACATTCTTGCCATGGCTGAACATTTCAATAAAATACAAATAAAAACACAAATAAAGTTTACGGTCAAACCCCTAGAGACTACTACAGCCTAATAATAATAATAATAATAATATAAGATAAACATTGTGTCCAAATACAGAACAAAACGCAAAGATCAATGAAGACAACGAGACGCGGCTCACCTTGAAGTGCGCTGACGCTCCACGGTGTCGCGAGCGCGCAGAACGAGGGTGTGACACGCGCGTGGACGAGGACGTCCGAGATGACGAACACGCGTTACTTCTGCTCCGTTACTTTTACTCAAGTGACCCTTTTGATGTGTACTTTGATACATTTTATTATTTTATAATTTATTATTGTATTATTTTATATTTTATATATATATATATAGGCTACCACATCCCAAAGGTGCTCTATTGGATTGAGAACCAATCTGGCCATTCTCCTCTGACCTCTGACCTCGCCCAGAGAACTGCCGCTCACTGGATATTTTCTCTTTTTCGGACCAGTCTATGTAAACCCTGGAGATGGTTGTGCGTGAAAATCCCAGTAGATCAGCAGTTGCTGAAATACTCAGACCAGCCCGTCTGGCACCAACAACCATGCCACGTTCAAAGTCACTTAAATCACCTTTCTTCCCCATTGTGATGCTCGGTTTGAACCTCAGCAGATCGTCTTGACCGTGTCTACATGCCAAATGCATTGAGTTGCTGCCATGTGATTGGCTGATTAGATATTTGCATTAATGAGCAGTTGAACAGGTGTACCTAATAAAGTGGCCGGTGAGTGTATATATAATGGCAGGTGGGTATATTATTTTTTATTATATTATGCAATGTTGATACAGCCCATGTGGTTCATTGTGCTATACTCTAGGTATACGTTCTAGGTTACTATACTCTCTTATTGAACATAACAAAATAATACAATGAACTCCACACATAGAAAACATATCCACATCAGTAGCGTCAGAAAACCACTAGATGGCGACCAGAGTACCACGCAAAAACGTGGACTCCGCATTGGGCTCTACGTCCTGCATGTCCTTCAACTTAATTAGATTTCTCAATAAAAACGGAAAACGGTTATTGTACATTTGCTGTAGTATTGTCAATGGGTTTTTAAAGACATCTTGCAAAAGGGCCCCCAGCCAGAAGCTAATGTCATTTGGGCCTTGGCATGAAAACCGTTGGGAACCCCTGATTTATAGAAATACTAAACTGCAGAAATTCAAGTGGAGGCCTAAATAATGTATGCCAAATGAAGAAAGCAGAACAATCAACAGATTCAAATTGAAAGCGTTTAATTGGAATCATTACTGTTTATATTTATTGGTCAACCATTACAAATGCCCTGCGTCGGCCGCATTTCAAAAACAACTGATCCGATTCAAGTCACCTTAGAATGATTCCTACATATTACAGCCCTTGTAAAAAGTGAGATGAGGAAAAAACGTTTACCGGCGAAGGTGAAACACCACGAGAACAGTATAGATATACAAAGATAAGTTTGGTGCGCAACTTTTCTTCCGTTATTGTTTTAACCAAAGTTTTGCAATGCCAATGAAGAAGTTTTTCAGCACATAGGTAACAGACAGTAACAGATAAAACACAATTTCGACGGAGGCAATAAATTACGCTGTGGCACAGTAGTGCGACGCAATGGTGGTTTTTCAGTTGGAGCGGGCAGAGTCTCATTTAGTGTGAAAGAGGTGCAACCGTATTAGCATCTTAGCCAATCATACCGTAAACTAAAAAACAGCAACAGTTAGCATGTGCGACGACAGCACACCTTATCACATCGTGGATATTTTCAAAATGGAGGCCCCACACCCGAGCAGCAGATACATACAGTATATACCGCCATACAAACTGTACATCTCTATAAACACACAATTCATGAAAGATGACGATGCTTCAGGGGAAACACTTCGGGAATGCGTGAGCTAGCAAATTGCACTGTGCTCTTTTCATTGGTGCTCAGGAGGAGGAGGAGGAGGAGGAGGAGGAGGAGGGAAGATGCCGAGAGAAGGAGGAAGGAACATATGACAGCTCAAACATCCCGTATGTAAAGTGACTTCATTTTAAAGTCTAAAAAGGGGTCCCCCCGTAAACACCGGACGCCTCAAACGAATAAACCTACCCAACACGTGGATTGAACGATGAATACGAATTAAAAGTCTATGGTCATGAAACATTTTTCCCTTTATAATCATCATCTTAAGTTATAACATAATCATCAACACCCCTATCTGTATTGACTACTGGTATTGATTAATTAAAAAAAAATGTCTAAGTAGAGCCTTAATATCCATGATTAGTACTGGAATCAACCCTGTATATAAATCTATATATACTTTGGCTAAAAGATAACACACGTTACCTGTAGCATATCAAAAGTGCATCGTTAAGAGTGTGAAGCCCCCACTTCCCAAAATCCTTTAAATATGTCTGTCTAGGAGACAGCATGTCAGCTCTCTCTCTCTCTCTCTCTCCCTCCCTCTCTCTCCCCCTATTCTGGTCCTTCTTTACTTCTACGCGTCTCTCTCTCTGTCCATCTCCCTATGAGACTCCACCACTCACTCTGCTGTGCTGTGCTGTGCCGGAGGAGCGTGCACGTGGACCGGAGGAGCGTGCACGTGGACTCAGAGGTACCCGCCCAGGCACAGGAGCAGCAGGGCGTGCACGGCCAGCAGGTAGATGGAGAGCAGCAGGGGCGTGCGCTGGCGCGAGCAGAGGACCGCGCGCACCATGCGCCTCAGGCTGGCCCCGCCCCTCTTCGCCTGAAAACAAACACAAACACAACACGCACGAGTGGGTGAACACATCCATTGCGTCGTTATGTCATTAAACCCACGCCATCGCGTCACCTGTTAACCACAGCCAATGTATTAGCCTATCCGTGCTTTCCTGAATAACGTATACATCCCTCCCTCCCTCCTCCCCCTCCCTCCTTCCTTCCCTCCCTCCCTCCCTCCACCCCTACCTGCAATAGTTTGTTGGCCAGCAATATGTTTGAGCGTTTTCCTTTGGTTGCCTTTCAACTCATTGACACTGAACAAAACCAGAGATATGCGCAACATACTGTATATGCGCAGACGATGAGACAATCGCGGCCAGTGGATTATTATTATCGGGTTGTCGTCAACGTGAATATAGCATCCACGTGGAGTTTATTTACCAATTACCAAGTTTGTGGCCTTGTTGAAATGAAATCTGTGCAGCGAAAGTAGCATTGGTTGAGTCTCACCTGCGATGATTGAGACTATTTAGGGTGCGAGCCTTACCTGTCGAATGGCGCCCCCCGGTGGCTCGATGAGCACGGCGGTGTCCGAGTGTGCGTCGCGCGCCGACACCCACTCCCCCTGCGTGTGCCTGGCGACAGAGCGAGAACCACACGATTGGTTTACAGACAACCTCCCGATCGGTTGACAGAATCACATTTAATTGTATTTGCCGCCATCAAGTCAAGCCTGCACTGCAGATATAGGGTCAAGGATTCCTAGGATACCTTTTGGCTGAGAGTCCGATACCCGAGCCCCTCCAGTACACCCTCCTGCCCCACTACCACAGCACATTGAAATTAGGGCTGAACAATGGGTAGAGACAGGGCAGAGAGAGGAACTCTGGGAGGTGTAGTTCACCGGAGACGGCCTACCGTTGGAGTTGGTCCCGGGCGACTAGGAGCTGCTCTTCGACCGCAGCCCTCTGCTCAGACTCCTCATCCAGCCTGAGACAGACGGACGGACAGAAAAACACAACACACAATAATAAATAAGCAACTGACACACCAAAAGGTCAGGGCTCGTTCTGTAATACACAGATAGTAGCTGTGTCTCAAAGCCGAGGCAGCAGGATGTGCCCTTTGTACAGAACTACCACATGCACTATAAAGGCTGCTGCTAGCCTGCTAGCCTGCAGCTAACATATTGGATGGCTGCTTATATGCTTTATATAGATTTTTATCAAAGAGTGCATACATTTCATAGCATGGGTGTCCCCCACCAGTGGGAATAAAACCCTTAACCCTGGTAGTGGTAATGCCAGTTGAGTTACACAGGGAAACACACTCCTCACCCTGGCAGTGTTAATGCCTTGCTCTACCAGTTCCAGCTACACAGGGAATCGCACTCCTAACCCAGTGGCAGTGCTCCACTAGAGAGGAGGTGGCTGTGTGACGCTACCTCCGGTGTAGCTCCTTGACCTCGGCCTGGCTGGCGTGGCTCCCCAGGGGGGCGGCTCGCTCCTGGGGCGCTCCGGGTGCGCTGTCCGATTCCTCCGTACCCTGTCGACCAATCATACACGGCCTTCAGAACAGTCACACGGCGAGGACTGTATTAAATAGTACGAGATGATCGCCGTTTATACTTTGGCTCCAAAACCCAAATTCATACATTTTCTTTGATTGATTTGCTGTAGTTAGATTTATAAGTTGTTCAATCTATTCTTGTTATGAAGGTTTTAATAACAATCAAAGAAAGGGCGATAGAGGTAGTAATGGAGTTGAACAAAGGGACAAACAATGATTTACTTTTTCTTCATATGGATGACAGTATCCCAACCTGGGTTGTGCCTTTCCTAACAAGTTCCAACTCAATTCAGCAGATATTAAGTTAAAATATAAGTTTGAGAGAATTCTTAATTCAATACTTTTGACAATAAAGGTTGTTTATGTTTGCATTTTTCCAGAAAACGTCGGGCTATCAGTGATTTGCTGTGGCATCGATATCCAGGTACCATAGCTAACATTGGTATCCGGCAGTATCTTTGATCTGTTTATAAAGCAGCGGTACATGCTACCCGTGTGTCCTGACCAGGGTGGTGGGGGGGGGGGGGGGGCTCACCTCTCTCTGGTAGCCCTCCCGGAGGACCTCCTGCTGGGGCTTGGAGGCGACACGGGCTTCCTCCAGCAGGGCTCCCAGCTGGCTGATCTGCTGGTCGCGCTGGGACACGGCGGCCAGCGTCTGCTGCTCCCGCCGCTCCCGCCGCTCCGCTTCGGACAGCCAGTCCACGCGCTCCAGCCTGTGGAGGGAAGAGAGGCGGGAGGCGTTGTTCACCGAGTCGCTCATTCCCATCTCGCAAGTTCGGATTCCGTTCCTCTCTGAAGATCGGACTGGCCAGGCTTCAAGTTATCCACTGGTGGCCAAACTCTCAGTGGTTCGGTCCAATCGGCGTCTGATAAGGAACTACCGGTTGGTTGGTTGGTTGGTGCGTGGTGATGTATTTTTTTGAAAGCGCCTTTTTTCTTAACATTGCACGTCTGCATGTTTGTATCCATTTGGAAACTACTATGGTTGAACCAAACTATTTGCCAGCCAACTTGCCACCAACCACCATTTTTAAATATTAGATTGCATCAAGCCACAAAAAGACCCACAAATGAAAGATGTGTAACATTACGGTTGAAATAAAACGACGAGTCATCAGTAAGCCATTTTAAGACATTTTGCTCTTCCTCAAAATTGCGGGCACAAATCTAAATGACCTCTCCCAAGTATACAGAGTCAGAGCCACAAAGGAGGCCGAGTGATTTCTTGACGACTCGAGTCACCCCTTGTTCAGGGAGTTTAGGTTGCGTCCATCTGGTCGTAGATTTAAATCTGCCAAGATGGACGACCAAGAGGTTGAAGAACTCACTGGCCCCCCCCCCTATTGGCCTTTAAATAGCACTATGTAATGCTTTGTTTTGTTTTGTGTGAATTGTCTGTGTGTTGTTGGTGTGATCTTGTGTTCTGCTGGCTGTGCAACAAATGACCGCTCAGGGATAATAAAGATGACTTGGACCTTGACCTTCTGAAACTTGATTCCCGTAATAATTAACCCAAAAAAATAAATGATTCCTACCGCAGCATTTCCACTTCCTGCTTGCCGGCCACGGAGGTCTCCTCCAGCTGCTTGACGAGGCCCAGCAGGCGCTCCGCACGGCCCCGCTCCTCGCCCAGCTCCTGGCTGACCTTGACCAGCTCCCCGGCCCCCAGGCGCACCAGGTCCGCCTTCTGCCTCTGCAGCTCGCCGGCCTGCCCCTGCATCTGCTCCAGCTGGACGAGGACCACACGTGTGGAGTCCGTGTTAAAGGTGCACCCCTATTGTACCACGCGGGCATGAAAAGCTGCGACTAGCCATGACAAGCCACTTCAAAATCTACCCTGTAGTTAGAGAGTCCACCCCCCCCCAGATGTATGATGGATAGATCGGCCTACGGTTGGTACAGGACAGGCTGATCCATCTAGCATTCATCTGTGGTGGTCCAAAATAGATATAAAATAAATGCTGGCACCCACCAGTCTTTCCCTGTCGTTCTGCAGGGCCTGCAGTGCATTCTTGAGGCTCCACACCTCCCCACTGCTGGCCCCTCCACCGCTGCCGCCACCAGGGCTGCTGGCCGTGGTCTGTCCCTCCCCCGCCCTGCGCATCTCCTCCAGACGCAGACCCAGCTCGTGGGCCTTGGACTCCGACTGCTCCCTGCTGTCCTGCAGCGAGGCCATGGCCTTCCCGAAGGACTTGTTCTCAGCGCGGAGGCGGTCGCTGGCCTCCTTCTCCTCCAGCAGCCGCTGCTCCACCATCAGCAGGTCGCGCGCCAACTCCGCTACGCGCTCCTGGGCGTTCTCCGACTCGGTGCGCATCACGCCGTCCCCCCAGCGCAGCTCCGCCAGCTCCTTGTCCCGCGCCTCCTTCGACTGGGTCTCCGCCCGCAGGCTCTCCTCCAGGGCCTCCGCCTGCTCCCTGGCTGTCTGCAGCTGCTCCCTCAGCTTCTCCACCTCCGCCCCCGGCGCGTCCCTCACCGTTCCCTCGGGGTCATTCCCCTGGCTCAGAGTTTCTCTCTCCACAGCCGCCTCCTTGGTCCCGGGGCCCTCGCCCAGACTCCGGACCTGAGCCTCCAGCTCCTGCCGCTGGTGCTCCAGGGAGGCGATGCGCTCCCGCTGGGCCGCCAGCACTTGCTTGTGCTGGGACTCCTTCAGGGTGAGGACCTGGTTGAGCTCCTCGCGGTAGTTGTGCAGCTGGGAGGCCAGCTTGGCCCTCTCGGCGTACAGGTCGTCCCGCTGGGCCAGCAGGGATCGCAGCTCCTCCTTGAGTCCGTTGTTCTCCCCCGCTGCCTCCTGGATCAGCCCATCCTTCTCCATCATCACCTGGGGAACAACATGGTCACAGAGATGCTCAGTGAGGAAGCAAAGATTGCAAACCGCATGAGTTGCCGCATTTGTTCGAAGCCCTCAAAAACCATGACAAAAATGTTTAGAAACAAATATATCAAAAATTGTTTGGTAGTTTTCTGACATCTTACAAATACGTTATATATTATGTTAACATGTATTTTGGCAAAGTTTTGGAGCAGGATACATCATGAAATAGACAAAAGACGCACCTGCAGATGCTTCTCCTCCAGCTGCTTGTAGGTGACCAGGATCTGGTCCCGGTCATCCTGCAGGGACCCCATGGCCTTCATGAAGGAGTCCAGCCGGGCCTTGCTGAGGTTGCTCTCCTCCTGTGACTTCCTCAGCCACTCCTCCAGACTCCGGGCCTCCGCCCTCCGTTGCTCCGCCACCGCCTCCGCCTGCTGCGCCCGGCCGTCTGCGTCCAGCCTGGCCTCCTCCGCAGCCTGCCACCGAGGGACGAGGGACGTGTGAAACATGGGACACATCATCCTGGCTACACACAGCTGGGCCATACGATCAAGTAGCAATATCATGTTTCTATTATACATAGTAAAGCTGTATTATGTCTTCTTACAATAGCAATGATAATACATTGCTTTTCTAGGCACTAAAAGACACTATTGCTATAAAAATAAGTGTCAGGATAACAGAGAGGGAGAACTAATCATTAATATCAATACAAAAGAGAATATTTGACACATGGGTAGGGCTGAACGATACGGGGTGAAAAAAATAATCGAATAATTATCTTGATGGATCTTGTGATAGTGATCACTATGAGTGGGAATGATAATTTTAGAATCACGATTTAGTTCAAAATGTATATCATGGTATGACATGTGTTGGGGTCTGTACCAAACAAACATCTTTTCTTACATCTGAAGAAAAAAGAAGTGTAGGCCAGGGCATTTCTGCAGCACTTAAGATTTATAATGGTGTGATAAATGTACATATGTTACCCTTATAAAAAACATTGCAGCTCCTGCGATTTGGATATTCCACACGGCCATTTTGCGAATTCAATCATATTCATTGGACATGGTAGCCTTGTGGTTAGGTGTTTGACTCCCAGCCAAAAGGTTGTGCAAGATGCCATAACCCCCAACTGCTCCTTAGAGTTGCTTTCAATAATTTTTTGTGGTAAATGGATAGTAAGTAGTAGCTCTATTTCACACCTGAGTGACGGCCTGCTCCTTTTCTTCAAGAAGCTCCACCTCCCTGCGCTCCTTCTCACTCAGCTCCGTCTGCAGGCTTTCCAGCAGGACTTTGGAGGCGCGCAGGTCCGTCTCTAGCTGCTCCACGTGGAGACAGAGCCTCCTCTCATCCACCTCCCGCTCCACCAGCTCCGCCCTGGCCCGCTCCACCTCTCCCTGCAGCCTCTCCACCGCCTCCTCCAGGGCCAGCTTCCCATGGCCGAGCCCCTCTGCCTCACTGGCCAGCGCCCGGACTTCCGCCTGGGCGTGCTGCAGCTGAGCTGTGGCCTCCTTCAGCTTTCCCTGCTCCAGCTCCAACGTAGCCTGGACCTCTTGAGCCTTCTTGTCCTCTTCCTCCAGTCTCGACTGCTGCTCTATGTTGGTTTTCTCGAGCCTGGAGACAGAACCACAACCACATTGACTAATTGATGTCAGCTTGAAAATAACCACTCTACTCCACCAAGTAGAATCACATTAATAAATTAAAGAGAAAATAACGGGACAAAGCGATTTGCAAATAACTTACCTTGCCACTGATGCCTGCAGCTCCTCTTTCAGGGAGATCTCTTTCTGGAGTTGTTCAGAAAGATCCTTTGCCCGTGTCTCACCCTGGCGCACCTCAGACTCCTTGCCCTGAAGGGTGTTACTAAAGCGAGTCTCCCACTGCCGCACCTCGTCCAGGACGCGGTCCCGGTCATCCTGCAGCGAGGACATGCAACGTGAGAAAGCGGCCAGCCTGGCCAGAGATTCGTCTAGACGGGCCTGCATCTCCTGAGCCTGTCTCTTTGCCCCCGCTGCCACCTCCCTGGCCTCCAGTGTGGCCTCTTCCTCCTTGTCCCTCTCTCTGTAGGCTTCTTCAAGTCTCAGTTCAATCTCTTTCAGTTCTGCACCGAGCCTGAACCTCACAGAGTCCAAGGTCTTCTCAGCTTCTGATTTAATCAGACCCTCCCTTTGTAGTGCTGCCTGCTCAGAAGCCACCTTCTCAGCCAAGGTCTCTGTTGCAGTCTTCTGGGCCTCGGCCAGCTGGGATTTACATTGAACCAGTTCCTCTGCGTTGCTCTTCAACTCTTCCAGGGTTTTGGAAGACTCCAGATGGGACTGGTCCAGCTGTTTCTGGAGCTCTTGGCAGCCCAGCTGCAGTGCCTTAGTCTCCCTGCCCAGCTCACTGATCCTCTCCTGGTACTTGATGCTGTCGTTCTGCAGCTGTCGCATCTCCAGCTGCTTCTCTCGCAGCAGCTCCTCCAGCTGGCGAGTCCTGTTCTGGCTGCCCTCTCTGACCCTCTGGGCAGACCTCAGCTGTTGCTCCAGCTCCCTTTGCTTGCCCACCTCTGCTTCGGCCTCAGCTCGCTCTCTTTGTGCCTGCCTCTTGTCCTCTTCCAACCTCGCCGCCCGGTCCATCTCACTCTGGGCCTGGGCCTCCAGCTCAGCCCTCTCCCTCTCCAACCTCTCTACCTCCCGCTGAAGTTCGGCAAGGCGCTCCCGGGTGTCCCCCACCTCCTGCTGGTAGCCGGCGATGCTGCCGTTGAGCCTGGCCAATTGGTTCATCAGACGCTCTTCAAGGTCATCTTTCTCAGCCTCAAGACTCCTGCGTAGTTCCTTGAGCTGAGCTTCATTCCTGGAACTTTCCTCTACAATGATTTGTTCCTTCTCTTGGATCTCTTGGAGACTCTGCTGTAGAGAGGCGGTGAGGCTCTGATCCTTCTCTCTGAACTCCTCGAGTTGCTGCTCTAAAGAGGCCAAAGCAGCCTCTAAATCTTGTCTCTTTTCCCTCTCTGTGCCAAGACGTGCCTCCAAATCACTGATTTTATCCTCAAGTAAAGCCTGGTTAACATCAGTAACTTCTGCCTTTATTGCCTGCTCTGTAGGCCCCAAGTGTGCTTCTGTGTCAATTACCACAGCTGTCCCTTCATCTGGAGTTTCACATTTATCCTCAAGTTCACATTTTTCTTGAGTTTGACTATACACACTAGTTTGAGCCATGAGTGTTGCCGACTGCTGAGCAACGATAGACTCTTCCACAAGATCCCCAGAGTTTAGTGAGGACACGGTCGGACATGCTCTGTATTTTCTCCCCCTGTTGGGCCAGTTGTTCTGTCAAGTCTGCAACCTGCCTTACTAAAGAGTCTCTTTCTTCTGCCGTGACGTCAAACTTAATTTTCAAAGCTTTCTGTTCTTCTCGAAGTCTTTCCAACTCGACCTTCACTGCATCCTCGTCTTTTTTCCCTCCCTTCCTTTCCTTTATGTCCTGAAGCCTCTCGTTCTCCTCCTCCAGATCTAGGATCTTTTGCTGCTTTGTTTTGGCATACTTTCGCATTTTGTCCTTGACCAAATCCACTTCTTTGCGAGCGTCCTCAACCTGCTTCTCGGCATCCTGCTTGGCGACCTCATGGGTCCTGATCTTGGCCGCCAGCTCCTGCCTCTCCTGCCTGGCAGCTTCAAGGACACGCCTCACACGCTCGGCTTCATCACTGACATTCTCGTAGGACTTTAGCAGAGTCTCATACTCCTCCTTCATGCTCTGGATCTTTTCCTGCAAATCCCTACATGTCCTAGCAGCCTCTTCTTTAGCAAACTTCACTTCCCTCTGACAAGAATCCTTCTCGGACAGTATGCCTTCCATAGCCAACTTGAGGCTCTCACAAGAAGACCCAAGGCTCTGGTTCTCCACTAAGGTCCGGTCGACCTCCTCTATCAACTTAACCCTCTCTGTTCGTAGCTTCTCCAGTTCAGCCTCCTTTGCCACAGTGTTCCCCTTCAATTCGGCTATAACTATTTCATTAGCGTGAGCTCCTCTTTCTGGGTCTTGTTTTCTTTGAGGACGTCCTTGGCGAGAGATCAGAGCAGCCTGCAGCTTGCGCTGAAGTTGTTGGACTTTGGCCTCATGTCCTAATCTTCCTCCTGCTTTAGTGGATCTCATTTTCAAGCGCAGGGTTTTCTCCTGTTCAGCCTTGAGATCTTCCTGTAATGAAAGGATGAGCTGGTCCTTCTGGGACACTGTGGTCTGTATGCTCCGTAGGAGTGAGTTCTGGCTCACCCAGCTGCTGGCTCAGCTCTGAATCTCTTGATTCTTATTATCAGGAACAGCTTAAACTCCTCCACTTCTGCCCTGCAAGTTTGTAACAGATGACTCAACGCCCGCTTTCGCTGTGGCCTCCATCTGAAGTTTAATGGTTTCTGCATAAGATTCTGCTTGGGTGAACTTCTCTCTTTAGAATTTGTATTTCCTCCTGAGAGAACATCTGCTTGCTTTTCCCTTTCTCTTAAGCCTTCTAGCTTTTTGCCCAGGTCTCAAGTTCAATCTCCTTCTGTGATAGGGCAGTCTTAGTGACCTGGAGTTTTCTCTGCAACTCTGTACGGGCCATCTGTGATGCCTGACACTCTTCCCTGAGCTTTTCCATTTCTTCAGAAATCTCAATTTCTGAAGAGGAAACATTACATTCATCTTGCTGAATTGACTTTTCCTGGTGCTGTGTTGCGTCACCCTCAGGAGCTGCAAAAATCAACCCAATCCTCTTGGACCCAACCCAGCAGTTTCAGATTTGTCTTGTGGTTCTTCAACTGTCGGTGGGGCCCTGATAGGACACAGCTTCCTTCTCAGAGACCACATTGTGCTGTGGCCACCACTTCTCTAGATCAATTAGTTTGTCAGACTGTCTTGGTGCTCAGCACTCTGCCCTACAAAACGTCCCATGAGATCATTGTACTCTTCCTTGAGCTGCTTCAGCTGTTCCCGATGGTGCCTGTCTTTTCTCTTGGCCTTGCGAATTGTTTCCTTACGAGATTCCTGGGCATCGAGGAGTTTCTTGTGCAGCATTTCACACTCTGAATGAAGAGAGGCCAGTTGGGATTGTAAATCTTGAGCCTCAGGAGGGTTGTGAGCCTGAGCTGGCTGTTGAGCTTCCTCACACAGTCTTGCATTCAGGGCAAGGGTTTCAGATAGAATCTGATCCTGTTGGTTCATCTTCTGCCTCCAGAGCTTCAACTTCTTGTTCTTTAGACTTCAAGGATTGGGTTTGGGCTTTGTTGAGCATCGGCTTCCAACTCCTGGATCTCTTGACTTCTGTCCTTGGTCCGCCATTGGTGAACTTTTCAAAAGCTCCACCGTGGGCAGTCTTGTCCTGTTCCATTTTCACCTGCTTTTGTTTTTGGCATCTCCCTCAAAGTCTGCAACTTTCTTCATTAGCTCCTTTCGTTGCACAAGCGCTACTTGAAAGCTTCTTCTTCATATTTCCTAATTGGTTTTCCAGTGCCTCTTTGTCTTTTCCGCAAAATACCAAGTTCATCTTCAGCAACTGAGCCTCCAGTGTCTATTTGCTTTTCCCTGTTCTGGACTTTCTCCAACTCCGATATCTGCTCTTTCAGTTGTTTGACTTCACTACTGATTGCAAACTTTTCCTCTCCAGCCTGAAGCAGTTTCGCAGACATGCCATCGCACAGTTCCATCATCTCTTGCTCTTTCTTCCGTCAGTCTGAGCCGCAGTTTCATTGATCTCAGAGTCTTTCTCTACCAACGATGCATTGTTAACATCTGTGCACTGAGAGTACTCCAGCAGGCTACTCTCCATGTTTTGAAGCTTGCATTCAAGCTCATGATGACAGAAGCTCTTGGTCCTCCAACTGAGTTGCAACGCATGCTGGCCTGAATCTCCTGCTCAGAAAGGGCTTGTTGGGTCCTTTCTAGCTCACTCTGGAGGTCCAGAATTGTATGCTCCTTGGTCTCACTCTCTGCTTTCAAATAAGTGATCTGTTCCCTCCAAGAGGCTCAAACTCCACATTGTTTTTCTCCAGTGTACCATTGCTGAGTGAGTTTATCTATCTCCTCTCCTTCGCAGACTGCAGCTCCTCATCAAAGATTCTGACCCCGAGACTCAGCCTCTTCCTTAGCAGAGACCAATAGGTTTCTCTCTTCCTCCAAGCTCAAGATCCTCTCCTGGGAAACTGCAGAGGTCTCTCTGAGGCTCTGGAGCTCAGCCAGGAGCTCGCTATACCGCCTCTGGAGTTCCTCTGCTCTGTCTCTGTTCCTCGGCCTGGGCAAAGACTTGCCCAGAGCTCAGGGTGGGGTGGGTGGGGGACTCTCCTTGTTGAGAAGAGCTGAACTGTACAGTCTCGTGAATGATGACGGAGGAGGACTCCGCCCGTACCGTGGTAGTTTCTTGCTCGACACTGGTCTCCTCCCATGACTGCATCTGTAACTGGCCAAAGTCCTGCAGAACGGACGGCCACTCTTGGCACCCCGTCCTGGTTGACAGCATCTAGCAAGGTCCAGCTGCTGTGGGCGACCTCTGAATCGGTGCTGGTGACCATGCTCATCTGAGGAAGCCCCCTTGGACTCCCCTGGGGAGTCCCGACTGTGGGCTGAAATGAGCTCCGGGCTGCTCCATTATCAGTGGGGCTGGACAGTATAGAGGTGTCTTCAGCCACCAGAGTGGTGTCTTCCTCTGGGACTTCCTCCAGGAGTTGAGAGTCCGCCGCAACACTGTCACCCGGGGTCACGGTGGCATCTCCATCCTGTTCTTTGATCTGGTCACAACTTTGAGCTGCTGCCACACTGAAGGTTTGCTCCCGAAGCAAGAGCAAGGGATTCCCTCAACGCAGCTAGCTCGCTGTCCTTCTCCAGCAGCTGCTGCTCCAGAGACAGGATTTGGGCTGGAGGGAAAATGACAAATGAGCACATTGATAAGAGAATAATACTTTCACATTGATATACTGTACATATCTGGATGTGGCTTTTACATCATACATGCAATACATGTCATAGAAACGTGCATTTCAGGTCAGGTGATAATGTATGACCGAATGTACGTGTTGTAGATAATATAATGGTGTGAATACCTCCCTCTTGTACAAATGTTCAGCTTCACACAGAACAAACAGAAGACCAAATGGAAGGTTTGTGCACTTGGCAGGATGCATTAGAGCACAGAGTCCATACTGTGTGCTGACACATTAAGCTATTGACTTTTTAATAAGCTTTAACTGGATGTGATCTCATGTTGGACATTGGCACATTTCCACAAAGAGGTTATCGAAGGGGGTTATCCAGCCCTGATAATCTTACCTTTCTCAGATTCAGAAGAATCAAGCTCTGATGGTTGAGTCGCGTGTTGGACAGATTCAGCAGACATCTAAGAGAGACACACACACCTCTTTATTTTGTGCATTTCGTAATTCCCTGATATTTAACTTAACCAAAGCAAACAATCACACTACTTTTGTAAATTATTACAGAGAAAATATTCAAATACAAATCTAGAGTCAGGTTACTAGGCATTTTCGAGTAATAGACTAATTATGACCTTAATAAGCTTGCTATTCATAATTTTATTAACATTTCATTTAAATATCCTGTTTTAATTCGATAGAGAATAATAACCATGATAACCAATAATTGATATACATGCAGAGAAGTATAAACAGTGGATGAAAATACCAAGTATGAGTGAACGGCGAGTCACTTGTCAAGTAATTAGTACCGGATAGAACAAAATACATGTAAAAAAAGAACTGCAATAGGTATACAGAAAATGTTTGACGTTGGCTTAAATAGAAAATGTGTGTGTGTGGTGGGGGGGGGGAGATGTGATTGCAACCTACCGATCCAGTCTCCCCCTCCAGTTGTCTTATCTTAGCGGCAGCTTCCTCCTGTTCTGATGTTTTTGCCTGTAGTTGCTCTGGGAAACCAACAGGATTCATTACATTTTAGAAGTACATAACTTATGAAACTGTCATTTCCAAGAATCAAGAGAGCAGTCAAAATAGTAACAGGTGACATATTAGATCATACAGAGTCAAGCCATCTAGAGATCGTCCTTACCCTGAAGGTGTTCCACCGCGCGGGTGAGCTGGTGGCAGTTCTCCTCGCTACTCTGACACTCCTCCTCCAGTGTGGCCACCCGGGCCCCTAGCGCCTCCAGTCTGCCCAGGACCAGGGACGGATCTCTGGGTACGGAGCGCTCCTCCACTGCCTCGTGGCCAGCTTCTGGAACCAGGGAACACAGGCCCCTGCCACAGCTCCGCCAAGATCTGCCCTTTCCCTCTGGCTCTCCTCTTCCACCGCTCTCAATTCACCCGGCCTCTCCGTAGCCACTGAGCCAGTGCTGATCTCCTCACCACTGCGCACAGCCATGAGCTCCCCCTGCAGACGAGCGATCTCTGCTTGGCTGCTGTCGGCGGAGGCGCAGCTAGCTTGGAGGGCTGCGAGCTCGACCTCCTTCACCTCGGCCAGCTCTGATTCCAGCCTGGCGACCCTCTTCTTCTCTTCCTCCAGAGCCTCCTGGCTGGCGTTGAGAGCCCAGTACTCAGCCTCTCTCAGGGAGGCCAGCTCCGCCTCCAGCCTGGATACCTCTGCCTTATCGCTCTCCCAGGACACCATGTTGGATCTGAGGGCTTCCAGCTCAGCCTTCTCCGTCTCCCATGTGTCCATGTTGGATCTGAGGGCTTCCAGCTCAGCCTTCTCCGTCTCCCATGTGTCCATGTTTGATCTGAGGGCTTCTAGCTCAGCCATGTTGGATCTGAGGGCTTCTAGCTCAGCCATGTTGGATCTGAGGGCTTCCAGCTCAGCCATGTTGGATCTGAGGGCTAGCTCAGCCTTCTTCTCCCAGACCATGTTGGATCTGAGGACTTCCAGCTCAGCCTTCTCCTCTCCCATGTCCATGTTGGATCTGAGAGTTTCCAGCTCAGCCTTCTCCCTCTCCCAGGCCGCCATGTTGGATCTGAGGGCTTCTAGCTCAGCCATGTTAGATCTGAGGGCTTCCAGCTCAGCCATGTTGGATCTGAGGGCTTCCAGCTCAGCCATGTTGGATCTGAGCACTTCCAGCTCAGCCATGTTGGACCGGAGGGCTTCCAGCTCAGCCATGTTGGATCTGAGGGCTTCCAGCTCAGCCATGTTGGATCTGAGGGCTTCCACTTCCTTCTGAGCTCCAGAAACTCTGCGGCTGTTTAGAGACGTTTACTTTTTCAAGAAATGTTTTGCTTGCTTGACGGCCGAGGACTCTTCAAGCCATGTTGGATCTGAGGGCTTCCACTTCCTTCTGAGCTCCACTGAGCTCCAGGGTCCACCGCTGCCGCTCTTCCTCCATTTTTCTGCCCGACTCAGCCAGCTCCTGGTCCATCTGCCTGAACTGAGCTGTTAGGATCTGAAGAGAGTGTGAGAAAGGGAGACATCAAGTATGAAGACAAGGAAGCAAGCCCCCCCCTAACAGCATAAACGCCATATCCTCCTTAATGATCTGATTATATGTTTATTAGAAGACACTTATCCAACGTGGCTTAACGCAATAGCCCCAGCTTAAGCTTTTGCGGAAACAAGACACTTGACCAGTTGAATTCATCTTTTCACTCTACATCTCTTTCACCAACAACGTATTGGATCAAGTGGCCTTGGTAAAGGCGGAACGTATTGGATCAAGTGGCCTTGGTAAAGGCGGAGATCTCGTATGAGTCTGTGGAACCCTGTATTCTCTCCTCCCTCCAGTATTGGATTCTGGAAGGACCTTCAAGTCCAGAACATTTCAGTTGGGAATCAAACACCTGAAACCCCTTGAATATCCTGCCCCCCCCCGAGTGAATATGATAACAATGCCATCATCTAGATATAAATATGCTAGCTGATTGAGTGACTTTGATTGATTGCTGATTGAGTGATTTAGTTAGAAGTATGTTCCAAATGAATCAAGAGGTAAATGGTGGACATGGCGAGGCAGAGAGGTCCCCAGTCAGGCAGGGTCAGAGGAACCTGTTTCTGGTGATCGGCGTTGGCCACCTCCTGCTGAAGGAGTTCCAGCTCCAGGGAGCGAGAGTGTAGAGCCTCCCCCAGCTCCTCGCACTGCTGCTGGGACGACTGCAGGGTCTGGGGGGGGGGGGGGGGGGGGTATGGATGTAGACACACAGATTTTATAGACCAGACTTTGTATAGACCAGATTTTCACAAATGCTAATAATATTTTATGTTGAGTCAGACTTGTATAGTATATATTGTGTAATTTGCTGGGGGTCAGAGGTCAAGGGTGATGTACCTGTTGAAGGTGGGTTGGACCGCCTGACAGATCACACACACACACACACCACTCTTCCGCACACACACACCACACACACACACACACGCACACAACACGCACACACACACACACACACACACACACACACACTACACACACACACACACACACACACACACACCCACACACACACACACACACACACACACACACACACACACCCACACACAACCCACATACACATACACACACACCTACAATAACACTACAGAACTACAGATATACACATCACAAACATGAACACACACACACACACAAAAGA
>PIJE02000721.1:189986-245697 GCA_002895965.2 Coryphaenoides rupestris | reverse complement strand
TACATCTGCAATTGTAATTTAAATCGGCAAACTGATTTGATCTCACAGTGTCTCTCATCAACATTGTTAAGTATTCAAACTTCAGCAGTTATTTGAGGTAAATCTGGGACGCCTTCAGACATTCCAAGGCCCACTCGAACCCCCTGGTCACACAAGAAGGCTTTTCACTCCCAGCTGTCTGTTTGACATGCAGTCTGCCCTGTCTGCCATACCACCATACTGTTCCTTCACACAGGCCTTCACAAACATGAACATAGAACGCGTGCTTGATTCATATATTTTGGAGACCGTTCCGAAACAACAAGAACAACAATAATAAAGAATGTGTAAGTAATGTGCGTTGTGTGCGAGTGTGGAGTCTACCTCAAATTGAGGCCAGTTCATGCTCATGCCAGGTCCATGGGTGTTCCTCCACCATCTCAGGTCTTCGACATCGTTGGCTGTGTTGATCGTCTGGCCCAGGTCCCGGTACAGGCTCTGGAACCTTCCGCACCACGGAGAATCACACACAGTCACGCACACAGGCAAGTGTACACATTATTTAATAGCATTTAATGAAGTTATTTGCCGCCATTTGACATTTGAGGGACACACAATGCAGTCAGGTGAGCACACATGTTTTCTAAAGCGACTCACCTGACCACCTGAGAAACGCACGCCCCGCCCCTCGCAAGTAGATAAACACTCCTGTTGTCCCCGTTCTCATATAACCAAACAGAGTTTTGTTTGAGTTGTCCAAGGCCTTGAAGCATAATACTACTACACAGACACAACGAAGCGCACATCATGATGGTAAAGGGCTTGGATCAAATAGCTCGCTGTTACACCCAATACAACGTGGCGACCACTGCCTCCATGAATGCAAATACATGAAATAAATTAAATACACGAATGCTTCCATTTGAAATAGATTTAATTCCAGATGCCGGGGGCCCTCGTTCACAACATTTCCCGGTCCAGTCGGACGTATCTGTGTTCAATGTATGTGAGTGTGTGAATGTGTGAGTGCATGCGTGTCATTAGCAGTAGCAAATGTCTCTGTTTAAATCCAAACTACTAAGACAAATATATTGACAATTGTTTTTTTTCTACAGAAACAGAGGAAGTAGATTGTTCTTACGGGGGTTGGGGCAAAACGAAAGGCTTTTGAAAGGTCAGAACACAGCAAAGAGATGAACTTTACCAACACCCAGTTTTCATGATAGATAATGTAGTTAAAAGTAAGCAGTGTAATATATAATAATATTCAACCTCTAGGTGGTGCTGTAGAGCAGTCTGAAGAGCCCTCACAAGTTAGTAGAAGAAGAAGAAGATCTTTATTAGTCCACACATGTAATGGTCACACAACACACAGCGGGAAGTGGTGGCCGCCAAACACGCACGCGCCTGACATTTGCAAGAATATCCCAAAGTGTAGCTTTAAAGGGATCCTGGTGTAACAGTTATAATAGGATATCTGGTAAGCTGGTATATTAATCTATCCATCATATATGATGCAGATGTATGCTGGATAGATAGATACCCAGTGGACTGTAGCAACTGGTAGGCTGAGATAGCCTAATCACACTTGCACCGGGTGGAGGACCCGTTTAATCAAAATGTCCAAAAGGACACACACATTTTTTACAGTCACACCCTGCTCCTGCCACAAGCAGTGCTCAGGGTGAAATATACTGAACATGCAAAACCTTGTGGGTTGAATTATTTCATAACTGGTTCTTAAAATAACAATTGCAATATATTTGAAATCACGCTCGGCTACATCATATGACTCAAAATACAAATATGGTACTTGCAGCAATGTTGCTGCTACACCTGACATAAAGTGGCCTCTGCTGGGTGCCTCCAATATCAGGACACAGAGAGTTGAATAAACCAGTTTAAGGCAGAGTTTGTAGTCGTTTTAAGACAAGTGGGTGGTACACTGCTGCCATGCTAGCGCTCTCTTGTGTGTCTATGTTGATGTCTGGTTTAACCTACTAAACTCACGATGAATTCCAGCCATCAGCTAGCTAGAAGAATTGACGTTTGGTGATTGACATTACTGCAAATCGCCAAACTGCTGTTCTAACGTAACATCCATGAATTCCCCAACCTTTGTGAATGAGAGTTCCTGTACATGTGTGTATGTCAGATACCTCGAAGTCAAATTCCAAGTTCCAACCAATATTTAGACAGTGGTCCACTCGTTCATTGGCAAACAGTGTCACCATGGTAACGATGACTTGTTTAAATAAAGATGAGGGGATAGGGAAAATAATAGTTAATGGAAAACCACAGTGGTTGTGTGTGTGCGTGCATGCGTGCATACAAGAAAAACACAAGAGCTCCTTAAAAAATATATATTCACCTTTCTTAAGTGTCGATTTTGCATTGGACAAAATCATTATGTGTGTGTGTGTGTGTGTGTGTGTGTGTGTGTGTGTGTGTGTGTGTGTGTGTGTGTGTGTGTGTGTGTGTGTGTGTGTGTGTGTGTGTGTGTGTGTGTGTGTGTGTACGCCGTGGGGTCCTACCCGTCTTTGCTGGACAGGTCCATGTGTGTGTGTATGTCCTGCAGCACCTCCTTGAAGAAGCGCAGCCTCTTGCGCTCGGCCTCCTGCGTCATGTCGAACACCTGCTCCATGTCCTCCATGTAGCGCGGGTTGCAGCGGTTGAGCTCCTCCAGGGCCTTCTCGTAGCGCTGCTTTGCCTGACACACACACACACACACACACACATACACACGCATACATTCAAATTCCATGTGCTCTATCCACAAAGTGCCTTCTTCTGGGATAAATGCGATTGGAAGCTCTGGGACGACGTGCTTCAGCACTGGAAGGAAAACGCTGTCTCTGCGCGTTGTTTACCACTTCTATGACAACCAGCCACGTTAGCTCCTTGGCGCCTAGCTTAACATTGTGTCGAGGAATTATTATACACCCACCAGTGAGTGATAAAAGCAGTTAGACAAGAAGAATTAGACACTTATTGGGTCTGTGTGTGCGTGCGTGCGTGCATGCATGTGTGCGTGTGTGTTAATTCATCAATGTGTGTTAATGCATTCAGTCTCCAATCTACAGGTATGTGTCCACACATTAACAAGAGCTGATAGTGATTGTGTGTGTGTGTGTGTGTGCCTGTGTGTGTGTGTCTCCAGTGTGTGTGTGTCCAGTGACTAATAGCGCATGCTTACAGGCTGATTACAGCTCCGTGTGTGTGCGTGCGTGTGCGTGTGTGTGTGTGTGTGTGTGTGTGTGTGTGTGTGTGTGTGTGTGTGTGTGTGTGTGTGTGTGTGTGTGTGTGTGTGTGTGTGTCTCGCCCGCTACTGTAAGTGTACCTTCTCCGCCTCCTCGCTGCAGCGCTCCACCCGAGAAGTGAACTTGCGGACCTCCTCCTGGGACTTGGAGGGGTCCGCCTTGGCGTGCGTCTCCCTGGTGACCGCCGTGCGTTCCTCCTTCCTGGTCTGGTGGTAGCTCTTCTTTGTCGACTCCACCTGCATACACACACACACTCTTCAAATGCTATGTACACAACATACTCCACAAGCTGTCATTTCATTTCCAGCTCAGGATGGGGTGGGAGGAAACACGGAAACACACACACACACACACACACACACACACACACACACACACACACACACACACACACACACACACACACACACACACACACACACACACACACACACACACACACACACACACACACACACACACACACACACGGCTGGGTCGGGTAGTTCCTCCAGCACCCAGGTGGCGCTGCTTTATATTCCTGCAGCGTGGCCTGGGATTATTCAGACCACACCCCTACAGTCTACAATCTTTCCGAGACTCAGCTGATCAGCAGATCTATATGATACATACACTCCACAGATACATGTGGAGTGTGTGTGTGTGTTTGGTGGCTGGTTTATGCAGCCTCACCTGGCCTGAGTCAGGCTGATTCATCTGGGCTACACACCACTTGCCACTTGTGTGTATTGCCTAATCAAGTCCCACAGGTTTTAAAGCAGCCATCACCATGCACGCGCACGCACACACAGACTCACACAGTTAGGGAGCGCTGGCATGCTAACAAAAAACCAGTTTATTCACCATTCTGTCCATGTCCTCGGAGTGGAGGAGCCCCTGACAGCCACCCTTAGCTGTGGCGTGTAGCATTAGCTTTGCTACAATATACTTTCTGATGAGATACTCAGTAAGTGTGCAGTGGGTACATCCCTCTGCGATGCTAGGTGATGATAGGTCATTGGACATTGGTTTTTAAATCCTGTCATTGTGCCCGACTGCTCACCTCCTTCAGCCGGCGGACCCAGGGCTTCTGGGCCTTGCGGAAGCCGTCGTCAGCGTCGCGGGTCTCGCGGAAGCCGCCCATCATCTGCTTGTGGAAGGCGTCCTTCTGCCAGACACGCACCTTCTCGCTGTCCTCGCCGGCCAGCCGCCCATGCAGCTCCAGGTGCAGCTCGCTCAGCCGCTCCGCCGCCTGCAATGAAGGCGTGCCACGCCTTCTCCAGCGTGCCGTACTGAGGACCTGACGGACATAAGCCACGGAAACAGAAATCGCACGTTTGAACCGAGACTCCATTAGAAAGGGTTAAGATAAGATGGAACTTTATTCATCCCCGAAGGAAAGTCTTGTGCCAGAGGTTGCTCAAAAATAACTTGAGAATAAAAACAATACAATAATAGTGTGTACGCCTAATAGAATAACAATAAATCTAAGAAACATTTAGTAAAAAAATAAGTTAGTAGAATAGAAAAGTTGGCAATGGTATTGAAAACTACTATTGCACATGATATTGAGAAAATTGCACATGATGTTGAAAAGTTAAAGTGAATTCACATGGGTTTAATTATTTTGCCATCCCCCATCTCTATAAAAACTTTTTTTAATATAGATGGGGTTAGGAATATTGACTTTCATACATGTCCAATACATCTCTTGTTACAACAACTGGAGATTTTTCCCTGAGCAAGACGCCTAAACCCTAACTGCTCCTGACGTGTTGGTTGTTACCTTGCATGGTTGACACCGCCATTGGTGTATGAATGGGTGAATGTGAGGCAACTGTAAATCGCTTTGGATAAAAGCGTTATATAAATGCAATCCATTTACATTCTTCCAAGCTCTTTACTGCGGTGCATGAGATTTACACGCCTAGACATTTCAATTCAAAGACTACTATGAAAAATATACATCCGTCCGTCCACCGGTCCTCTCCTGTACCTTTCTCCACAGTGCCCCTCCATTTCTTGGCCCAGTCGCTGAGCTGCGCGGCGTAGCCACGCTCGATCCTGGCGCGCTCCTGGAAGCAGCTGACCACCTCGTTGCACAGCCGGTGGCCGTCGTCGATCCGCTTCACCGTTCGCTTGTAGTTGCCCGGCTGCACATACACACACAAAATTATTAGAAACAGTGCATAAAAACAATATTTCCTCTAAGGAAGCAATGAAGGAAATGGCCCAAGGTAAACTACCACAGGCGCATTCATTTAACTGTACCACTACACACACGCACGCGGACACGCACGCACACACACTTCAAAACGCTTATTGTGGAGGCGTCTGAGTGGTTTCAACGTAAAATAAAAACAAAAATCATTTAATTAATTTATATAGTACATTTCTTGAACCCAATCATGACACGCGATAAGAGCGACAAGAAAACAATAAACCACGCCAGCAATGTGCTGGCGTGGTGCTGGGAAGCACAGGGACATACGCGCTTCTAATCCACACTGAAAGAACAACGTCTCCGTGTCTCCATGCTTTGTTTGTTTTCCGTTTCTACGACAACAACGACCCACGTTAGTTCCTTAGCTCCTAGCTTAACAGAGATACATCCATGGGAACGGAAAAATAAATTAAAAGTCTGGCAACAGGAAGGTTGCTGGTTCGATCCCCGGGCTCCACCTAGCTGTGAAGTGTCAAGGTGTCCCTGAGCAAGAAGCCTAACCCTAACTGCTCCTGACGTGTTGGTTGTTACCTTGCATGGTTGACACCACCGTCGGTGTATGATTTGGTGAATGTGAGGCAACTGTAAAGCGATTTCGGATAAACGCGCTATATAAATGCAATCCATTTACCATTTCTCATGCCGCATATGCTCTCTTCTCATTGGGAACAATTGAAAGAAAGAAAAAAGACACTTTATGGACCCTGGGCCTTATTGTCCAATCTTTTCCATTAATTTTGAGTGACAGCAGGAATCAGCCTCACTAGCCAATACAGGGAGAGGTTTCGAGAGGAGGCAGCGGTCAGGATGATGCTGTCGGGAGGTGCTGAAGAGAGGGAGGGAGGGTGGGTGGGAGGGAGGGGGGAAGCCACGGAGTCAGTCAGCAGGGACTCATTACGCACTTGTGTCTCCATGTCAAACAACACCGCCCCAACGCTAACATCGCTGCTCACACGCTCGCCCTCCCCGCAGTACTGCCTTTACATATACACACACACACACACACCATATTCTCTCACACTGCTCAGTCGGCTAGACGGCCAACGAGATATAGCTATTAACACGGACTCTGTGGTTAGCACCGTTGGTGTTAAAGGGCCAGCCAGCCAGCCAGTCTCTGTGTGTGTGTGTGTGTGTGTGTGTGTGTGTGTGTGTGTGTGTGTGTGTGTGTGTGTGTGTGTGTGTGTGTGTGTGTGTGTGTGTGTGTGTGTGTGTGTGTCTCTCGCTCACCTCCCAGAAGCTGTCAGAGCTTCCCGGGTCGCTGAGATCTCCATTGGAGGACATGTTGGGGTCAGCCTTACAGCACGGAATGATGACGGCTAAACCAGGGACTGAAGAGATAGAGAGACACCATTAAAAAAGGCTAGCTTTTCAGCATGACTACTTGTACCCACACAGATTACCATTTCCATGCAGTTCAGAGTACACCTATGTCAACGACCCCCTTCTTTAGTTCCTTGCCTTTATGGAGGATAGGTTAGCGTTCCCCTGCTGCGGCGGGCTGAGTGCTGAATGCTAACCGTGGCGCTCCTGCGCTTGGCTCAGGCAGCCTCCACGTCAGCTAACAGCTTTATTTACTAGCCCTGGAGTCCTGGCAGTGAGCGGACTCTACCACACGCTGCCCACCCAGCCCCCTGCCCCCCTACCGCCCAGGAGCAGAGCACACAACCCGACCGTTTGTGTCGGACCATCAGCACAGAGATGCACTCTCTAGAGAGAGAGACACGCACACAAGATATTAAACCTGAACTAAAAATGAATGTATTTGGTATTTTCTTTGATGGCGGGCCCAGCTATGATTATGTAGGCGATGGTGTTGCCTGATACTGAGCTCAGACACATGACCGAAAGCCAGCCATTCTCCAACCGATAAGACATATAATGGTTTCTGGACTAGCCTACTGTGAGCTATGCAAGATACCCTGAACCCAGTAGCGCCGTGTAGACCCATCTCAAGTGCTGATGAACCTTGTACAGAGTTCACGATGACCTCAGTTCTACGAACTTCTACATCCACATCCGCACTGACGCAGTCTCATCCCAGTGCCAAGGCCAAAACACTTCCTGTGGCAGACACAACAACCTGAGAGGGAAGCTAGCAGCTACCGCAAGGTAAGTGTGTGTGTGTGTGTGTGTGTGTGTGTGTGTGTGTGTGTGTGTGTGTGTGTGTGTGTGTGTGTGTGTGTGTGTGTGTGTGTGTGTGTGTGTGTGTGTGTGTGTGTGGCACAGTCAAATATCTTCAAACAAAGGCACTCCGAACCAAAACTTCTCCCTCCATCTGGGGCCTTCACAGAGGGAAAAAAAAAGGAACCTCTCAATGAGAAACCAAACATTCTATAAAAAGTCATTTTCAAAAAGGGCCTAGTGGGTTAGCAGAACCGGTCCCGGAAATACACCACACGGAATGCTGACCCATAATCTACAGTCTGCAATACCCAGTGGGTGTGGCAGTAAAATAAAGAACACAGCAGGGACAGAAATGACATGGTACAGTCTGGGTGACCTTTGAAAAACTATTCTGTGGGAGTAAGCAATGCTGACTCCCCGACATCGAACCGTTTAATATATGGAGGGCAAACGCATGAGCTGGCCCGACCAGCAGGGTTCATTCAGGCGTTCCTGGCCAAACAGCTGACTGAACATTTATCTCTAAGGGAGGGATGAGTTAGTTATACCTTTTGGTGAGCTACCAAGATTTGGAGTCTAGACAAACGTCATGCAGTGATGCTAAATCGTTGACCAAAACCATCGGGGAGGATATTGATTGTTCGTTGTTGACACTGCTCCTCAGAATGAAATTACAAGGATCCTGAGACAGTATTAGACAGTAAGGCTGAAACTAGCCTTGCAGTCATAGCCGTGCACGGCAATGTGGGCGTAGTCCACAAGGCAAGTATGTGTCTGCGAGGTGTGACGATCGCCGGGTGACGGCACCTCTCACTGCAGCAGCAGCAGCAACAGATCTCTCTTTAGTGCTAAAGCTCCTCAGCGAGCCACAAGCAGTCTTTTCCATTTAGGCAACTGCTCTGTTATTAGAAGAGTGCAGTGTGTGTGTGTGTGTGTGTGTGTGTCTGTGTGTCAAGTGTTCTCACAAAGGAGGCATCTGACACCAACATGCTAGAACATGAGCGAGTATGAGAAGCTTGCTTGGCCAGAACATGCTAATTACTCCTCCGCAAAGAGTGTGTGTGTAGTTGTGTAGTTTTAGCTGCTGGACCTTTCGATACAGCATCACTCTTGTGTTGGGTGGCACTACAGTCGTCGGCTGGCGACATGAACATACCACTGCCCTTAGCACCCAGGTGTGAGTTTTTGTTGCACTTTTGTTTTGACCAATAGCTCAGACTTATCCAATTGCATTGGTTTCAAGGAGGCCACAGTTCTTCATGTCAAGTTTAGAACCAACCAGCCTGTCTTCTAGGATGGTATAAATGTCAAAGTTAAGTACACAAGGCAAAACGGATCTTCAGTCACTTAACTCACACACCTCCAGCCTACCAAAGTCAGCGTGAACGCCAGTTACACTTTCTCAAATCGGCCACACGTCACAAGATTCAAACACTTAAGACTGAAACCATACACTAAAAGAGGACGTGGAAACACCACTATCCTGATGAACCGTGTTGAAGTTTGGCCATCAGATTGTGGGTAGCCTGCAGTGAAGGGATTAAGCTGTTTGGTGTGCAGTATATACAGGCTGACAGACTCATTAGTGGACTAGGTCAGTGCTCTGCCATACATGCTGAGATAGACGGAGCAGGCCCCCGGCCAGACTGCATGCTGCGGAACCCCACCCACAATAAGCTTGTACTCACACGATGGACAAGGTTACTGGGACAGTTCAAATACTTTTTTTTCAACCTAATGAATGAGTTCATCTGAAGCAAACTCTGCAACATGTGACAGCATTATGTAATTCTGTCAATGGATAAACACATTTGGGTTTTTGCTGATCACAGCTAAACACAGAAGGATGTGTTGGCTAAAACAAACCATACAGTAGAAAACGTCTTGTATGTTACGTTAACGTAACGTACACCGGCCATGTGTAGTATACAAACACATATACTAGATATAAATAACACTATATTAATTATATAAAGTATACTGTTCAGTTAGAATATAAACACAAAGCTTCGTAAGAATATAGACACCATGTTCAGTTAGAAATAAAATGTGTACTTCTCTTGAGTAATAAGATGAGCACATCATTTACAACAACATGCAGTTTGCACACAAAGGGGCAGACGCGCACACGGCTGCCTCATCTTACCTGGCTTTGTTCGCCATGAGCCACAGACCTACTTCGAACCACCACTCGGTCCTCCTGTCCTCTCTCACCCATCCCTGGAAACCCACCTTGCGTCTGCCAGCCCCCGTCAAACCTCCAGTCTAACTACAGACCTCGGAAAACCACTAGACAGGAGACCGCGTCCACCGGGGACGACTGCCCACCGCTAAAAACAGGAGACTTCCACTTCAAAAAAAGGATGTACAACACACACAAAAACACAAACACCTAAAACAAATGAGGCTGTGGCCTGTCTCTCGGTCAAGGAGGTGGAAAAACCCCATCCTGTCAGAATGTGGAGTGGGTATGGAGGAGTCATTCCGCACGGACAGATCCCTCCCATGGGTGTGTGTCCACATGAGGATGTTTATCTTCCATTGGTAAGTGACCACGCTCTTGAGTTCACTTCCCACACTTTAACCCCCTTGACATGACCAGCACCGGAAGGACGAGGAATCAAGTACAACGTTCCCCAATGGATGTTCCTTAAATGCTGCTTATACAACATTGTATGTAGAACCATGAAAGAATGAAATGGATTACGAGAAGACCATTTATTGTCAGGGCAAATACGAGATGTTAATATCTAAAGATAACTCAAGGGATTGGGGCTTCACAACCACCTTGATATACACCGACGTGCTCCTCAAGATGTTGGCCTGTCGACGGTGATTAACCATCCGCTGGCAAGCGCAACGTAAAAATTATGACAGCTGAATTGGGACTCTGATGTCTGGGGCTCTTGGCTTGAATTCCAGGGCAGAGCCTGGGACTTAACTGTGACACAATATCCATCTTATCTGGCTCCAGTAGTCAAGCTATTGTATTTTAAAAGGATGATGGATTGTAAAAAAATAAAAAATAAATAAATCAATTAACGGTTGGTCGGACAAACAAAAAGCAGCACCATTGTGGAGCGAGGCAAAGGCTGTGACCATTTTTTACAGAGAAAGGCATGTGAAAAAAAGAGACATGTCTTGCACAGTGGGACGCTCGAGATAGCAGCAGCAGTTCCGGGTGTAGAGTGGAGTACAGCAGGAGAAGGAGAGACTACAATGGAAGTGATGACGTGCTGTGTGGTTTACAGCAGCTACTGGACCATCAACTAGGGCACGATGTGGCACACAATAAAGCAAGACAGGAGAGTGTAAGGCACACACACACACACACACACACCACACACACACACACACACACACACACACACACACACACACACACACACACACACACACACACACACACACACACTTGACCATGGACTTAAGCAGAAGTGGGTCAGGGCAGGCGGGGCATGGATGGGGGAGGAGTCTCAGGGGAGGGCGGGCTTGGTGGGGGGGGGGGGCTGGGGGGAAAGGGTAGACTAGGGCCTCAGAAGCTCTACTGGAAACTCGGTCAATAATCTGATTAATGTACAGCAACAGCTTTGCAGCAGCCTGCTTCAATGCATTCCCACAACTATGCTACTAGCATTTTTGTGAGTCTCAGTTACTTTACATCAGGGCACATATAAAACATGTTATAAGCACATTATGCTCATGACACTATTATTAGCAGTGTAAACCCTGAGTTGCTGATTGTGATATGGGTACTGGCTATGGGCCTTATTTCTATAATATCATATTTTTTGTACATCCAGTCTATAGCACAACATGTAAACCAGCTGTAGAGCAGAGCACTATTATTACCTTCCTATCTTGCTTGTTCATTACATTCCCATTGCTTAAGCAAAGTTCAAAATCCCAAACATATACCGATGTTTGTCACGCAAATTCAAACTGCCACAGATTCTAACAAAAACGAAATCCATAATTTAGAAATGCAAAGAAGCACAAAAGTTAAAAACTGTTGACGTAACCTTATTTGGCTTGTCATACACTAGCTTGGAATGTATCAGTAGCTCTTTAATGAGGATGTTCAATTCCAGAGGTGTATTTCTATGTTTTACAGCTCAGGGCACACAGGAAAGAGGCGTGTTTGAGTCATGTAGGTGAAACTAGACTTGACCATGTGAAGGGGTTAGGTTCATCTACTTAATTTATTTTAAATACTTAGGTTAGCAGTTAGGCAACAGACTCACTTGACGTCAAATGGCGGCTGTTTTTGCATGAAGTGTGAAACGTATAGAACTTCATGTGTTCATGTTACAAAACAAGAGTTGTTTTTGTACCCATGTAAAATACATGCATGATAGGCTGTTTCATCCCAAGGTCCCAGCAAAGACCACCTTACCTTTTTAGAGATGAAAATAGAGATGGACGGCTGTCCAAATGGTAGTAAGGGCTGTTTCTCCAAGGGCCTGAGAAAGCAAAAGCAAGAGCAAGGCACGAGAGAGCGAGAGACAGAAAGAGAGAGAGAGAGAGAGAGAAATCCCTCAAACAAGACAGACAGAGAGGCAACACACCAGAGAGACAACAGAGAAGCTGGTTAGGAAGCCTTGGAGCCCGCAGACATGCAGTTAAGATCCCACAGAACAAGCCGATGTTATTAGTCTGGCAGGCTGCACAGATGAGTAAGGCTGCAGCAAGTGAGTAGGTGGCAGTTATAGGACCGCTGGCTGTGAGGTGGGACATTCTGGGTCTCAGACTGAAATGCCACACATAGTACGCCCGTAGTAAATGTAATGAGGAGGCCGGAGAGACCCTGGCCCTCAAGAGAAGAGGTCCAGGCAGGGAGTTACCTAACACTTCTAAAATTACCTTGGAAATGGCTGGGAGAGAAGGGGTCAGAGTATCTGTCAAGAGGACGTCAACGCACCACCAGTCACAAGTTCATTGAGCTAGCCGCTTTGCAAGTAAGGAGTAGGGTGGAATACTGTCGTCTGGTTTCACTGGAATAAGCCTACCAGTTACAGCTTTAGGATCAATTGGGCATCACTTTACAGAATTGTTTCGGTCATTGACGTATTTGTGCGGCAGCGGCATTGCACTGTGAAAGCTCCAGTGATCAGAGAGGTGAGGGAAGGGATATATAGACCCGTTCAAACCAAACATCAACCCCTTTGATGCAGAAGAGCAGTCAATGCATGAGGCATCACTCCCTCCAACAGCAACTTGCAACAGAGGTGTCTGGTGTCTCACGAGTAAACCCGGTGAGTACGAAGAATATCAAACAAAAAGAGACACAAATGAGCATTGTTCCCCTGCACAGCTGTGAGCAGAGCCAGCCAAAGATCTCTAATTTCCCCAACCAAACTTAATTTCGTCCAAACCCTTACACAGCCACAAGATAGGGAGATCTGGCGTGCAGCACACTGCCATTCTGTGCCAGAGATTTAACCCCGAAACCTCCCTTTCCATTAGCACATATTGTATTTGCTTCCACTGCTGCTGTCCAACGCTTGTTCTCTGTTGAGGGGATATTAAAGCAACCAGGGACAATGATGGTGTAACACTATACAGCCACCAGCCACGTTCTGTGAACACACAGGGTGGAAATATGTAAGGTATTGTTTACCTAGAAGGAATGTATTATGACAACTATCCTTTTCATATTGACACATATTTTAGGTAATTGGAAATATTGTTAAAATAAATAAATAAATAAATAAATAAATAAACTAAAACAAAAAAAGTAAGTTCATAAATTGTTAATTCAGTTGGGGTCCTACATGACGTGTAGAGTAGGCTACAGCATAGCCACTCTAAAACCCGTGACCCACCACGACCAGTTATTCTTTCCTCTATCTGACGTGTACATATGTCGTCTCTTTTCTATGGGACTACTGGGGTGGGAATTGCCAGCTGCTGGTAGCTGTGGTGTTTCTATGATTTTAAATACAATCCACTTGCTCCGCAGGGGACTGCGTCAGGCACGGCGAGAGACAGCGTGTTCAGCCCCCACGCCCTCAGCGGGGCTCGTCAACGCCCTGGAGAGTTCGTCCAGATACACATCATTATTATTATTAATAATAATAATAAAAGGTCCTGTGTGTAACAATCATGAATCCGTTCAGGGACTACGTGTAGCATTGTCCGTGCACAAATCGCATTAAATCACCAGTTTGTGAGCAGTTTGTGGTTGAAGTTAAAACATGAGAGCTTCTCTGTTGTATAACAGCTTCTGGGCTGATTTCTCTAATATTTGAGTCGGGTCGGATTTCGCGGGAAAAAAGGAACGAAGTGACATGTAAGCGCGGATAATTAAATAAATATATATATACTTAATAGCTTTTATTTTCTAAACGTGTACAAGCTTTAATTATTAGAACTACAATTAGTTTCTGATTGTTATTGTCTCAACCCCACGGAGCTCAGAATGCGCTTGATTCTTAAACACAGTCCCTCTCAAAGAACGCGCACCGTGTGTGTGAACGTTTTTGTGTTCTTACGTGTGTGTGTGTGTGTGTGTTAATGCGGCGGCTGTCGGCGCGGCGGCCACAGCCTCCAACACACGGCTAGGCTACTTAAGCACCTACCTGTTGCAACTTCTGCTGCTCCGGCTCCGCACCAGACTCTCTCGCCTGATTCTCGCCCAATCCTGTGTTTCCTAGCGGCTCAGGGAGGGAGGGCGGTGGTGGTGGTGCAACTCTCGGTAAGGTCTTCTGCGTCCCCCTCTCTCTCTCTCTCTCTCTCAAAGCCAACACATTACATTATAAGTCAATGTTTACTCAGAAGCAGCAGCCTCGTACGCACTCCCACAGGCCATTACACTCCCGACCGACTCCGCGCGTCCTCCGAAGACTCACCACTCCCAGTACATGGTCGACTCGTCTGCACAAAAAGACTTCCAAGACTTCCAAGAACAGCGGACGTCTAAAGTCTTCAACCACCACAACAACAGCGTACTTTAGTGTAGATCATCGGTGTCACTCGTTCGGCGGGACTGGGGCAAGGAAGTTTGCTTCGATGGTTCCCAGCAGCGTCGTCTCAGAGAGGTCTCTGTAATCAGATGCTGCTAGCCACAATATCCATTCATCCTATTACGGTCTTTAACCCTTCACTGTCTGGAAGCGAGCGATCAACCCTCATCCGCCTGCCCTACACACACACACACACACACACACACACACAAAAGGGTTTCCATTCAGAGTGTGTGTCCAGTGCCATACTGGTTTAGAATTGCTTGTGCCAATGCACAACCATCAATATTAGTTTTAGCAGCGCCATCTGCAGGGCAACAATAGCATTCAAAGTCATGACCATGAGTGGATACAACAGCAGTCATAAAAACTGTGAAGACATTGATTGACAGATTTAGTGGAGT
Organism: Coryphaenoides rupestris; assembly: GCA_002895965.2. Classification (NCBI taxonomy): domain Eukaryota; kingdom Metazoa; phylum Chordata; class Actinopteri; order Gadiformes; family Macrouridae; genus Coryphaenoides; species Coryphaenoides rupestris. The sequence continues at coordinate 230,759 of PIJE02000721.1, read as the reverse complement.
GTTTATTTTTGGAAGACAATTAATCACAATAAAGGCCAGACTGGTTGTGGTTCTGTCATCTGACGTCTGCAAGCATTGATCTGAAGTTCTTCAACTCCTTGACACTTGTTGAAATTCTACAAAACATTTAAATAAAAACATTCAGTTCAGAAAAGTCACATTTCCCCAAAAGAGAGAACTACAATATAGTCATTTGTTTTGGGAAAAGAGAATCCACATCATTTACTTTCAATTCACAGTGAGGTAACTCAATACTAAAGAGTGGAAAATGATTTTCAATGTAACAGATGGTATATGTAACCATCCCCATATTGTAATGGGGTCAGAGTATCGTACCTTCCAAAAGCATTAAAGATGGAGACTATTTCCTGGCGGCTCAGCTGGAAAGTGGGCCGTGAAACACGAGGTTTGGTCAGATCCTCAATCTGTCGCCTTGAAAACAGAATCTTCAGGGCTGTTCCTAATCCCTGAGTCTATGTGTGTATATGTGTGTGTGTGAAAGAGAGAGAGAATCACAGTTTCATCCATCCATCCATAGTACACTTAAATACGTTCAACTTTATTTGAGTTGACTCTTAGACTGAATTGAGTGTGACTTTATCATTAGAATTATTAGCAATTGCATCCATGTTAGGGAATATGCTTCGTGTGGGTTATTAAGACACTGCTCACCTGCAGCTTGCCCCATAGGCGACATTTGAAGCAGCCTACGCAGTCCATGATCCTGGAAATGTTCTTGAAAGACAGCCGGATGTCCTCCTGAGGTCGAAATATCAGAGAGAGATGCCACTCAGAAATGGCAAACCTACATTCAATTTGGTTACAATGTTTTTAAAGTATTAATATTTAATATAAAGAATTTCATATTATACTGTGGAGAAAAGGCAACAACCTTTTACATCAACCATTTTATTTTATCTGTAACAAATTTAAGTTGTGTATAATATCCGTAGGACATAAGCCTCATTCTAGCCGTTACTGTACATTTCCACCCGGCCGGTATTCTATAGCTTGTCTCTTAACTATAGTTATAGTGTTATAAATTACATCACAAATGAGTTTTCTGTGTGTGTGTGTGTGTGTGTGTGTGTGTGTGGTTTATTGATACGGGTGGTGCCATATTGCTTTCTTTTAGATTGGCTTAGCCGTGCACATTCCACTCCATTCCTCCACGGCTGGACTAAAAAGACGCTAGTTAAAATGGCGGCAGACCTTGAGCTTGGCCGCCTCCTTCTCGTCGCCGGCGAACAGAGAGGTCTCGTTGAAGTGCAGCGGGAAAGTGCTGAGTTGGGACGTGCGTGCGCGCGTGCGTGGAAAAGAGAGGCAAGGTTCATTGGTTTAGATTGATTGATTAAAAGTAAAACACAATCCCGTCCAGACGTTCAACAGTGTGATCCATTGCTTTGCCAAAGTATGTATTTGACAAGGGGGGTCAGTGTATTTCGCTGTGTGTGTACAGTGACTGACTCAGCCAGTTGGAGGATCTCCAGGAGCAGCTCCTGGTGTTCCTGGTCCTGCCGGGGCTGGCCGGTGTACAGCTGGAAGGAGGAGTGCTGGAAGAAGGGCAGGGCCTTGGCCAGGGCCCGCAGCTCGATCAGGTACAGGAAGTAGAGGTTCCGGAGCCGCTTGGGGCCCTCGTTTTCCGTCAGGTCCGCGTCAAAGCGCTGCTGGAACTCTGAGATGTTGTGACTCCACTTCTTCTGGAACCACTTGTCTTACGAGCGAAAAGGGGAGCAATCGGAAAAGAAGTGGAGATGTAAGAGGGGATCGGAACTGAGGGCTATGTGGTGGAAAATGTTGACCGTGCGCTTGTATTGATTTTTACTCGCTTAGCTTTGTGCTTGTGTTTACATTTAATCACTTAACTTTTGACCTATTGGTGTGACTTGAAAACAATTAACAATGAACATGTAGGCTGCTGATTGAAACATGATTACCAGTGTCTGAATTATCACAGGTCGAAGACACATGACAGGATTTGTGTGATAACGTGTACAATAAAAGACGGCCCTCTGAAGAGTATGCTCAGACAAGCTACTGATGGCTGTGTCGTGTGTGTGTGTGTGTGTGTGTGCTCTCATTCAGCTGATTTCAGTCAACTGCAACTGCTACTAGTTTGTTGAACAAGTTTCAAGTGTTTTACTTTTACAAATCAATGTCCATGACAGCTAATAGCTATATTTATGTGGATGACAGCTAATCAGGAAAGAAAAAAGATTCTTGTGCCTGTATTTACCATCCATAAGGTATCTGGCACTGAGGTGTATGTTGATGCTGGCATGGAGACCAGAGATTAGCCGGTAGAAAGCTCTTTTCTCCACACATTGACCTGGAGAAGAGGAGAAAAACGTATAGGCGACATTCGCACAAGCATCTCTCACAACAATACTCTATATTATATGGGATGTTGAACACAATCGACCCACCTTCCAACCATCTGTAGAAGGCCCGGCCTGAAAGTAAGACCACGGATTATATCAGACATGAAGCACACACTGAAATCCCCTCTTAATCCCATGCCTCAAATGTGTATGGTGAAGTAAGTATAGGAAGAGCTCCCACCACCATCCTTTCCTTGACCACTGTGGAATGCTTGAGGATAAACCGGTCGCTGCACAGTGTAGGGTCTGCGGCAGAGGAAGCAGGCATAGCACCCTTCACTGCTAGTTGACAATGTATTTCAATGTCAATGTTATTCCTGCTCTGTGTTTGTGCTTGTTTGTTTCTTTGTCAGTCTACTTTACTTGAAGCAGTTCTCCTCATAAATGCTGTTCCAGATTTGCCAGGCCTCGGGGCCCTTGTAGCCCGTGTAGCGTTCTGGGTTCAGCAGCAGGTCCACATACTGTGCATCCGGGGACTCCACGTCTGACACAACAACAACAACAACAACAACAACAATACAGTGCTTAGACAGTAAGGCTTTAGTCTACCCAGTGATGGAATGAAGGTGTGAATAAATACCGACCATCGATCACACAGAACCGCTCCGACTCATCGTCGTGGAGGTTCCAGTTCAGCACAGCCTCCCTCGTCTCCTCACTGTCGACGACATGCCAGGCTTGGATTACTGACTTTATATTTGTTGTTGATATGCCTACTGATATGCCTTACTGATATGATTACTTTTTATCATTTTTACTTTTATCATTAAAATACTTGAAACTTGAAACTTGTATTATTATATTCCAAATATTTTAATTATATTAAATAAATAAAAACCTGCTCAGTGTGCTGTAAAGACTCTAAATAGTGTGAATATTTGATTCTCTGGTTATTTGTATTTGTTATGTTGCACATTCCCCTGGACATCACCACTTTGACACGTTTCACTGCATATCCTGTACGTGTATGTGACCATTAAAGTTCTTGAATCTTGAGTCTTGAATCTTTAAATTGTGGTTTACACTTTCACAGTTGTGTTAACCCTGTTAAATGTGCAACAACACCCCTGTTTTGTTTGAAAGTATATATAGATGAACATACCTGAGAGAGGCATCTACAGCTCCGAGAAGCTCCAGTTTCTCACAGTCATCCTGCTGTGTGTTGGCTTCTGCAGAATACTAGAGAATAGACACATGCAAGGCAATAGCCACGACCCATAAAAATTTATATTGCACAGTTATGATGTTTATTTGGCTACATGGATACAAGTACTATCTAACGCACTAATCTAAGAACATTTTGTGGGAAACACTAGACCTAGAGAAAGTTAAAAAACATTACATATCACATTACATTCTACTATAGGTATTCTCTTACTTTATAGTAATGACTGGAAGACTTGAGTCCCTCGGGCACATCATTCTGTTTAATAAAGAGCTTCGTTATTTAACAGAATCACCATTCTGTAAATCAAATGTTCATACTTCAGGTCAGACAGCAGGGTCACTCACCGGAGAGCAGGGCTGCACAGCACAATCCTTCAGACCACAGTAGCTGTTGTCTGTCCAGAAAGGACATGGCTTATTCAGGTTCACCTGTAGGGGGGGTGGGTACTTTATTTTTTAAAGTACTTCACTTTCTGTATCTCTCTCTCTTGCTTGGGTCTGCTGGGTTCAATTGTACGTTACCTTATAGAACCTGAAGTAATCAGACTCAAGCAGTTTTTGGAGTTTCGGAAAGAGATGATCATTGTTGAAGGCATCGATCGTCTCCACATCGCAGGCACAGTCATCAAGGCTACCTGTGACCTGTTCAAGATGAACCCACTACATTAGGTGGATACACTGACCTATTGATCAGATAGATAGATAGCTAGATACTTTATTTATCCCCTTGGGGAAATTCAAGGTATCCCGTAGCTCAAGTCAAACAACAACAATACAGTTGACAATAAATTAAAGTACAGACAATAGACGTACATTCTATCAGGTCAAGTTAAAATTAATTCTAATAAATAATGAATTGCACATTGTCCCAGGTAGTGTATCACAGAAGCAGAAGCGAGGGAGGGGGATGAGCCCTTGCCCTAGACCGAGGTGTTGTAGTCTTATGGCCGTGGGGACGAAGGACCTCCTGTGCTGCTCCGTGCAGAGATGATGATGCTGCGGCTACTGCTCTGCCAGGGCGTGGTAGAGAGGGTGGCTGACATTGTCCATGATGGCCTGCATCTTGCTCAGTGTGCGTCTCTCCACCACAGTCCCCAATGAGTCCAAGCTCCTCCCAAGCACTGAACCAGCCTTTCTGACCAGCTTGTCCAGCCGCCTGGCGTCCTTGTCTGTCATGCCACCTCCCCCAGCAGACTGCTGTATAAAAAAGGACATTTGCGACCACTGACCGGTAAAACATGAACAGCATCTCACCGCAGACATCGAAGGACCTGAGCCTCCTGAGGAAAAACAACCTGCTCTGTCCCTTCTTGTAGAGAGCATCCGTATTCAGGGACCAGTCCAGTTTGGTATCGAGGTGCACACCCAGGTACTTGTAGGTTTGCACCACCTCTATGTCCTTTCCCTGGATGTTGACTGGATGCAGGTGGTTTGGACCTACGAAAGTCCACAACCATCTCCTTGGTCTTGGAGGTGTTCAGTAGCAGGCCGTTCCTCTCGCTCCAGTCACTGAAAGCTCCCACCAGACTCCTGTACTCCTCTTCCTGTCCCTTCCTCACACACACGCCACAATAGCTGTATGGTCAGAGTATTTCTGGATGTGGCAGGACTCAGAGTTGTACATAAAGTCTGATGTGTATACAGTGAACAGGAACGGGGCCAGAACAGTCCCCTGTGCTGCTTACCGCCGTCCCAGAGACACAGTTCCCCATCCTGACAAACTGTGGTCGTCCTGTCAGGTAGTCCGTGATCCAGGATGTGAAGGACGGGTCCACCCCCATCTTCTCCAGCTTCTCCCTGAGTATGAGGGGTTGGATGGTGTTGAATGCACTCGAGAATTCGAAGAACATAATCCTCACATAACTGCCTGGCTCATCCAAGTAGGAGTAAGCCCGGTGTAGCATGTAGAGGACAGCATCATCCACTCCCACATGCTCCCGGTACCCAAACTGAAGGGGATCAAGTGCATGTTCGGTCTGTGGTCTCAGGAGGAGGAGAAGCAGCCGCTCCAGGGTCCTATATAGTATTTAGTAATTTGATCACGGAAATTGGTATTGCTCATCCTGCCAAAATGTATCCAGATTATATTTGAAAGAGTTCAGAGATTTGCTCGCTATCACATATTGAGGGAGAGAGTTCCAGTCATTTACAATTCTCTGGCTGAAGACATTTTTTCGGAGCTCCATCCGGCTGTAACTTTTGTAGAGCTTGTGACTGTGACCTGCTGACCTGCAGCTGTACTCTGGGACTTTAAAGAAGAGCAGTGGGTCAATCCTGTCAAGGCCATTCAATATTTTGTAACACTGTAACATGTCCCCTCTTCTACGTCTAAAGTCAAGTGATGGTAAATTTAGGGCTCTTAATCGTGTTTCATAGGGTTGATGTCGTAGTCTTGGTATTAGTTTTGTTGCTCTTCTCTGGATTTTTTCAACTTGGAGCTTGTCCAGTTTGAAGCGGGGGTGCCATATTACATGTCCATATATTCAAGATGTGGTCTTACCATAGCCATAAAGGGCACCGTCGTCTCATCCAGGCATGTAAATGTAGCTCTTATTAGTCCCAGCATTTTTGAGGCCTTGTTGACTGCATATGCAACGTGCTTATGACATTTTAACTCATCATCAACGATGACTCCCAGGTCTTTTTCTTCTCTAGCCTCTGATAGTGGAACACCATTCATTGTGTAGACAGCTTTTGGATTTGAGTTTCCCAGATGGAGCACTTTACATGTGCTCAGGGGTGGACGGTGTATAGGGGCGATTTGGGCGACGCACTACCAACTGGGAGAAAGAGGATTTTTTTTTCTAACCAATTCTATCACAGCAAAAGTAGTTATCAGTGTTCTAGACATATGATCTGTCATTGTCCAATCAGAATCGTCAGATTCAAGTCGTGTTTCAAATCGCTCAAAGCATTCTCCCATTGACTCTCATGTTAAAACTTTTTTTTCCGGAAAATGAGCCTCCACTGCATTTTGAATGAGGATTTTGGGACTCGCCCTAACGTGCTTACGTCATACGGTATGACGTTGTGAAAGCTCTTGATCCTCTTGATCCTTGGTCAGTTAATAAATACTTGACTTAATATGCTGCGCCTGTCTTTATGTGGTTGCTGGACATATCTTGTGTCCTGTTTAGCTATTTTACATCATACAACATTAGATTCATGTAAATAATTAATTGTGGAGCTACACCATTTTTGTTTATGGAGTTGCCATCTAGTGGACATAAGAAGGACTCTGTATGAGTGAATCATCTAACAACAAATTGATACGGTCTTGCTTAATGCACCTATTGAATGGGTCACCTTAATCATTATCAGAAAAATTGCCCCCCGCTGAGATTTTCTTCAGGAGCCGCCACTGCATTTGCTTTCATTGAAGTTGCCACACTTGGGACCAATGTACCAGTATTCACGAACACACGCATCGCATCCTGATTCAATCTATCTATTCTAGCCCTATGATGCATCGACTTGTTTCAACTTACCTGGCAGAAACACCTGTGGGCTGCCTGGCTGGAGTTGGACACCTGTAGGATGCTCACCAAGAGCGCAGTGAAGACTGTCAAGTGTCGAACGGGAGACACAGCAGACATGATCATTGTCATTGGAGACGGAACAGTGTCCAGTACAAGGCCTGCCTACACACCCAAATCAGTCGCCTTTCTTCATTGAGGTACCACAAGCAGCAGCAGCAGCACCAGGAGCCAGGAGCCGCTTCCTGATATTGCTTCATTATAAACGAAGGCTACGTGACCAACCCCCACGCAACAGTTCTATATATATCTTTATATTTTTTTATTTTTTTTATTGTTGTTGTTTTTGCATAAAATATAGTGTCTGAATTACAAACCCGGTCCACACATTTTCATAAGGTCATTCTGGTCGTCTGGGTGTTTTAATGTACCGTAGTTACATTTGGTTTGTTATTCTATCTCGCGTAAGCGTACTGCAGTAACACTGGTCAGCCACAGTGTGGTAGTAAATGCATGGAAATGTGATCAAAAGGTTTGGTCATATGTTTATGTTTTTATTGACCCTACATTTTTCATTCTAAATATAAACGTTATGATTTCACAGTGGACATGGAAAACGAGAGCCTATTGAATCGAGAGGTGTTCACTAAATCGTGTGTGTCAGGCCTATTCTTTGAGTATGAATTGATAGTAACGCATATCTAAATGATGTGTTCACGTATTATCACGTATTATCGTGTAAACCATAGAATAAAATAAAATAAAATGTGGTGTGCTCATGAGTCATGCTGGTCGGGGAGACTTTCTAAAGTTGACCTAAATACTGCTTCCAAGTCAGCAGACAGGTTAGAAACGCCGATCAGACTCATCTGTGGTCGCCCTCTGTTGGCTGGAATTCATTCCAATCCTAAATACATGTACTGTGGTGAACTTCACAGAGGGAAATGCCACCTTCAGTATGAAAAGGAAGCAGACATGCGGTCAATGTGCAGTCTGTGTCACAGTATAATCGAGCAACTTTAACTTTCACAACACACGGGTCTGCTTCAGGTTAACACATGGCTGGGCCATACGGTACTGTAATCCCCTGTTTAGACTTTTCCTTGTTTTGATCTTTGAAATGTTTGCTATGGAAACCTTTTTTTTTCTTTCCCCCCTTCTTCTGAAACTTTCCTTGACGATCCCGCCTCTCGGTGGTCCTCGTAGTTTCTGCACTGTGTCCCTATAACTCCCCGCTCTCTATTTCTGTGCTCGCCTGCGCTGCCAAGCCCCTGACGTAATGCTCCCCTGCGTTAATTATTAGCATGTGGAAAAGCGACGGGGCAGTCGCTCGATTCCCAGGCTCCGAGCGTACGGTGGGCGGCACCTTTCTCCCGTCACGAACCGATCCCCGATCGGTTCGTGACGGGAGAAAGGTGCCGCCCACCGCACGCGTCCCACGCGGCGATTGGCTTCGCGACTGGCGAGAAGGCGCCGCCCACCGTACGCCCGGAGCCTGGGATCCAGCGAAGCGCCAAAGCGATGCCGCTGCTCTCTCTCCTCTGGCGGCTCAGCGAGAGAGAGAGAGGACCCCAACTGTTGGGAGAGGGAAAGTTAGTCAAGATGGCAACGACGCAAATGTGCCAATAAGTAAGTACCGTTCGGCCTAACGCTTTTATTATTAGCAGTAGTAACATTATTATAACTAGTATTCATATTATGTCTATCAACTTGTCTGGGATTTCTGAACTACGAGTCTACTTTTTACTTCACATTTGCTGCGCTGCCGCTCCGTCAAGTGTAGGAAAACCCGACATGTGTGTATAATTGTATAATGTTGTGGCTTCGGTGACTATATGAATATAATATTCGGAATATTCTCCTTGAATCGTGACTGCGTAAGCGCATTTCGTCTCTTTATTATTCAAGCCTCCGCCGATGAAGCAAAGTGACAGCTTACACCGCGGCTTACGAACGCAATAGGTAATACGATTTCGACCGTACCCGCCGGTGTATTGAGACATTGGGCCTGTATTGTACATTAAAACGGAGTGTAATGTACGCGGTCGGTCGGTCGGTCGGTTGTTTCTCGGACGCGTAGACCCGTCATCCCGTCCATTTGTAAGCCCAACTAGGAGGAGACACACTGGCCGAAACCGCTGTGGGTCGGTAGGAAAGCTGTGGGATGGTAGGAGCGATACTACACACCATTGTATTTTTAGGAATGGGTGGATACGTATCCGAATTATTTATTTCTGTCTCGGTGGTAAATGCCACAAGTCTCTCTGTGTGTGTGTGTGTGTGTGTGTGTGTGTGTGTGTGTGTGCATGGGCGACAGAGAGGAGGCAACCTTTAAACGCGGCTACGTACGAGTTTTTACTGGCCGACGTTTTCGCCTGAATGTTTGCTTTGAACCGGTTGTAGAAGTCTGATGGCCGTACTGTGGGGTGTGTGCGTGTGTGTGTCTGTGTGTGTGTGTGTGTGCGTCTGTGTGTCTGTGTGTGTGTGTGTGTGTGCGTGTGTGTGTCTGTGTGTGTGTGTGTGTGTGTGCAAAGAGAGCCAAGTAGGTCATTGTTTTAAAAACTGCTATTTCCATCCTTATTTTGCAGGCCTCAGGCGGATTCCCTCAAGAAAATGCCAATGAGAGCGACACTATTGTGACAGCGTTTGCTGGAAGAAAGCTGACGTATCACAAATCAATCCTTTTTTTTTTTTTTTTTACCAGACAGCAGATAACAGCACATCATGCCGAGCGACAAGTGCACTGGGCCACACCAGTTGTGACGAGAGTCCACCAGCGACAAGACACCTCACAGACAGACAGACCGCCAGTTGCCAACATCAACAGTAACCAACCAACAGAATCCACAGACCAAACAAACATCGGCTATAACCTAGGTTATTACAGAGCGAGCCAGGGTTCTCCTAGTGTCCCTGGCGTTATGAAAGGCAACAATGACGCCCACGTGCTTCATGCTACCTCTCACAAGCTGCCGCCTCTCCCCCAGTAATCACTAACGGGCTGATAACACCGCCTCCAGTCTCCCCCCCCCGCCCCCCCCCGGACAGGAACTTCAATCCACACCAACAACACAGACGGGACCAAATCACTCACTCGCATAGCATATAGCATCTCCAGCTCTCCACCGCCCCGCCAACCCCCCCTCCACCAGACCATGATGTTTCGTGACCAGGTTGGAGTCCTGGCCAGCTGGTTCAAGGGGTGGAACGAGTGTGAGCAGACGGTGGCTCTGCTGTCGCTGTTGAAGCGCGTGAGCCGGACGCAGGCCCGCTTCCTGCAGCTGTGCCTGGAGCACTCCCTGGCCGAGTGCACCGAGCTGCACCAACTGGAGGGGGAGGCCAACAACCCAGGTGAGACACTCACACACACACACACACACACACACACAGTGACACACACAGTGACACACACACACATAAGGTGACCAAACATTACATATGGATTTAAGCAAATGGAGTTGGAGGAGCTTAATGGTTGTCAGCCTCACTGTAAAGGTAAACGGCGGTATACATCTGTAAGTATACTTTTCATTTTGAGCTGGAGGTATTGTGGAGGAGTTGTTTGTATGGTCACTGTCAGGCCAAACCTCCTGCCATGGTCGTGTTTTTTTTGTATTATTGCATATTACTATTTGTGTTATTATTATATTATTATCAGATTGCAGTGTGACCACGAAAACAAAAGCCTTGGCAACCAATGGGGCTCATGTGAAAAATAGAAAAATGCAGTTGGTGTGTATGTGCGTGTGTGTGTGGTGTCCATGGTTGTTGTGTGTGTGTGTGTGTCCATGGTGAGCATAGGGTGCTTTTGAAGAGGTGATGTGATGTCACAGGTCATGATTGGGGTGACAGGACTGTCCAACCCACCCTGTAGTGTATTTCTCTGTCCCTCCCTCTCCCCCATATCTCTCTCTCTCTCTCGCCCACAGAAGAATCCTGCTAGGGTTTACAGAGTGGCCAGTGGCTCTGCATTATGTGGTTACTGTTGGGTATAAAGCTCGTGGACACTTCAAAGCACTCTGTATGGCTCTCCTCCTCCGCCTCCTCCTCGAGCCAAGCTGTCAGAGCTCAGAGGAGGCGGAGCCGGGGGTGGCTGGGTGGGTGGGGTTTCAGGGGTGGGTGTCACCACTGGTAGTCGTCCATTGACTTTTTCATACATATTTCGTCTAACTTCTTAATGCTTCGTAATGCTGTGTGAATGTATTCTACTGTTCATTGTGTATTGTTATTGTGTAATACATGGGGCACACATATCTCGTTTAGATCTTTGTATCAATTCATAGTTTAGGCGAGTGCTATGCTGACATGGACATTTTGCTAGATTTTGTTAGATTAAAATGTTTTGAGAGCTAATAGCCGCAATAAAACATGGATGGAAAGAAGGAATGCTTCTAGCTGCCTTGTATGCCCGTGCTGTGTTAACATTCATTGCATATTCCGCATGTTGCTAATCTTAGCAAAATGCTTTAAAGGCTTTCATTAGACTTATAATTACAGTGGTTTAAAGACATGCAAAGTGAGCTGATGGGCTCGTGTTGTTTCCTTTGCTCACACATTGGAGCAACATCATAAGATGATGAGTTCAATAAAAACATATGTAGTTCTGGCCTCCATACATCCAAGTTGATGTGTGGCTACACCCTACAGGGATAATGTAGTTGAAAAGGAAGGCCAGTGTGTGTGTGTGTGTGTGTGTGTGTGTGTGTGTGTGTGTGTGTGTGCGTGTGTGTGTGTGTGTTTCAACACATTGTTCCAGTGTGTACAGTTGAGAGCTGCAGTGGCAAGCCGGAAGACATTCAATGTCAAGAGGTTCAAAACGGTCAAGAAAATTAAGCCATGTTTGACGATGCCAATCTTGTGTGTTGGTCACTCTGGCTTGTGTCACAGCGGCCATTGCAACGCATCGCAAAGGATAATCGCGCCATTGTCAAATACTGTAGGAAGTGGTGGAAAGCGGTGTGTAAATGAATCTTAAACGATTTACTCAAGAGGGGGCCTTGTGCCGGGAATTCGGCAAAATATGCAGTCAATGCTCACACTGTATTTGACTGTGTTTCACAATAAAAGATGGATGTCTCTTGTCTTTCCAAAGCATCCATGTTAGCATTTGGAGCTTCCTCGCTATGTTGGGGTTCTCTTACCTGAGATGACCTCATGGTTCGGACTACCCCTGCACATGGCACTGTACTGTAGAGTCTATTGTATTGAGCGTATGACTTTTTTCAAAGACCGCCTTCATATTCCATTGCAATTTTCGTCTGTATTGTGACGCAATGATGCCGTGTATCCAGTTAGTTTTGATTCATGGCTAGCTAGGAAGGAATGTGACATTTGGTCCACGAAGAATGAAAACGCAATGTCTCCAAGCCCCCCCCACCTCCTAGACCACCCCCCCCCCCCTCCCGAGTGGCAAGCCATACAGGATAGGGTTTAAACCGACAGAAGTGCAGAGGGTAGTGGTTCTTTGTGACGTAGTAACTTGACAGCACAGACAGGACACAGGGCAGGGCTGTAGGCGGTGGGCATGGGGGGTGAGAGAGGACACTTGGTCTGGTGTTCTCTCCATGACTTATTTGGTACGTGTGTGTGTGTGTGTGTGTGTGTGTCATATAGGCACCTGTGTTGTAGGTCTGGAACTGAAAGAGTGCGACTGAAACTGCATGAATTATGTTCTTCCTAAAAGGCTTACATTTGTAAATTATTCTTGAAACCTCTTGGTGACGTTGGCAGTCAACTGAATGCATTAACCTGGAGTTCACACGTCATTTGAAAGTTTAAAATGCAATATTAAAATTAAAATGGTGTCATTGTTGGATTTCAGATTGTATATAAATGATTAAATATTATAGGCCTAGATATTCTATGAATAACCTATTTATTATTATTTACGTATTATTATTATTTAAGTATTATTTACTTATACATTTAATTTCATATTTGTACTCTTGATCCTCTAGTATAAATATTGGACATACACCTCTCTGACTTTGATGATGGAAGATGCAAGCACATTCACATTCATACATACATGTAGTATGACTGTGAAAAAACTATCCAACGACTAGAATTGTGTTTCTTTGTTTTTCTTTGTAAAAGCCGATGTCGAATGAGAAACTTCATGTTAAGTACATTATTTCTGGTGGGTACCATCATGTCAGGAATGTGTCAGTATGTGATGTTATCGTTGGCAAACTGGGCCAAATCAAAAACCAATTCAGCCAATAGCCTTTGAATGGGCCTTTCAAATATAGGTCAAGAAAATATTGGCATAGTCCCAGCTCAAGCTAGATGTCTGTTTGGACGGCATGCTAGACTGAGGCCATGGTGTGCGTGCTGCTCCACATCATTGGAAACACTGAGACAAACTGTGCATGGAGACCAGAGGGGAAAGACTGGCTCCTATGATACATCCTATTGAGTCCGTTCTCTCTAACCCGAGCCCAATGGAGAGGCTGGAAGCTGGAAATGCATCTGTAAACACACCAGTCACGTCCACAGCGAGACTGATGTGGACAGCATCATTTCCAGTGTGAACTAACTGATTCTTGATCATTAAATTGATCCTCCAGGGTGGGCCTTTATGAGACCTGTGAAGATGGGACTTGACAGAGGGCTGTATGATTGGTCAGAATAACCGTCCATCTGTGAGGGGACTGTGGTACAGGATTGGGGCGTAGCTAGAGATCCATACAGTGTGTGATTATGATGGTCCAGATGTTCCTCCTACCCTGGAGATGATGACGATGATGATTAATGTGTTGACTCTGGCTGGGTCAACATCTGTCAATTCACTGCTCTCTATTGTACTGAAACATTGGTCAGACACACACTCGACACAACACAATTTATAGTCCTCAACATCCTTTTGTGGCTATTTTTAAAAACAACCCTCAGTCTTGTCCGGTTTATTGCTGAGATAAGAGTGCGGGCGTCCGAGGAGCAGGGAGTGGGAGAAGGGAGAGAAAGGGATGGAATCAGCAATCGTCTTCCGCGGGGTGTCAAACTATTTCAATGCGCCCACGCATGAGCAAACAGGGTTATTTCTGGAAAGTTGACGCCGTGTTCTGTGAACTCGTACTGAACCTCAGGAATGAGGATGGAGACGCTGCCAAAGCGACAGGAGGAGGAGGAGGAGTAGGAGGAGGAAGGGGCTGGTGGGTGAGGGGTGGGGGGGGGGTGGCGGCGGTGCACGGTCGCTTGCCCTCCGATGTGAACGGGCCGCCATTCCGACCTGTGTGTGTCTCTATGTTGTTGTGTTGTGTATTTGTGGGCCATTGTGAAGCGGCAATGACCCAGCAGCAGCAGCAGCAGCAGCACTGCCAGGCCTCTGAGCCCCACAGCAAGGCCTCGAGTTCTTCATACCCTGCAGCCCCGGCTCTTGTCACAGCTGTTATTCCATCCACCCCTGGGGGAGATGGCCGTGTGGAGTGTGGAGGAGTCACCCTATAGGAACACGCCTTCTAGCAAACCCACTGAGCGATTTCACCATTATTGAAGATCTTTCTTACGAGTACATCTTGAGATCAGGTTTCTCTGCGTGGGACGGATACCTCGGGTCCCTTAAGGACTCTGCTTTGTACAAGTACTTGGGTTACCCTGCTGGGTATTGCAAAAGTCTGTGTTTACAAATGGAGCGTTATGTTGGGCGTCTGAATAGCAAATGGAGGTTGCACAGTACACACCAGCTTGTGTGTAGATATCCACTAGTAGACACCTACCAGACACCAGTTGATATTATTGAAATAACGAATGCAATCACATTTCAAAAATTGTCTCTTGTTTTTGTCAATGTATTTATATGATGTGATTCATCAATGAGACGCCCTGCTCTTTTAGCGTGAGTGGGAGGGGGAGCAGGTGAAGCAAACAGACACGCTAGCCATGCGCTATAGATGACCAGTCAGATGGTCTTGTCCTGACAAGACCAGACATACAGGCGTATAATGTTTCCCCATATAACTTCCCCCCAGTCCGGCCGGACCTAACCCAGGGCAGCTCGGCTCTCTCGTCTCTGACCCCCCCCCCAACCCCCCAACCCCCCATCCCCATCCTGTGAGCCAGCTGCCCGCTCCATACAGTACACTTCATTGTATACAGAGGCTGGTTACGTTTGGGCGCCGTCCAGACCCAACTGTGCAGGCAAGCAGATCTAGCCAGACAAGGGTGCACACAGAGTCCTGTAAGGCTTGGCTAGCGGGCAGCCCGGAGCGCCCAGCACCTTCGGGGCCGTGTCTTTCAAGACCCCCCCATTTACAAAATCCAATTGTTCATCGCAAAGTTTAGTGCTGTGTCTGTGTAAGTGCGAGCCAAGGTCATTAACGACGCGATTATTAGGCTACATATGGTCTCCCCACCTTGTTTCCTAACTGAGGCTAACTGCGCGTACTGTCATGCCACGGACTTTGGGTTTCGTTTGTTGTGTGTCTGTGTGTGTGTCTGTGTGTGTGTATAATGAATGCGGTGGTCGGCTGGTTGGGCTGGAATGTTTTTAAGAGTATGGGAATACGATATGCATATTTATATTGTGTGGTTCAACCTTAGCGCAGACCCAGCATCCCATAGTTTCTGCGGTGTCCCAGACGCTGTCACTTCCTCTGCGTGCCGCTGAAATTGAACGGTGGAGACTTAGCAAGACGCCAGCGGAAAACACATTTGCCCACTTCTGATTGGTTGACATGGCGCCGACCGGGACGGCCAAGATTACTTCAGCGAAACCGGTCAGCGAGAGGGGGCCCCATGGAAACGGTTGCCGTGTGACATCCCGTACAACAGGGGCCATTGAGCCCCTGCAGGGGGAAATTACCTCATCCCCCCCTCTGACTCCTCCAGGAAGCAGTGTTCAGCGCTCGGAGCCTGTGGAAGGTGTGCGGGGCGCACTTTATCATTCTGGACTGGACCAGACCTAAGTGCAGACGCGCCAAAACAACATGGCCGACATGGCCAAAATCCTCTATGCCCATATAGGTCATAGGTAATATCTCCATAACAATACACGTTATGGTATATAGCGCATATTCTGATAATACAATTAATAAATGAATTAATTAGTAAAATAAAGCAAATAAAATAACCACATGGTAAAGCCTATTTTTGTAGACCCTGTATGAATACAATATTTTGAACTTACAAATTAAAAGTTCCAGGTCAGTTCAGAAAATGTAATGCAGCCTTTAAAACCAGGAAAAGGCAACACTTAGGCCCAAATCTAAGACGATATCTAGTCTCATATCACCATATTGATAAAATATCAATATATTTCCCAGCTCTAATGCAACCAAGACGTCTCTCCTCGCTCCTGTGTGCACGGTCATTAGTCTGCTATTCCAATGTTATTGGAGGTGGCGCAACACACAGAAGTTCATTACTGTGCGGACTGGGGAACAACTTGTGTCGGTGCTGTGCTGTGTGAAGCCTTTGACGTAGCGTTGTGAATCAGATCAGCGGCCACACAGCATGCGAACAGGCCGACGTAGCTCCCAGCTGTCTGTGGCCTGATTACATTAAACACAGAACGGCACACGGTACATGACTCAAGAATTTCAACCCTAAAGGAACCATGTCCAAGTGTCAAAGGTTGCACTTTTACATGAAAGTAACATTATGTTTACATTATATTTACATGATCCGGACTGGCAAGGTCTAAGGCCCCGTTGCATCCTCTGTGAGGGAACAGGTTTTTCTTAAGTACGTACGTGTGTGTGTGTGTGTGTGTGTGTGTGTGTGTGTGTGTGTGTGTGTGTGTGTGTGTGTTCGCTCGCTACACCCAGTCAGATGATGTTCATGTCCCCCAGGCGCTGAGCACGTCAGTCAAGACGAGACAACCTCCCTCCAGCACTCCAACACGCAGGGCTCCACGGGACTCTCAAATGACCCTCGCGAATAAAATTGCATACACTCAGTCGTTGTATACACACACACACACACACACACACACACACACACACACACACACACACACACACACACACACACACACACACACACTGAGCATGGGTGTGTGTATGTGTATACGAAACAGTGTATACACACACAAACAGTGTATATACACACACACACACACACACACACACACACACACACACACAGAGGGTAGAATGATTGGTGCGTTTGCCTGGGACCATACTATTGGAGTGTACTCACTCAGTGGGGCGAACAAGTGAACTGACAGGCACTATAGTGCTCTGAACTCCCAGGTAAGTCTGTGTGTGTGTGTGTGTGTGTGTGTGCAGGGTTGTCTGGTCTTACATCTTTCTTTTGATGATCTACACAGGAGTCAAACCACTACTACAGTGGCGTGTGTGTGTGGGTTGGGCTTGTCGACTTTCCGTTTCATTCTCAGTTCCCCCCTATCAGGTGCAGAAAACCCCCAGAAAGGGAAGTCATGCTCATTGTTGTGCAAATGAGGAAAGGAGTGTGTGTGTGTGTGTGTGTGGGGGTGGGGGGACTCGGGAGCGGGACAGACACCCAGTGAGAGAGAAAGAGAAAGGAGAGAGAGAGAGAGAGAGAGAGAGAGGTTGTTCAATGGGCCCCAGACTGCCATTTCCTTAAATAGAGTTGTGGGCTTCTCCAGCGTTGGCGGGGCAGAGGCGACGGCGCGTGCATTCCGGGCATAGCTGCTGCTGCTGCTGCCCCACTCTGCACATCCCCGCCTCTGCTTCCGCAGGTAGCCTCCCAGTTTCCTCCCTAACACATACACACATGCACGCACACACACACACACACACAATCACAATCATGCACGCACAACACATACACACACACACACACACACACACACACACACACAATATCAATGAGGGGGATGGCTGTGGGCGTACATGAACAAACGTTAAAGAATGAAAGTGTGTGTGTGTGTGTGATGGGGAAGGGGGGCGGGGAGGCGGGGGAGTGAGCAGATCACAGTTTATGAATGAATGATGAAACTTCCACGGGTCAAGTGAAGTAGTAAAACATAATCTTAAAGAGCGGTTAAGATTAAGAGCTTTGCTGTCAGTCTCTGTACCAGTCGCACTTGTGGAGCGGTTGAGGTGGAGAGACATCACGCTGGGTCAAGAGGCCCAGTGTGTGTCCCACAACCTTGGGATGAAGACGTGTGTGTGTGTGTGTGTGTGTGTGTGTGTGTGTGTGTGTGTGTGTGTGTGTGTGGCTTAGCAGTCATGATGTGCGTTCCTTTTCCTGGTGACCTACACACCAGCCAAGCTGTTAAACTCATTGTCACACGCTGAACAATAGAAGCCCAGACACACACATACACGCACACACACACACACACACACACACACACACACACACACACACACACACACACACACACACACACACACACACACACACACACACACACACACACACACAGGGGGGGGTTTGGATGACTACTACTGTCATAGAGACAGGTGCTTCCGTACTCTGTTGTCTGTCCAGCCGTGCTCATTGGACTGATCACATCCCCCGCCCCCGGCCATCCTTTGTAACACAAAGCACAGCACCGCATCCATGGTGCGCACACACCCAGACAGACACACACACACACACACATACACACAACCACCCACAGACTGGATTACACACATTACTCACAACTCACTATGGGCGTTTTATTTCGCACACCCATGTGCAAAATACAAATAAGCACACGTGCGCACACACACACACACACACACAAACACACAGACACACACTTACAAACATACACACGTACACACAAGGAAGCAGGAGGATACCAGTACTTGAGGTAATGTTCTATAATTTGATTTGGTCACCTGGCTGTAATGATGCCGTGTTGCTATAAAAAGACGTTGTGTCTTCCGCTGTTACGGTTGGTCACAGGAAAATCTGTCGATCTCTGTCTCGCCCCCTCACTCTCTCGCCCTCTCTCTCTCTCTCTCTCTCTCTCTCTCTCTCTCTCTCTCTCTCTCTCTCTCTCTCTCTCTCTCTCTTGTTCTTGCTCTCTTGTTGTGCACATGATCATAATGGAAGGCTTTAATTGATGCATTTGACATCTTTTATTTATTTCTTGTCAACATAAGAGCCAGTTCAGCTGTTTGGTCGGAGTCAGTCCAGTCTGTCTGGCAGTGGCCTGAGGAGTATAATCTATAATCTACTGGTTGTATAGGATCAATGGGTTCAGCCCTATCGTCTGCATGGAGGGCACTGTGTGTGTCCTGAAAAAATACACAACCATTTTGTCAAAACTCCACCAATCTCTTGCAAAATGAAACACTACACTCAAAGCCATTCCGTTCTCTCTTCTCAGAAGGGATTCTTTTCAACGAAACGATACACACAGCTGTCATATGAATATCTTTTTACAAGAGCATTAATTAAACGCTGGTGTGAGAAATGTAAAACACTACCATCAAAATACTGTAAGTATGTTTTGGACTTTTGGATGAGGTTGAGTTACGTATTCAAGTGTATACAGATAAACAAAGCAAATATTTTCTGCTACTGTAATACAGTGTAGTGCAAGGTCCAGTGACACTTTAAAGTTGTTTGGGTGAGCAGCGGCACCCGAAAAAGCTGCCAGCAACAATACCGGAAGCGGCACAATCGGTTTGTTATGAATGGCAATGTTTTTTCGAAAACAGATGACTGGTATAAATGTGGTAAAAACAGATCTAGGCCTGCATGTTTTTTATGCTCTGACACATGATTGAAGTGTTGCCAATGATTGAACAGGTGAGAAGTGAGTGAGTTTTGCGCAAATTCCATTTTGATTTATTAATTTTATTTAATTTAGAATTTCTGTGAGTGAAAATAATGGAATTGTGCTCAGAGTTTAGCGGTTTGTGAGTGCTGTGCTTGCTGTGTTTCACATTGTGTTGTGTGTGTCGTTCTCTTTTGTGTATACAATGGAGAAAAACTGTAAGGCATGTGAGAGGCAAAGGTTGCAAGCCAGCACATGCATACAATTAATTAGGAATTTTCCATCAGACGTGAAACCTCTTCACTGTGGAGTAACAGGCTACTCGATATTAAAGATTTGTGCAGACATTGCAATGATTGTTTTATTTTGTGCAATTGACAGTGACAGGTAAAATCGCGTATTGATTTAGGTTCATTTATTTATTTTTGCCTGGCTTTCGAGACGAGTGCCAAACAGTATCTTTGCCATTTTTTTTAAATAATATAAAATGTAAAACTACTTGTATTTTAGCAGTATAGTCTAAAGAATCCATTGTCTTTGCTGCCTTTCTGCTCTACCATACAACGCTAACTATGCTATGCTATGGTATGCTATGCTTGTGTGAATGAGTGCGTTGTAAAACACCTGTTTCTGAATGGTCTCTCATGACAGAATGACAGATTGACGGACTGGCTTCTTCCTGTCACTCGGCCCTACCTGTCTGACAAGCTGACTGACTGGATTTTATTCCTTCCGTTCCTCCCCCACTCTTCTGTTCTCCATTCTCGCTCTCTCCCTCCCCCCCCCCCCCATCTCTCTCTCTCACCCCCTCCCTCCCTCTCTCCCTCCCTCCTGTAACTTCACGGTTGATCCGACCAACGACCAACACAGGATTTCCTTGCAGGCTCGCGCATACACTTTGGTTTGCAATATTTAAATATTCTGCGCAGTTACGCTGCGGTGCATTCACTCCTGATGTCTCGTCATGAGACTGTTTGATTAGATACTGCAGTACATGGAAAGTAATCAATCAATCAGAGGATGTTACACCATAGCACGACCCAAGACGATGTATATCTGAACCCAGGCTTGTTCATTGCGATCGGGTCTGTCAGCAGTTTTCGATAGTTTTTCATTCATTTTGACTGACCCTCCCCTCTGGTCCCGGTGTCTCCTCCTTACTCTCGGTGTGTGTCACTAGGTCAGACTGAGGACACGGCCAGTCGATGTCTAAACACATAACACTCTCTCTCTCTCTCTCTTTCACTCTCTTCCTTTTTTGTCTCCTCGTCGTCCTCTGTCTATCGTATCTTCTTTCTATTCGCCCCCTGTTTTTCAGTGTTTACGCTTTTCACTGTGTGTACGCACGCACACACACACACACACACACACACACACACACACACACACACACACACACACACACACACACGGCCGGTCTTTAACCTGCCCTGTGCTGAGTCCTCAACCCTTCCTCTCACCTCCCCCCTGCATCTTCTGTGTGTGTGTGTGTGTGTGTGTGTGTGTGTATACTTGTGTGGGGCCCCTTTCGCTTATGTTGTGGCCTGTGGGGGCCTGTCGTCTGTTCTTGTCAAGGCACAGCTACCGATTCTCTCTCTCTCTGTCTCACATATGCTGCTGGTGTAGGGTGGGGCGACCAAGAATGAGCTCATTGATGCATGTGTGTGTTGCAAAGCGAAACACTCAAACTTCTTTTTCTGCTTCAGTCTGTTGTAGTCCTCTCTATCAGTCTGTTGTAGTCCCCTCTATCAGTCTGTTGTAGTCCCCTCTATCGGCTTGATCAGTCTGATGTAGTCCTCTCTATCAGTCTGTTGTAGTCCTCTCTATCGGCTCTATCAGTCTGTTGTAGTCCTCTCTATCAGTCTGTTGTAGTCCTCTCTATCAGTCTGTTGTAGTCCCCTCTATCGGCTCGATCAGTCTGATGTAGTCCTCTCTATCAGTCTGTTGTAGTCCTCTCGATCAGTCTGTTGTAGTCCTCTCTATCAGTCTGTTGTAGTCCTCTCTGTTGCAGTCCCCTCTATCGGCTTGATCAGTCTGTTGTAGTCCTCTCTAGCAGTCTGTTGTAGTCCCGTCTATCAGTCTGTTGTAGTCCTCTCTATCAGTCTGTTGTAGTCCTCTCTATCAGTCTGATGTAGTCCTCTCTATCAGTCTGTTGTAGTCCTCTCTGTTGCAGTCCCCTCTATCGGCTTGATCAGTCTGTTGTAGTCCTCTCTAGCAGTCTGTTGTAGTCCCGTCTATCAGTCTGTTGAAGTCCACTCTATTGTAGTCCCCTCTATCGGCTTGATCAGTCTGTTGTAGTCCTCTCTAGCAGTCTATTGAAGTCCCCTCTATCAGTCCGTTGTAGTCCCCTCTATCAGTCTATTGTAGTCCCCTCTATCAGTCTGTTGTAGTCCCCTCTATCAGTCTGTTGTCATCCCCTCTATCAGTCTGTTGTCATCCCCTCTATCAGTCTGTTGTCATCCCCTCTATCAGTCTGTTGTCATCCCCTCTATCAGTCTGTTGTAGTCCCCTCTATGAAACACTTCCACTAGTTGTCTTAATTAATCCCACTGCCTCTCTGCCTTACTTTCCTTTTTCAAATGATTCAATGTCAATCTGATTCATTTATTTGTCTGCTCTGTGTTTCTAACTTTAATAGTTAATCAAAATAAAGCCCAATTCCTTGTTTAGTGTCTGTATTGTGTTTGTGTGTGTGTGGGCGTGTGAGCGTGTGGCTAAGAGTGTGTCTCGTCATTCCGTTTTCCCAATTGGCGTTGGGAGTTTGGTGGAGGGCTTAATAGCCGTGGCGAGTGCTCGTCAACGGCAGGGGGAATGGTCCCCTCCTCCAGCCCGGCCCTGTTTCCATGTTAAACTCTATACTGTTATGAAGTGATCCCCACCCTGTTTCTGCCCCGGCATGAAATTGCGGATTGCTGACGCTGGGGAATTATTTGTTTGGGTGGGGCTTGCTGTTGAGTCCAGGCCAAGGAGGCTTGGAGAGAGAGAGAGAGAGAGAGAGAGAGACATAGAGACAGAGAGCGAGAGAGACATAGAGACCGAGAGAGAGCGAGAGGTACAGAAAGAGAGCACGAGAGAGATTCTTAAAGGTGCCTGCCCCAGTTGTTCACTCGATGTGTTGACCGACTTTTTATGAATGGTGTAGGCCTACTACATACCACAGGTCTTGTGTCTTGCTTTGTCTTAGACTCTATTATGTCCTACACTAGCAAGCTACTCTGGGGTCACCACCACCACCACCACCACGACCACCACCACGTTGTGGAAGTAGCCAGGTGCAGAGAGGGGAGTTTGACACAATGTTCTGCTCAACGCCTTGCTTAGGGGTGAGCTGTAAGAATAGAGCAATGGGTGTGTGTGTGTGTGTGTGTGTGTGTGTGTGTGTGTGTGTGTGTGTGTGTGTGTGTGTGTGTGTGTGTGTGTGTGTGTGTGTGTGTGTGTGTGTGTGTGTGTGTGTGTGTGTGTGTGTGTGTGTGTGATCTCCAGGAAGCATACTGTGCTGTAGAAACCAGGAATGGCCGCATTCTTCAGCAGCGAGGCCTGTGTGCCAGCACATTCCCTACTGCTGAGCTGGAGGAGCCAGTCGGAAAAGGACGGGATGGGAGCTTTTCCTCTCTCTCTGTCTCGGTCACTCTCTCGCTGTCTCTCTCGCTGTCTCTCTCACTGTCTCTCTCTCTCGCTGTCTCTGTGTGTGTGTGTCCGTCTCTCTCTCTCGCTGTCTGTCTGTGTGTGTGTGTCTCTCTCTCTAAATACTCCTCCTATTCCCCTTTTTACTAACTTCCATACACAGTCTACAAAGTGCTCTCCCCCGACATTGACATTTTACTTTTTTCTTTCACTTCTGGAAAAGTGTGTATCCAACAAGTGTGTGTGTGTGTGTGTGTGTGTGTGTGTGTGTGTGTGTGTGTGTGTGTGTCTGTGTGTGTCTGTGTGTGTGGGGAAAATCCCACGCAGTGGCTGCCTGTCTCTGAACTGTTCTCCCTCCCCGCCGGACTCTCTTTCTGTTTACTGTGGGTCAGCTTTCTTTCTCAGTAGTGTCGTCTTCCTCTTTCTCCCTCCCTCCATCTCCCTCTCGCTCTCTCAGTCTCTCTCTCTCCCTCCCTCAGTCTCTCTCCCTCTCGCTCTCTCAGTCTCTCTCCCTCCCTCCCTCAGCCTCTCTCCTCCCCCCCTCGCTCAGTCTCTCTCTCTCGCTCAGTCTCTCTCCCTCCCTCCCTCAGTCTCTCTCTCTCGCTCCCTCAGTCTCTCTCTCTCGTTCACTCATCTCTCTCTCTTTCGCTCAGTCTCTCTCTCTCACTCCCTCAGTCTCTCTCTCTCTTGCTCAGTCTCTCTCTCTCGCTCCCTCAGTCTCTTTCGCTCCCTCGCTCAGTCTCTTTCGCTCCCTCGCTCAGTCTCTCTCTCTCGCTCTCTTTCTCTCGCCATCTCTCTCTCTCTCTCTCTCTCTCTCTCTCTCTCTCTCTCTCTCTCTCTCTCTCTCTCTCTCTCTCTCTCTCTCTCTACCCCCCAATAGTCTCTCTCTCTCCAGCTCTACGGCCAATGGAAAAAGTGTAAAGGGAATATGCTGTGTGGGACGTAGTTGACTCCACAGCCAGAGAGAGTGCTGGTAATGGGGCCCGCTAACTGGTGCCCGGTAACAGCCTCCTGTTAGTTCTGTACTAACAGGAGAAACGCAGAACAGGAGGTTTTAAACATCGACACACACACACACACACACAGAGAAAAGACCACGGCTTTCTCCAGGTAGCTGTGTGCACTTTAGTATCATGGAGGCAATACATCTCCAAGACGGCCATATTCTCATTGCATCATCTGCCAATGGTCTCCTCACTTTCCTGTCTATTTTTAGAAAGAGTGCAGTCATGTGTGGAACTAACACTGTAGGTGTATCTAAAATACTGTAGGAGTGTGTGTGTGTGTGTGTTTGTGTGTGTGTGTGTGTGTGTGTGTGTGTGTGTGTAAGCGTGTGTGTTTTTAAGCGTAAGGCAGCAGAAGTTATCTAAAACAATCCCATTGTTTCCACCACAGTGGCTTGTGTCTGGTGACCACAGAGTCAGACAGGATGCGAGGGGTCACCTTACACAGCGCCAAGGGCCAGGTAGCTAGCGGAGAACCACCTGACGTCATGGATTCGACTGTAATGATGCGCGTGTGCGTGTGTGTGTGTGTGCGTGCATGCATGTATATTTGCGTGTTGTTTGTCGTCACCTCACAACCTCGTGCCCACGTCATGCCTGCTCAATGTGCGTGGAAGCGCAACTTTGAAACATTCGATTGGCCTGCGGGCTGTTCATGGCAAAGCAAGTCACGGTCAAATCACCAATTCATTATTTTATTTGTTTATTTCATTGGCAGACAACAACACAGTAGTTGTCTGCCAAGTGGATGACCAAGCGCCGGTTTACTCATAGTGACACGATCACACAGAGGGTTCAGGGGTTGCAAGCTCCTATTCCCAGCTTGGCTATGGCTGCATGACTAACGGTGACTCGGCGAGTGTGGCGGTCTGACCTCGATGTCCGCGTGGCGGTCGGTTGGCCTTTTCCTTGTTGTTTGGGTTTTGTTTGTTTATCTGTTGTCGAGCCCGTTCTTCCGGTCTTGTTGTTTGGTTTTTGAGACCCGACCTCCTCCGTGATACACCGAGTTAGATGTGGGCCGGGTTGTTGTGGAGGAGCTAACTGGTGTTTAGTCTGTCTTGTTTGGTTTTCAACGGAGGGTGGCGTGGTTGTATGTTTTGTGACGTGGCGTTTCCCACATCAAGGATCACTCATCTTCATTTCTCTTAAGAACTGTACAAAGTTCAGTAACCTTCTACAGTCTTTCTACCGACTTAATCCTTTTCTGTTCAGTTCTCGGTAATGATTCATGAGAGTAAAAGCATTGTCATGAATTTCCTCTGGATATCTGACTTCAGCATCTCGGTATCAGGGGGCGTTCACTGTTGACGAGCTGTCTGTGTTGTGTTGGGACCCGTGCATCCCTGCATACAGGCTGGGGGGGGGTGTCCAGCCACAACAATGGACTGTGAGAGTGTTGTATTCTGGCTGTGTGTGTGTGTGTGTGTGTGTGTGTGTGTGTGTGTGTGTTTCTGTGTGCTTATTTGTACTTTTTCTTGAGCATCTGCTTTGTCAGTGCTTTCTGTCAGGATTTATTCATTCCGAGCATCTCAGCAGATGACGGGGAGCTGTTGCGGTTAGCAGGCAAGAGTACAGAACACGCAGAAAACTCTTGAAGCAAGAGTACATTTGTATATGTGTGTGTATGGTGTGTCTCTGTATACCCTTTAAGGATACAATAGTGATCTTATCTTCTATCTCGTCTTTGTAGTTGACCTTTGACCCGCGGTGGTTTGGCTGTGAGCTGACCTCTCTCTGGGCTATAGAAACATTCAGAGTGTGTTCAGACAGCGCTGCTGTCCTCCACCCACGTGACCTTTTGACCTCCGGGAACCGGGTCAACAAGCCTGAAGTGTCTTCCTGTTCTCTTGGGGTTTTCCTCTCGTTCAGGGAGAAGGGAAACAAAAACACCTCCATGAGATGGTGTTCAAAGATCAGCTGATTGGGCCCATTCTTGCTTTGGCGAAATGCAGGTTTTTGTTATCCTTCTTGGGGTGAGCTATGACCTCCTACTTAAGTTTATATACTGGGGATCTTCTACACCTCATGCAAGGCGGACGACAGAGATCCCCTTTGAGAGGGATGGTTCAGTATTGCGTCCTACCGTCTGCACAGCGAGGTGAACCCAAACGCAGACAGCAGACTCAGGGTGCGGGTGCAAAAGGGCACTTTACTTCACAAAAAACCAACAAGCAACCGACAAACTGGGGAAGAAACTGGGGACTTAAATACATGGGAACAGAATTCAAAGAAGTAATAAACATTACAGTAACGAGACAAAGGCATAAAGGAACAACAGGATAGAGAAAAGGGGTTGGGGCAGGATGGTTACAGTCTTGCTGCTGTTGATCTCTAAGAGGAACTGAGAGCAATGGGTTCCGGGAGCAAGACAGGGTAGAACAATAGATCCATTGGTTCATTGAAACCCCAAACTTCCGAGCAAATCAAGCCGACGTCTCGATCGAGGAGCAGTTTGACGTGCACCATGGAAATATTAAACCAAACTGGTGTCTCAGAGGTGTGACAGTAAGGGAAACACATTGTAGCTTCATCTGGTCCTCTCTGACTCGGTGAGTCACCGTCATGAGAGCAGTAGGCCCACATCTTCCATTGCTGGACCCCAAAGTGTGGATTTTTGGAGTAAATTGGTACAATGTGTCTCAAAGGGAGTTTGGCTTCCTACGGCTACACTCTGGCCAGTTGTCGTGCAGAAACCTGCTGGTGCAGCACTTCTTACTTTTGTGTAGCCGCTCTGATCTTGTGTTTGCTTTGATTGTTCTCCGCCTCATTTGTAAGCCGCTTTGGATAAACGGGCCTGCCAAATGACGACATGTAAATGTTGACCTCATGAGCGTTTCTTTGTTCACGTGTCTTGGGTTGTCTCCTGTTTGGAGAACGGTTGGAAATGAGCTGTACTTTGTGATATGTCCATGTTCTGTTCTGCGGGAGGAGTTAAGGATGATGTCATCACTGGAGAGGGGTGGGGTCACTCCCTGTCTCCCATGATACATTTCACCCCAGGCCCTCCTTCTGCCAATGTGTGTGTGTGTGTGTGTGTGTGTGTGTGTGTGTGTGTGTGTGTGTGTGTGTGTGTGTGTGTGTGTGTGTGTGTGTGTGTGTGTGTGTGTGTGTGTGTGTGTGTGTGTGTGTGTGTGTTGTATTTTCTACAGCTTTATGCACTCTAATAGCGATATGAATCAAATCACAGTAACTCGCACACTGTTGCTCTCATGTGCAAATACACCTCCAGGCTGCAGGCTGTGGACCTGGATGGAGGTGTGAGTGTAGCCCGAGTAAATAGACTGTGACATTGAGATATCATTGGATGAAAGGAGGTGGAGGTGGTGGTGGTGGTGGTGGTGGTGGTGGAGGTGATGGTGGTGGCGGTGTAGGGTGCAGATCTATTTCCTGGTCTCACCTCCCAGGTTGAATTTAGAGACAAGAGCCTTGCAGCCAAATTAGTAAGAGGGTCCTTTTTGGACCGGGTGACGGAATGGCTGAGGCAAAAAT
The DNA here is from genome assembly GCA_002895965.2 of Coryphaenoides rupestris. Lineage (NCBI taxonomy): Eukaryota > Metazoa > Chordata > Actinopteri > Gadiformes > Macrouridae > Coryphaenoides > Coryphaenoides rupestris. The sequence goes on along the minus strand of PIJE02000721.1, from coordinate 202,972 downwards.
GGAGAACACACACACACACATCACACAGCCACACACAGCCACACGCATATGCATACATACAGGCACATACATCCGACCGCCGTCAATATCCGAAACAGGATGTCAAGCCGTGCTAGGGTTGCATCCTCCCTCGCCGCTATTTGTGTATCTGTCCAAAGTTGTTGACTTAACTGTATGTATGTATGTATGTATGTATGTATGTATAGGGCTGGGCGATATGGCTGAAAACTGTATCACGATATAAGTGTTTCATATCGGTCGATATCGATAATTATTGATAATTTGTATGACCTATTTAAAATAAGGACCAGGAGAAAAATATACAAAATGTAAACATTTTTATTTTAAACTTAACCTTCCTCTGATTGTAGGCAGACGGGGAAAAGGAATGTCAACACAACCATGGAAAACACTCAAATAAATAAATATAAACATAAGTCTGAATGAAAATTAAAATCACAATGAAAACTTAACAATTATCAATAATAAAGTGCTCAGCAAAAATAAAGTGTGGGGACGACGGTCTTGCATAATTTACAGACAACATTGGTCTGACTACGGTCTGACTTATAAAATCCAAACCACTGTCATACTGGCGAGCTGACCTTTCCATTTTTGTCGTCAATTTCCTCGCTCGTTGCGGCACTCATCTCTCACTTCTCACTCCGCGCTGTTTCTGTTAAGAAACAAGAAACAAACACGAGACAACGAGACAACGAGATGGCGCAACCAAACTTGATACTGTTACATGATTGGCTGTTAGCGTGTCACTCCATACGTTGCTAGGTACCAGAGGACGAGTGCCTTTGTTCATGCAACCAACCTTGCTTCGCAACCTCTGGTTCAAAGCGGAGCTAGACTCTTAGCTCCGGTTTCTTCCAACAAGGTCTATCGAACGCATTTTCTATTGATATTGATTACGTGTCTATCGCAATACATATCGTTATCATTTTATCGCCCAGCCCTATGTACGTATGTACGTACGTACGTACGTACGTACGTATGTATGTATGTATAGACCCTGGTCCAAGCTGATAGGAATGGGCTCCCAGCGACTTAGGCAACAATAGAGCTACATGACCTGCTGGTTATCTATAGAGTGACCCCCCACGCTGCCGTACAGATGTACTGAAGGAGCGAACTGGAAATACCACAGAGCTCCACCTCCACCTCCACCCGGACGACGATCTCTCTCTCTGTCTTCAGCCCGACACAGCGACCCGTCACGTTGAGCTGGCTGTCAGAAAAAAGCTGAACTCGCTTTAACATAACATTTAAAAATCTGTGAGGGTGTTCTTTCACCATACCCATACGCATTCATCACTCTCTCCTGTGACCATGATCACATGCATATTTACTGCCCATCCAGCTGTACTAAATTTGCCTCTCTCTGCCTCTCTCTGCCTCTCTCTGTCTCTCTGTCTCTCTCTGTCTCTCTGTGCCTCTCTGTCCTCTCTGTCTCTCTCTGTCTCTCTCTGTCTCTCTCTGTCTCTCTGTCTCTATCTCTCTCTCCAGCTGTGATCAGCCAGTGGCAGGGCGAGCCCAAGGAAATGGTCATCTCCCTGGTCCTCACCCACCTCCCGCTGCTCAAGCCGGGCAACACGGAGGCCAAGGGCGAGTACATGCGCCTGCTGCCCCGCATCCTGGCGCACACCATCGAGCACGGCCGCCACCTGGAGGAGTCCCGCCAGCTGCTCTCCTACGCCCTCATCCACCCGGCCACGTCCCTGGAGGACCGCTCAGCCCTGGCGCTCTGGCTCAACCACCTGGAGGAGCGCGCCGCCGCCCGGGGCGACTCCCTGGAGCGCCCACCGCCCGCCTCGGGGCTGTCCCACCACCACCACCACCACCACCACTCGCACCCCGCCCACCAGCACCACCAGCAGCACACCACGCCCCCGTCCACGCTGTCGTCATCGGGCTCGTCGTCCTCCTCCTCTTCATCCACCACCACCACCACCAACAATGCCGCCGCCGCCTCCCTGTCCTCGTCGCTGGGCAACCTATACTCCCTGCACCAGCCGCAGCGCTACGGCTCGGACGACCGCCTCAACGGCTGGCAGGGCTCCCGGGACTCGGGGCTGGGCGGCTGGCACCCCGGCCCCCAGCAGCAGCAGCAGCAGCAGCAGGGTGGGGGCGGCGGCGGCGGTGGCTGTGAGAACGGCCACCTGTCGCTCTACCCGTCGTCCTCGGTTCCCGCCACCATCAACACGCTTGGCACGGGGGGCGGGGCCAGCACCTGTGAGTATATTAACCGGCGGTGTTGTTCTCCCGCCGTGTTCACTCCTGAGGCTCCGCCCACGATTGATACTTGACCAGATCGTCAATACGTGAAGATCATTTTTTATGTTGTTGTTTTTTGCCTACCATACTACCATAGAATTAAATTTATTTGGCCAGAATGATATCTAGGAAATGTAGCCGGCAGCAAAAGGTGTCATACAGGGTGTCAAACTAATTTGAGGTTGAGGCCGGAACAGACCAAGTGCTACTCGGAGGGAGCCGGGCTAACAAAAAAACACTTTTGATATGATTCAAGATGTCTTCTCTGTGCACTACACAGCTTTTACCTTTAGAAAACTAATGAAATTAGGCATTTACACAAGGCTAGGATCTGACGTATTGAGGCAAGCTTGTTTTATTCCTCTCTAATGTCGCTTCCCCTGTAACTTTATAATATTTCCAGTTCCCCAATGTTCAACAGAATTTGTTGTGTGGGCCGGATTGGATCAGCTCGCGGGCCGCATCTGGCCCCCGGGCCGCACGTTTGACACCCCTGGTGTAATATATACGTACAGCTTTACTGATTGTAGCTGGGCGGTTTTTGTCCATATTAAATCAACAAAACAGGTCAACTATATAATCTTAGAGAGGTGGACTGCAGGTGACCTTTCGGCGTGGAAGTGGCGTGTTAAGTGGGAATGTTTTCGATTAGTTTTATGAACTCAGGTTGTCAGGCTAGAGACCACATAGCGATGGTATCATGGCAACCGACAACAGAAATGTTGGAATACAGACCTGAGTGTGGCTAACAAGGCCTGTTTGAAGTCATGTTTGCTATGATAAGCATTCCCAGATGGCCAGGTTGTTAGACGTGATTTGCAGTCCGAGAGCGCAAGCTTGTCTTGTTGATAAGGGAAGAGGAGAGAACTTGAATTATACTTACCTCGTGTTGAGTTAATAATTAATATTCATGCATAATTCAACGTCGAAAAAAGCATGTGACAGCATCCAGGGGAGATACTGTATGTATGTAAGCACTTTCATTCCCAGTGAAATATTTAAAAACTGCCGCTAAAACAGGAACCACTCTTAAAAAATGTATTGAAAATAAAAGGAGGCCTGATAGACTTGCCTCTTGTTTTTAACCCCCCCCCCCAAAAAAGAACCGAAATATTAAAAGGAGAATTCTCTGTGAGTTAGTGGACGTGGGTTTTCCTATCCAGACGTGGCTGTTTAAAATTGAACATAACTTTGGTAGGAGCAGGATATTTCCAGACAGGAATGTCAGGGCTCTGTGCTTCTTTCTGGGGAGATGAAGGAAGCAGCTGATGGTTTATAAATAAAGACGCATTTAAAGCCCTGCTCCAGTGCTCCAGAGCAACATCCTCTTTATTTTGGACTGGTGGGCTGGAGGACACGCGGACCCACACAAAAGATGTGATTTCACAACTGGTAAACTGGAGTTACCCCGGGCCAGGCGCCGCTTACGGCGGGGACACACAGACACAGACACACACACACACACACACACACACACACACACACACACACACACACACACACACACAGGACGGGTGTCTTTCAACTCAGTCTCTTTACTGACTTCATTTAAATCAAAATTATTTTGTCGTTTTTAGATCTACATATCTTGTGTAAAAATCTATCGCCATTTGGCAATCTCACAGTTAAAAAAAAAGTCCTCCCAAATGTTTGCATGACAGTGGAAGTGACTGGTGTGGGTACATTTCCAGCTTAAAGCTTAAACACTGACCAGCTATCCTGGCATCTCAAGTCTGGAAAACTAAACCCATCCCACTCAGAAGTGCTGGCATTAGCTCTTTAAGCGTTACAGTTGGTTCATCCCAGCTGTGCTGCTGGACAACGGACCCATGCTGTCATACATGGGTGTGACCATCAACCAGACCATCGACCTGTAAGTTCAGTTCCACCTCCCTGCAGCACCACTGAGGCCCTGTGCTCTGCCGTACCCGTACCCAGCCCCCACCCCGCCTGGGGGGGGGGGGGGGGGGGGGGGGGGGGACATGCCACCCGTCCCATCCCTTGTAAGGCATCCTTTGTGGCAGACTGTATTTAGGGAAAATGGCTAATATTTAGGGACTGGAACTTGTAATGTTAGCTGGGCACCTATTTTAAACGGCGCCCATGAAGTCCTATACATAGCGGCAACAGTAAGAGGACCACATATAGGGGAGGCGGCCGCTGGCTCACACCGTCTGTGGCACGGCAATATAAAGCCCTCCTTTGGGTTTCCATCTTGTTTTTAGTTTTTTTTTTATTATTCTGTTTACCTCCTTCGCACCGCCGCTGGAATATTCCATGATGCCAACGTGCCTGGAGTTGTAAAGAAAGGCCTACCTGTTGTGCGTGTGAGAAGTTGTTTTATTCGCTTCCCTGACGAGTCACCCCCCCCCCCCACCAGCAACCAACACACACCAACACGCCACACACACGTCTCCCCGCTTTAGCCTCCAACCATGTTTTCCACCGCTCTCAGTGACATTCAACGTTGTACGTATTCCAACTCCAAGACGTTTGCATGGCTGATATCAAGCAGGTAGATAGAGGAAGGAAGGGACAAAACGCCAAAATGGAATTACGGAGGAGCTCATGCTGTATATACTTCTGTTTTAAAGATCATCCCATTTTTTTTTACACAGAACTGACATTGGTGTCATCAGTGCTGCCACTATTATGAGGTTACAGATTGTTAGGCTGTCATGGTAGCGACACTGGGGACATCAACACAGCTGTCCCAGGCAGGAGTCAGGACCGTCCGACTCCATTGACGCGGCCATTCATTTAAAATAGAGGCAGGAGGAATGGCACAAGGAAATGTATTTCAATTGTCGATTTCTCAATGACATGCCGGTTTATTGGCGTCACATAGACGCCCGGGGATCTCTATTCGTTTCTTTCCAAGTGATGTTCATGTTTATTTTCAACAGACATCCTACTGCCAAGCAACATTCATTCACCAGACTAAGTTGTGTCATGCCTATGGTGGCTACTCAAAGAAACAAACCTCTCCTGCACCACGGGTAGTAAGAGGAGCCACTCACAAATCTGCTCTAACTCTGTCGACAGGACTACAAGAAGCCACCGTTCTGCCCACTCACCTTGCACGTAAAGAGAGCTTGTATCTGTCACCGCGGAGACCCGGAGTAATTCAAAAACGATTTGGACTTGTTTGCCTTCTGCTACTGTCTGATGTTGATGACAACACTAGTTGGGTCTCACAAAAAGGCTGCATCCTGCCTCTGTGTGAGGTGTGGTTGAACAGTATTTGAGTGTACTGTCCCCCTAGCTAGCTCGGCAGCGTCCCAGTAGGCTAGGCCTCTCCTGCCACGGTCAAGCCCTCTCTAACCGGTTGGGCCTTCTCCTGCTTGTCTTGCAGTGTTGACGGGCGGCGGCCAGCAGCACTCTCCCCTGAAGCGCTCGGTGTCCCTGACTCCTCCCATGAGCGGCCCCAGCAGCCAGTCCCTAGGCCACATCTGGCTGTCCCAAGAGGACCTGCGAGCCCCCAGGCTGCTGGACCACCACGCGCCCCTCTCCCCGCAGAGCAGCATCGCCTCCTCGGGCAGCGGAGGCAGCGAACACCTGGAGGAGGCCTCCTCCTCCTCCTCGCTGCACCGCGCCTCCTTCCGCTTGGAGGGCAGCGGCATGAGGGGTGAGTCGGGGGAGAGACGCTTGGACAGACAGACAGACAGACAGACTGGCACAGGCCGACTGATGCGTAGGATGTGTCCCCCTTCCCTCCCAAAAAAAACTTTTAACATTGTGCAGTTCAGAGAGGTTGTCTGTAGATTCCCTTTGTTAGTTTTGGGGAGAGGTCATTTGTTGTGCTCATTTGTCACATCCAGGATAACTAAATGCCTGATTGTGTGTGAAATGTCATTGTAGCTGGTAACCATATCACACGCCATTGAAGTGGCTTCTACCTGGGCTTCTCCTATGACCACCAAGACACAAGACGTGTCTTGGTGAGGAAAGTGGTTTATTACAAATGGCAGGTGGTCACTGCTAGCATGCTAGCACTCTCTCTGGACTGTTTGTGGTGATGGTTTATCCTATGGGCGTTAGCTAACGCACCACAACACAGGTGTGCAGCCCCACCCAGCCCTGTGGGGGTCTGTGGCACGCTGTGGATCCAGCCAGGGGAGTCTGTCAGGGGCCACGCTGCTTCACCCCGCAGGCCTCTTTCACCGGGCTCCAGCCCTTTATGTCCCCACCCTCATTTCTCTTTACGACACACTTGTGAAATTCTTTCGGCATTCTACGCTTTGTCACTCAGGCCGGGTTCCTCACAGCGCCCGACCAGAGAAAACCAACACGGTTACAACATGCCGGTTATATATAATGGCTGCTTTCTGTAAATCTGGATGGAAGAAGGAATAGTTTATTAGATACATAATTTTATCATTCATGTGAAATTTCCCCTTATTCTGCACTTAATATATCTTACCCATAACTAATACATGCCTTATAAATTATTAATGTTGAGCATTCTTCAAGGACACAATTCTACTGCAGAAGTTTGGCCAAAACGATGTTTGAACCACCCCAGAAAAGTGTCTGCTCAGCACTACATCCGGTTTAGCTGAGAATGAAATAAAACGTCCAAAAATGGGCACATATTTTCTTTGTAGACATAGACATAGATTATGTATCACACACACATGATACGGCCGTGAACAAGCACCAAATCAAAGCGAGGCGAGCAGGGCTTAATCAGCATTACGTTGACTCTGAGCTGCAGTGTGCCCGGGAGCGCACGGCTCGACACATGAATCAAAAGGGCTCTTGGCATTGTTTGAGTGGGGAGTAGGAACCAGCTAAGCATTAGTAAGCACTTCAATTGAGCTGAGGCTAGCATATGTGCATGGGGGGTCAAGCGTGTGTTGCATATAATTAGTACAAACCCAGATTTTAGGAACTCTTTTCTTTCACAATAAAATAACCTCTTTTGTGTCTGATGGTGTCCAAGAATTTGAATTTCGGCACAAAAATCTCAACCAAATGTTTGGTAAATATACTACAAAATGTATTAAATAACAGTATGGTGCCACTCCTTGCTTCGTATTCGCTTAGCCTAAATCATACTCTCATGGGACATTTCTGATGTTTCTTTAGTGAGCGTAAAATATTGTCTGATCTCATGTATGTTATATCTTACAAATGTCTTAAAAATATCACCAAAAAATAACAATGTTGGGTAAATGTATGCACTGCTGTCGCTCAACAACCGAGAGAGTTTCTGAATCCAGTGATTTTTTTTCAGTTTCGTATTAGTTTTTCGCTTTGTACAATTTTCAATGTTTATCTTGACTACAGTACAGATTATAGTGGACCACCCATCCATTTCCACTTTCTATTGTGTACGAGGCCCCTGTTTGGCAAGCCTGGCTCTGTGTGGGTCACTCACTGGGAGACTAGTGCACACTGCCCGGCTCGGCCCCTGTGGTTAAAGTCCCCCTATTGTGTCCTGTCCCACAGACGTCCCTGCCTGGCTCAAGAGTCTCCGTCTCCATAAGTACGCCGCCCTCTTCTCCACGATGACCTACGATGAGATGATGTCACTAACCGAACAGCAACTCGAGTCAAAGGTTTGTATTCGCGCACGCACATGCACGCACACACACACACACACACACACACAGAAACACACACCAGAAGCGCTCGTCTAACAGTTGTTAGGGAGTACAGGGGAAAGACACAATGGCTCAAATAACCCAAATCCCCAAAACATCCATCTATATTCATGGGGATGCCTGCCGAGATCCGCTCGCAGCATCTGCAAGGCTCGCGACACCTGCGGCAATAGCTCAGGAGGTAAGAGCGGTTGTCTGGCAACCAGAGGGTTGCTGGTTCGATCCCCAGGCTCCACCTGGCTAAGTGTCAAGGTGTCCCTGAGCAAGATGCCACCTAACCCTAACTTCTCCTGACGTGTTGGTTGTTACCTTGCATGGTTGGCACCGCCGTCTGTGTATGAATGGGTGAATGTGAGGCAACTGTAAAGCGCTTTGGATTAAAGTGCAATCCATTTACCATTAATCCATTTTTATGAATACACATGGGTTGAGGATGTCTGTTATAAACGGCAAATGCACTTTCAAAATGCTATTTTGAGGTGGATCATGCAATGTGATAAAAATATAGTTTGTAACCTTTTGATATCGTTTTGTAAAGATGCAGTTTGGAGGAGATGGTTTTGGTAGCTCAGGGGCAGCAGAAGTGGGGTTACATCCACACAGTTCCTCTGTTAGTCTGTAATAAAGGGTTCACCGCCCCGCCCCCTGCAGCAGGTGACCAAGGGAGCCAGACACAAGATCGTCATCAGCATTCAGAAGCTCAAGGAGAGGCAGAACCTGCTGCGCTGCCTGGAGAAGGTCAGTGGGACTCCAACACACACACACACACACACACACACACACACACACACACACACACACACACACACACACACACACACACCAACACACACACATGCACCAACACACACTAACACACGCACACACACACACACATACACAACACACACACACACACACACACACACACACACACACACACACACACACACACACACACACACATAAACACACACACACCAACACCAACACACACACACACACCAACACACACACAATTTTTTACTGCAATTGTAAATGTATGCGTTGATTGTTGTCAGCCTGGTCTCAAAAATCAGATACAAATACAAAAAGCCTTAATGGAACCTAACATGGAAGGCACGTAGGTGTCACGGAGTGGCATAGTGTTTACGTTATTCTCCAAGTATGTGAATTGAAATCATGTAAAGTCGTCCTCTCGACGGCCCCCCGGGCCCGGAGGCAGCCCTGGTCGAGAAGGTCTTCCTGGTGGGACCTGACACACACACACATACACATACACACACACACACACAATGGACTACGTTCTCTTGTTGTCCCGCGACACCGGAAGCAGCAGTTTGACCTCTGGTTTTATTGATTGGCTGATTGGATGGTTAGTTTTTTTTTGTCGGGATGGGCGATTTAAATGCACAAATTGTCATTGTTGAATCGCCCGAGCAGGCCCCCAAACCAAGGTGTGTGTGTGTGTGTGCCTCATTACAAAGGAGACAGTCCCCTTGCTTCTTGCTAAATCCAGGCCTAACCTTTTCACCAACGCCTTTATAAAATAAGATCTCCCCCAACATAACTCCTCCTCCCCCTGGCAGGGCCTGGGGCGGGGGGGGCACCTGTTGCTTGGTATTTTGGGTGGGGGGTGCCGGGTAATACGACGCATGTGGACCCACAAGTGGAGGGAGAAAACACAGCATGCGTGTATTTTTGGAATTACTTTATTCTCTGCTCTCTGTCACATGACACACGTGTGGATCACTGTCCCTTTATACCCTCCTGCCTCTCTCTCTCTCTCTCTCTCTCTTTATCTCGCTGTCTCTCTCTCGCTGTGGTGTGTGGGTGTGTGTGTGGTGTGTGTGTGTGTGTGTGTGTGTGTGTGTGTGTGTGCGTGTGTGTGTGTGTGTGTGGCCATGCCCAACAACATCGACTGGATAAACATATGGATGGAATAAAAACATATTCAAAACAAGGGAGAAAAAAAAAGGAAAATGAAAGACCATTACAGAGAGTCGTATTGTGGAAAACAGGCTTTCCTGAAGGTCTCTGTGTTCTACTGTCCTAACCCCCTGACCCTCTCTCCCCCTCCCTCTCCCTCCCTCCCCCTCCCTCCCCCTCGCCAGGACGTGCTGGAGGGGGGTAACCTGCGCGGCCCGCTGCAGGAGCTGCACCAGATGATCGGCACGCCCATCAAGGCCTACTGCGGCGGGGACAGTGAGGAAGCCACGCCACAGCGCCCTCTGCTGGGGCCCGACAGCAAGAGCGCCGCGCCCGGCTCCCACCTGGCCGGAGGGGTTGGGGGCGGGGGCGACGCCGAGCCGGGCGCCAGCGCCGTTGCCGAGGGAGACCTGCCCAGCCAGTTCACACGCGTCATGGGCAAAGGTAGGGCCCCTCCCTCCTTCCCCCCACTCCCCTCCCCTCCCTCCCCCCTCCCCTGTTTACTCTAGAGAGGAGGGGAGGAGGGGGCCAGGAACTAGTTTTACCACCCAATGAATGCTGTACGTTCCACCATACCTACAGTCATTTCGTTGAAATGTTCCTTTATCGAGGCACATATGAGTACAATGAAAATGCACACCTGTGCGCCAAAGCTCCAGGTCATAGGTCACCCCGCCTCCAGACTGAAACTGAGTCCTGAGTCCTGTGTTCTTGGTCCCGTAGTTTGCACACAGCTGCTGGTGTCGAGACCGGACGAGGAAAACATCAGCTCCTACCTGCAGCTGATCGACAAGTGCGTCATCCACGAGGTACGGCCATGACACTTTGTTTCACCACGGGGTGCGCCACCTGGCAGGAGGCCTTGTGGTGTACAGACAGCCGTTGGGCGGCAGAGGTGTGCGGTGTGTGCCCAAGTCACCATGCGTGCTTGTAATGGACTCTCCTGATACTCCTGCTTTAGTACGAAGAGGCCTGTCTTTGATGGACAACTACTCTCTCTGTCTTTCTGTCTCGCTCTCTCTCTCACCCTCTCTCTGTCTCTCTGTCTTGGTCTCTCTGTTTCATCTCTGTCTCTCTCTGTTTCTCTCGGTGTCTCTTTTTTCTCTCTTGCTGTCTCTCTCGATGTCTCTCTCTCTCTCTGTGACTCTCTGTGTCTCTCTCTGTGTTTCTCTTTCTGTTTCTCTCTCTGTCTCGTCTCATCTCTCCTTCACCCTCTCTCTGTCTCTCTCTGTGTTTCTCTGTCTCTTTCTCTCTCTCTCTCCTCTCTCTCTCTCTCTCTCTCTCTCGCTCACTCTCTGTATCTCTCTCTGTGTTTCTCTGTCTCGTCTCTCTCTGTCTCTCTCTCTTTCTCTCTCTATCTCTGTCTCTCTCTCTTTCTCTCTCTCTCTCTCTGTCTCTCTCTCACATACACACCGACCCTGAGTCATGCTCTCTCTACTCCCCTTCCCCCCACCCTCTGCAGTCCTTCACCGAGACACAGAAGAAGAGGTTGTTGTCATGGAAACAGCAGGTCCAGCGGTTGTTCCGGTCCATTCCAAGGAAAACCCTCCTGGACTTGGCCGGCTACCGTCAGCAAAGAAGGTACGCAGCACAGCGCATGGATACAGCATGTATACAGTTCTCTTCAGTTGATGGAATGCTATTCGTTTTTCGGGGACTACAATTGGTCAAAAAGTCACACATTTAAATCTCTCTCTCTCTCTCTCTCTCTCTCTCTCTCTCTCTCTCTCTGTCTCTATGTCTCTCTCTCTCTCCCCCAGTAGCCGTGGCTTCGGCCAGTCCAACTCCCTCCCCACCGTGGGGTGCGTGGGCAGCGGCGTTTCCGTCAGGAGGAGCCTGCGGCAGTTCCAATGCCCTCCCGCAGCCTGCCGGGGGCCCGCCTGGGGCCCCTGGGCAGCGGGGGCCTCCTGGGCCCCACGCCACGCAGCTCCAGCAGCACACCCACCGGGCTCAAGCAGGGCAGACAGGTGGGTGTTGTGAACCAGTTGGGTGAGACGGATGATGGGAACCATTAGGTGAGACAGGTGATGGGAACCAGTAGGGGGAGACAGGTGATGGGAACCAGTACATGAGACAGATGATGGGACCCATTGGGTGAGACAGGTGATGGGAACCAGTAGGCGAGACAGGTGATGGGAACCAGTAGGCGAGACAGATGATGGGAATCAGTGAGTGAGACACGTGATGGGAACCATTGAGTGAGACATGTGATGGGAACCAGTAGGTGAGACAGGTGATGGGAACCAGTGGGTGAGACAGTTGACATAACCAGTAGAGGACACAGGTGGGTGAGACAGGTGATGCAACCAGTAGGTGAGACTGGTGGGTGATGGTAACCAGTAGGAGAGACAGGTAGATGATATTAACCAGAAGGTATTAACAGGTAGAGGATATTCACCATAAGGGGAGACAGGTGGGTGAGAGCGTTCTTTAAGGATGAATAAAGGAATATGTCTGGAAATAATAAGCAGCATTGTATCAGTGTTACTGCACTGAACACGTCTTGTATGAGGGTGCGCTGGCCGTGACGCAGGGCTAAAGAATGCCTGTTTACGCTCACCTCCATAGCGGACTTCCCGGCATCTCTGCGTACGATCCCTGAAATAGGAACTTTATTCAATGGTAAAGAAATGTTGGACGGGGGAGGAGGTGTGTGTGTGTGTGTGTGTGTGTGTGTGTGTGTGTGTGTGTGCGTGTGTGTGTGGAGGAGGGTGGGGGTGTGTGTGTGTGTGGGGGGGGTGAGCTGAGGTGGATGGAACTTGTAGGCGGGCCACCCCACATTCCAGGGAACCAGCATCAGCACTGAGCTCCCGACAGTGGAACTCTGGAGCTGTGTCAGGTACAGGCCTGGAGACGCAGCTAGCCCCCTCTCTCTCTCTCTCTCTCTCTCTCTCTCTCTCTCTCTCTCTCTCTCTCTCTCTCTCCTCTCTCTCTCTCTCTCTCTCTCTCTCTCTCTCTCTCTCTCTCTCTCTCTCTCTCTATCCTCGACCGCCCCCCGCTTGCCTCCACGAGTGTCCCTGACAATGGGGGGAAATGGCAAGGTTCCCACCAAACACCTCCCCCCCAACCCCAGCCCCCACCCCCCCAGCCCCCCATGCTGGGTTGTAGTACGTGTGTAGCAGTGTGGAAAGAGGACTTTGGGTGTGTGTGTGTGTGTGTGTGTGTGTGTGTGTGTGTGTGTGTGTG
>PIJE02000721.1:132486-184986 GCA_002895965.2 Coryphaenoides rupestris | reverse complement strand
GTGATTCTGTGCTAAGGCGGGAGTTAGTTGGAATCATGGCATAATCTGATTATAGTGGAGGTGTGTGTGTGTGTGTGTGTGTGTGTGTGTGTGTGTGTGTGTGTGTGTGTGTGTGTGTGTGTGTGTGTGTGTGTGTGTGTGTGTGTGTGTGTTGTCTGAAAAATCTTCCAGGGATGGATTGGTAGCCAATCCGATTTCACTTTGCCTCTGGCAATTTTTTGTTGATGAGAAATGAGACATGAGAAGTATGTTTTGATTGCAAATCAATTGAGGACAACACATGACTTTACCCTTTAGCTTTACTTACTTTACTTTACCCTTTAGCTTCATTGTAGGATCTAATCCGCTTTGAAATAGAACACTGTGTCCATTAATTCAATGATGCCTCATTCAAATTGCATTGACCATAAACCAAAAAATGATCAGTTACACAGACGGACTCTGTGGTGGTTTCATTGACCTCTGTCCAGGGCAACCGGCCATTACATCTGCTTGTTTTTCTGCCGCTGGGATCCCAGTCAGTCGCTTGGTTTCAGACCATGTTGTTCTTGTTCTTGTTCCCGTAGATCTGCAGTTACCAGTGACGGAGCCAGACATCAACAACCGCCTTGAGTCCCTCTGTCTCAGCATGACGGAGCACGCATTGGGAGGTAATGGATTCATGATTCCTCATTTGTGTCACCCAAATATTTTTTCGGTTGTTGTTGTTGTTGTTGCTGTACCCTACTCTACTCTAATTAATTCTCACTTGAGAGTCGTGAACAACACACGGGACGCCAGAATAAAGATTGGAGAGCGCTGCGGGTCATAGTATTTAAACTGAATAGTTCAAATGTTAATGGAGTTTAATGAATGCAAAGGATTATAACAAGTTCTTTGTCTGCACTATTAAACCCTGCTAGCTTACATCTTACCACAATATGAACACATCAACACAGCTCTCTCGCGCTCTCTTTCCATCTGTCTGTCAGTCTCTCTCTCCCTCAGTCTCTCTCTTTCTCTCTCTCTCGGCCTCTGTCTCTGTCTCGCCCCTCCTCAGCTTACCGTCTGCAGTCGTCCTGTTAGCCAGCATGTGCAAGCTAGCACCTAGAGCATTAAGGGTTCCTTAGGGTTCAGCAGTCTGAGGCGGCCGGGGCGGGGAGCTGCATTATGATTAGTGCCTACCAAGACAACCTTTTTAAGTATCCTACGGCAGAGTCAGCAAGTCAGCCGGTGACCCGTGTAGCGGGGGACTCTGCCCCCGCGGCCTAGCGGGATATTCCATACGGCCTGTAGGGCTTCCCGTGTGAAGTGCAAATTTGCACGGCATAAGGCCACCGCACCCCGTCACCACCACCCACCCCCACCCACCACCACCCACCACCCCCTATCCCTCCGCTCCCCACCCAGCTTCCAGGCCAAGACAGTGGCCCTCTCAGTGCTCTGACTCTGAGCAGCCAGACAAGTGCTGCTTTGTGTGTGTGTGTGTGTGTGTGTGTGTGTGTGTGTGTGTGTGTGTGTGTGTGTGTGTGTGTGTGTGTGTGTGTGTGTGTGTGTGTGTGTGTGTGTGTGTGTGTGTGTGTGTGTGTGTGTGTGTGTGTGTGGACGGTATGGAGAACTTTAACTCCTACTAGAGCAGAGGTGGGCAAAGGCAGCCTGGTGGAATGTCCTCCCGTCTGGAATGCCACCTCAGACATAACGAGGTCTCCTGCTGTGTTCAATCTCGCCCCAAAATATCGAGACAGCAGAGACAATTACAGTATTACAACAAATATTACTGAATATTACTCATGCTGTTATATGCTCATTCTAAATGTCAGAGTAGACATTAAATAACCCAAACCATGTAACGCAGTCCCTAAACAACCAAATCATTTACATTTACATTTAGACACTTTTATCCAAAGCTACTTACAAAGAGTACATTTGATGAAGGAGACAGCAATGACTTTGACATGACATGACATGAGTGAACATAGTTTTGTTTCATATTAACATGAGAGACTCAACAAATACATATTTTTAGATAAGAAAAAACATCAGGGATAGCATCATCTATGGTGAAACACGGGCATGCAATGGATTGGTTTGATTGGCTAAAATGTGCGCTGTCACTGTATAGGAGTCACCGATTGCTCACACAGTGATGTACACATCGACTACTCACAGACTAAACCACTCTTCAGCCGTCATGATGGATTGTCTATTGTGGCAAAATGTGTGTGTTTTTAAACCGCTATTTTACAGCTGGTGAGCCCCTGGCCTCATTGGTCGATGATTCATCAGTGCTTTGGTTTTTAAATTGCACAGATAAATGTAAACCTACTTTTGTGTATTTTTCCTCAAAATTGTAAATTACATTATGATTAGATGATGATTCAATTAGAGGAATCTGCCATTTACGGGGCTCTGCCTCGCTAAGTGTCGAGCCCTGAGCAAGACACCTAACCATAACTGCTGCCGACCATGCAAGGCAACAGCCGTTGCCTTGCATGGTATATACATAAATATATTTAAATATATTTTGGGCTCACTTCCTTCCCTTTTGTCCCTGTACTCCTCTTGCTATCAGACGGTGCCGATCGCACATCAACAATATGAAAGGAGGACCTGAGGGAGAGCAGCCAGATAATACAGGTGCGTGAGGCTCTCTCACGCTAGGTCACCTGGAGGTCACCTGGGGGTCACCACCTGCTCCGCCCCCCATCTCTGTCCAGCCAGTCAGAGAGGGGTCCACCATGGAAACAGGCCCGGTCCAAAGTAACACGAGAGAGAGCCAATCAGCAATCGGCAAGTCAACGCACGTGCTCACACCGGCGCGTTCCATTGGTTTGGGGTGTAGGGGGTAAGGGGGAGGGGGGAGGGGGAATCAAAGAAGCCCACACACTTCCTGCTATCCCAGCACGCAGGCGGTCAACTGACTGGCTGGGCCTGAGGATGGGGAGAGAAGCATGTGAGACGTGTTGCTGGAGTGAGTGTGTGCAGAGCGCCCTCTGGTGGTCCGCAGGAGGTTCTGCGCCCCAGGGGGCTCCGGTCCGCAGTCAGGGATGTGGGTCAGGGGGTCTGGCCTCGGATCACGGACTGGACAGAGACCCTGTGACACACTGATATCCCCTCTTCCCCCCTTCACTCCCCCTCCCAACAAAAAGCAGTTCATATTTTTTTTGTATAAATTAAGAGTACCTCATGAAAAAGGCCGGACGAGACAGACCCCCCCCCCCCCCCCCCCGTGTGTGTTTAGGAATCAGAACCGAGTGCAAAGAGTTTTCTTGGGAATGTATCTTGCTCAGTATTTTGGTGGCCGATTTATAGTTTTGTATTTTGACGTACGTATGTATTGTTTACATAATGATGCTACTTTCAGTGGGTACAGTACAGATGTCATATGATTTTCAGGTATGAACGTTTGTATCCGTGAAGTCCTCTCTGGCCTCCTTCCATCGCTGCTTCACGTCCCCTTGAGTGGTCATCCCCCGTTTAGTTTACAACCAATGTGCTTATATCCTTTATTTACACGCCCATAGCCATGCGTTGCCGGGGTGTAGGTCTCTACGGACAGGTGTGTGTGTGTGTGTGTGTGTGTGAGGGAGGGAGGGAGGGAGGGAGGAGGTGTAGAAAGGACCGCGGTGTCGTCGACAAACGAGAAAGATGAGGAAAGTTAAAGACTGGTTGGTTGGTTGAGGTTGAGGTGATCAATATGGACGATCGGAAAAGGGAAGTGGATATGTGTGACGGAGTGGAGAGTGGAGTCGGAGGCAGGCCCTCCGATTGGCTCATGGATAAAGAAGGATGTTGTCAAGTCCCGTCATGTTGTTGTTTGGGGGGCGGCGGGGTGGTGGTTCAGGTGAGGGGTGCAGGGAAAGTGAGTGAGGCAGCGGCCGAGTTACATGTTGTTGATATGTCATATATGCTCTTTGAAATGATGGCCTTTGTAGGCGCTATACAATGAAAATGTAGTTTTTTTTATATATATATATACATACAAATGGGAGATCAGCACAGGAGTAAAGTATATGTAAGCATATTTTTGTATGCGTTCAAGAGAATGTGCTTTGACGGTGTAATCGTAATCCTCGGACCAGAGGAGAACTGTGATTGACGGTTGGCAGGATGCAGGGTGGAAATGCGCCATATTGACACGAATGGATTCATGTCAATGACATATATTTTTTTTAATTGTCAATCAATGAAGGGACTTGAGTTCCCAGAGATTGTCTCTGTGAGTGCCTACCTCCACCTGCTGGCCACGTTAAGACTCGGACAAGCAGCCATTGGAGTTCCCGGTTCACTGGCACGGCCCGAGTTGGTGTTTTCAGGGCCTTAAACTTTTTCTTTTCTTCTGTTTTTTATCTAGGGGGGGGGGGGGGGGGCAAAAATATAAAAGCCTGCAAGATTGATCTGGAAAGATGCATAACATATCGCCTGGTTAGGGCAACTCTTCTGTTATGTACTGCAGACTTTCATAGTTTATTCCGTGTCTTAATATTTATCCTCAGTGTGTGTATTGTGTCTGGTTGGCTGGCGGCCTTGGTAAACAGGATAGGTTTATGTTTATAGGTTTATGTTTATAGGTTTATGTATAAGCTGGTGGGTGATAAAGCAGCAGGGTGTCGCCGTGCTACAGGCCAGACCCTGCCCACTCTCCTCCAGTCCCTCGCATGGAACCAGCCAGGGCTTTGAAAAACGGGGTCCCTGGAGGTGTTCAGGTGTTGTTCATTTGTTGTTAATAGTTAGGAATTATTTTCTATTTTAGTTTCTTGTAATTCTTAAGGACTTCTCCTTTTTGTCCTCTTTGTATTCTGCACTTGATGCTGTGATACGCAAAGCATTTTTTGGAACATCTATGCCAATTTGTGAGGCTTGATCTCCTGGGAGGAGGAGGAGGAGGAGGAGGAGGTGTACTGTAGATGGAGCTACTAGCCAAAGCAAACCCTCCAGCCCAGAGTAGCACTGCATAACTCAAGCACACAGACGTGACAGTGGATTCAGCATGGGGGGGGGGGGACGTACTTTCAAATGATACGCAGGCAGGTGACCAGGGTTCAACGAGCGCTTTCAGAACGGTAAACTTGCATTACCGTCTCAAACCACCAGAGTTTGAGACGCTCAGATAGCAGCTTCCACAGTGGCCAGGCCTACACCACCTCCAACACTCAGAAGGGGCCGTATGTCCTCTGTGATCAAGGGTGTAGCTGGATGGCCGGCCCTAGAGGATGCTACTAGTATTGACCACACACACACACACACACACACAAACACACACGTTACTACTTGAACTGTAGTTTGCTTAAAGGTTAAACAATCTGTCGCAACCTGGGAGAGAGGTGGGGTGTCACGAAACACACGCTCGCAGTTGTGTGACCCCCTGTGTTGGCAGTGCCGTAGTACTGCCGACAGTATATTGTGAATCCAAAAGTGCTCGGCCAACGTAGGCTCTGGCACCTGGACCGGGGCAGTGGACGGCAAAGCGGACTCCACCCACCAAAACGTTGTGTATAAAAACTGGCATGAATTTTTTTTTTCCTCCTTTTTTTGTATGGGAAGTCGATGTCGGCCTATTTGCTTTGATACAGCGCATAATTATTTTTGTATTGGTGAGCTCCTGTTTTTCGGGGCTAAAACGTTTTGTTGGGACATTGTATCCAGAGTCTTCCAGTGTCACTGCCGCATGAGTCAATACTCTTCAGTTGACTCAACGATTATTTATTCATTTTCATACCTTTTCGCAGAGGTTATTCTTGTACTCGTGTAGGTGTATTATTATTTAAAGTACCATATGTATTAACATGTTATGGCTGGTGACCATACGTACATCTCATATTAACAATAGTTTTGTTTCCCTTTTTATTTTGTTCACGTTTTTATTATTTTCGTTGGGGTGTATAATCTCATATTTTCATCTATCAGTGTCATGTTAAAGTTGTTTGTTTTTCTTTGTGTGTGTAAAAAAAACATATTTTGAGAGCAAACCTGCGACCGCACGGCTGCCCTGGGGAACGCCCACGCACTCTGATCACTACAGTTCACCCCGAAGTCAAACCACCGGGAGGCAAAGGAGCCGAACGGAAATAAGAGGAAATCAAAGACGGTTGGTAGTGCGGCGGGTGTCTGGTCTGGCTCCGGCTTCAGCAGCGGTCCAGCATCGGCCCTCTGTCAGCGGCTGGAGTGTGAGGTGAGCCGCACCTGTACTGTATGCCCACCCGAGGAGGAACACCGGTCTCAGGGGGTCCCAGCGTTATATTTGTGCAGCAGCAGCAGCAGCAGCAGCAGCAGGATCTCCAAGCCAAAGGCAGGCCGGGCGTCGGTGTCGGTGGCTCCCCAGAGTGCACGGTGTGGTGTGATGTGGTGAAAAATGTTGCACGGTAGTTACGGTGAATGAGTGATTTAAAAAAAAAATACAAAATGTTCAAAATGGGATTATTACACATTGCGCGCAAAAAAACAACAACAACCAAATGCTTCATTTTTTTGGGTTTGGCTTTGATTTGTGTTTCGTGTTGATATCCATGCATATGAACTGTTGAAGCCTCCCCAGAGGGCTCTTCACAGCGTACTCTGCGCAGTATTACCTGTTATCAGTTAACGCCTTGCTATTCCCAAAAATACATGTATTTAATGTAGTGTAAATTGAGACACAAATGTTGTTTTGTTTTTGTTTAGTTTTTTTGTCATAGCTGATATGATGACCCGTGCGTTCTGGATTGTTTTGTAAATGTCAACTGATTCTGTAACAAAGTTTTACTGCTTGACTGTGCCCCTAGTTCGGTTTTATTTTCATATCAAAGAGCCGTTGTCCTGTATTGACTGCAGGCTTCCGTATATATTTGACAAAAAGAAGTATTGTATGTTTAATTATATAATTAAAAAAAACAATAACAAAAAGGGCAAAAAAAAAAATTTTGAAAACGACAATAAAAAATTAGGGCAGGAAAAAAGTATTTATGTATTAAAACTGCATGCACAGTGGCTGGGAGATCATTTAGAATAACAAATGGCAGTGCCTTTTTTTGTACTCAAGATATTTAGTCCCAAGTGTAAAAGAAAAAAAAGAAAAGGAAAAAAAATTGAAAATGTCTATGGATTTTAAGCGCGAGATGCAACCTTGTTCCTTCTTTGATGGACGGAGAACGCAGGATGAGACCCTGGAGAGCTAGGGCTGAGAGGACCTCATCCGGCTGGTCTCATATTGCAGTAGAACCTTCTTTAGCTGTGTGGACTTGTGTTGCCCGTCTGTTTTGTGTAATCCTGTTAGGTACTTTTCCATGCTGATATAAAGTAAAACAAATATATATACTGGTCTGTAAGCAAACAAATGTGTGAGTGAGTTTTTGTGTCAATTGCATTGTGTGTGTGTGTGTGTGTGTGTGTGTGTGTGTGTGTGTGTGCGTGCACGTGTGTCTTCGTAGGTGCATTGAGGCCTTCATCGATCTGTCAATACCGTAGTAATACTGGGGCTGGATGGTGTAGTGGTTGGGGTGTGTGTAGACTGAAAAGGTACTGGGTTCGACACTCTGTGTCCTGCAGGCAACATGGATTTGAATCCACTAAGTCACTTTTCATCTTTCAAATGGTTGCTTTACATAGCAGCCCTTAAGGTTTGGTAGTACAGCACACTGCTTACACATTTCTTACTCATTGCCTATCACAAGTTTAAACAAGTTTCACAAACCTGAAATTTCACAGTAACAATGTCCCACTAGGAACCTCTGCAGTAACAAACAGGGTTGAGTGAACGCATTCAGCACCAAGAACGGTGTTACAGGAATTACAGAGTTTGCTTAGGAGGAGGGAAACATGCAAGGTGTGTGTGTGTGTGTGTGTCATTGAATGGGTGTGTAATAGAGGTTTGTGGGGTCCTTTCAAATGGGCGCTAAAATGGCTTTGTGATAACCACAGAAATATGAATAAACGACAGTTCCGTATGAGCTATGATTTATTGTTTCTGTTCATTTCCTCCAGTGGAATCCATAACTTGCAGTCCGGATATGAAAGCCTTTCCAGTGCAACTATACTGGCCACAACCCAATCACGTGTAACCAATCATAAATCAAAGAGGAATGCATCCCAGTCCGACGCTTCAGAGCATTGTTCTCCTGAAGGTCTCTCTCTCTCTCATCTGGGATATTGACTCAGTACTTCTTATCGTTATCTTAAGCATAACAATTTAATCAACAGTATTACAGTTCATAATGCACAACATAAACAATCAGCCTGTTTATTAATATGCAACAAAACATCTCATTGTGTTTCCATTTGTTTTGATTATCATTTATTGACCCATTGAGCAGTTCATTCTTCATAATATAATATCAATAAGGCATTGGATTGGAGGGATTGGGGGCACACACACACACATAAAGGCAAAGAGAGTTCCCAAAGACAAAAACACACAAAAGATACCATCATATAGTCAATTATATTTCTCTATATCTCCAGGATTGTATAACCAAGGCTAATATTATGTAAAATGTTGCACAAAACCCAAAGCACAAAATGTTTCCTTTCACCTCATATATACGAATATATACCATATATATATTTCTTTGTATTATACTTCTATAGGCCTACTTATAGATACACAACTATAGAAGTAGCCTACGATAAAATATTGAATCTGCAAAATATTTATGTTCTAGGTATAATACATATATTATAACTTATTTTGCCTCTTAAATATTTGATCATACTTACTTACTTTATACATACTTATATGTATAAAGGTATATAGGTCTTCCAAAAAGCACAAATCATTTTCCTTCTATTTTGAATATATACGTGTATATATATATATATATTCTCCTTCAACAACGCATGTGTTTAGTCTTCTCACACACTTCAACATCTTCAGCCAATCTAAATACTGATGATGACGATGATGACCTTCCATATCTATTGTATATACCTGCTATACTGTATCTGTCCACCGGAGGCAGAGGAGGACCCAGCCTGACAGGACTCCAGCACAAGGCGCATCACGTACGGCTCACCAGGCCCAAACACCAGGCCCCCCTGCCAGCCACCGTGTTTGTTTTTGTGTCATTATTCTGCTGTGTTTGTGTCTGGACGCCCGTCAGCCGCAGACAAATAAACGCACACGGATGTGAACCCAGACGTAAAGGACACTTCAAAAGGACCACGCCTCCTCCTCCACCTCCTCCACCTCGTTTCTCAAGACATGGGATATAAAGGTGCCTCAGTCTGACACGTTCTCTCAAATCGGAGACCGTCGCCGATGCTTTTGGTTATGAATTGAAGAATCAAAGAATTCAACGCAATGCCACACACAAACACACACACACACAAACACAGGCACACACACACATTTAGCAGCTTAACCAGAATCTAGGGGACAAAGTCTATCAGAGCTTCCAATGTAAACAAGCTGCAGGTCCATGCAGACTGGAACCACATCATGGAACCGGTGTGCCAATTGGGGGCAGGGCCACCCCCCCCCCGCCACATCCCCTGGGGTAAAGGGGGCAGGGTCAACACACTACCACCCCTCCCATCCCCCATCGGGGTCAAATCTCTCCCTGCAGGTAAAGGCGTCCTATGATGACCTGATGATGCACTGGTAGAAAAGTGGTAATCCATAAGGTTGACGTACAAACCGCTTTGTGTGTGGCATTTAAAAAGGATTTTTCCAATATAGATAGAGAAACAAAAGTGTGTATGCACACACGCCCACACACACACACACAGAATGTAGACACAAATACACACACACACACACACACACACACACACACACACATATATATATATATATAGGTTATATGCCAACAGGCCAGCACAGATTAGGAAACCAGGGAGGCAAGAGGAACCAAGACAACGAGAGAAGGGAAGAGAAGGAAGAGAAGGAGAAGGCTAATGGTGGTCTGGGGGGGGGGGGGTCTCAGCTCCTGATAAGGGTGAGGAACTCGTCCCGCGTCTTGGGGTCCTCCCGGAAGACCCCCAGCATGGTGCTGGTCACAGTCTTGCTGTTCATCTTCTGCACGCCACGCATCACCATGCACATGTGACTGAGGGGGGAGTAACCGGGAGGGGGGGAGGGGGGAGGGAAGTGGAGGGGGTAGAGAAGAGCAGGGAGGGGGAGGGGGTGCAGGAGAGAGGGAGGGGGAGAAGGACGACAAAGAATATTAACCAAAATTAATGTGTATCTTTTACATGTTTCAATGCTTTGAAATGCATATTTGTTGTTAATTTACCAAAAACCCTTTTGTGTGAGCGGCAAAAAAACAATCACTTTTAGAGGACGTCTATTAGCACAAGGGGTTACAATGCAGATGTGTTGTGGCTGAGTTCTTGCTCAGTACTGGACCAATTGATTAATTCTTGGAACTGAAAAACACACAAAATATTTTGAAGAAGAAGAAGATCTTTATTGATCCACACATGTAGTGGTCACACAACACACAGCGGGAAGTGGCGTGTTGTGTTGATTTTGAATGATTCTTGGAACTAAAAGTAAAAGATATGTGTGGAGATTGGCCTGGACTGATGTTAGATTCCGGGCCTGAATTATTATCTGCCCCTGTCATAGCCCTATCAGACATGACTCGTGGACCCCAGAGAGCGCTGGTCGTGGCTGTTCCACACATATATATGTACTCACGTTGCCTCAATCACCACACCGACCCCCGCGGGTTTCAGTGCTTCAGTGATCGCCACGGCGATCTGTTTGGTCAAGCGCTCTTGAACTGTGAACCGACAGGAGATGAGGACAAACAGAAGAACGTCATACTCAACACCCCGTGAACTGACCCAACATGACGGTGCAGAACAAACACAAACAACACTATTTCAAGAAGGTTTTCAGTCCAAAAAACAGCTTTATTTAAACTGAATTTTGTGCTACTGTGTTTTTAATCTTTTAAATGTCTAACCACAAATGAAACAAGAATGGTACCTTGTAGTCGACGGCTGTATATTTCAACAATCCTGAGAGACGGAGAGAGACAATTTGATTATTAGATACAAAACGAGCAGAAGAAGTGACCCAATATTCTCATCTGTGACCAACTGCTCTTTCCAGAGCTCCACAGGGTCAACAGCTTCTCTTCGCTAAATGTCACCGGAGGAAAGACTTCCCACTGAACGCAGGCTAGTGTGTTTGAATGAGAGAAGTGAACGCCTGCTTCTAAAAGAGGCAAATGCATGAATAAAGCTTTTTGAAATATGCCCTGCTGTCTCAGGCTTCCTCTTGGTCTCCATTTAGCATTTTGCGCCTGTATGTCTGTGCGTGTGTGCGTACAATTTACTAGGATACTGAGCTCATGTAATGACTGAATGTTTACAAGTGTTAAGATCAAAACATTTGTGAGGGTTATGTTGACATTGTTAACATATCATTATTCGGATCAGGGCACACTGTGTGCTAGGTGAGGAACCTGGCACACTGTGTGCTAGGTGAGGAACCTGTCTGTCTAGAGAGTGAACGTCTGAATGCCCACTAGCAGGTTATGATGCAAATCACATTGAGTTAACCCTGACGCCAACAGATCCCTACTACTAATTATACCAATGATCTTGCAAAGCACAAAGCACCAAGGGAACATACACATTAAACACACACTCCTTCTGCTTCTGTGACCAACTGCTCTTTCCAGAGCTCCACAGGGTCAACAGCTTCTCTTCGCTAAATGTCACCGGAGGAAAGACTTCCCACTGAACGCAGGCTAGTGTGTTTGAATGAGAGAAGTGAACGCCTGCTTCTAAAAGAGGCAAATGCATGAATAAAGCTTTTTGAATTATACCCTGCCTGTCTCAGGCTTCCTCTTGGTCTCCATTTAGCATTTTGCGCCTGTATGTCTGTGCGTGTGTGCGTGTGTGTGCGTGTGTGTGTGTGTGTCTGTGTGCCTGTTTAACACGTTTATATGTATTTTATTGGCCAGAATGATCAGATGTGATTGACTGCTGCGTGGTCAAAGGGGCCCAGGCCCATTTGATTAGGCAGGAGCGTGTGCCTCAGAAGAGGACCAACCGGTCATGTGATTTGCAGGATGGATCGGATTATGTGTTGCGCTCGTGAGCGTGCACGTGCACCGGGGGGGACAATAGCAGCACACGCCTTCCATGGTTACGATACGTCAGCAGCACACACTTCACTCGTCCTGGCTGGTGGGCGGGGGGGGGGGGGTTGTTTTGGTTGCCATGGCGCAACAAGAGCAATCAATCAACCAAAAGGAAACATCCTGGATGTCAAGAAAGTACCGTTTTTTGCACCATTGTGCACAAAGACATCCATTGTTGAGGTAATAAGATCTTGGCTACATAACATGCAGATACTCACACTGTGCTGGACTGTACTGCACTGGTCACTTTTAACACTTATCATAATACTGTATCATATTTACAATTTATTATGCTATTATTATTTCTGTACTGCACCCGGGCACTTTTCTACATTTTCCGCACCACCCGCCATAGTATTGTTACGCTTACTCACTTACCTTTTATTGTACTTGCATACTTACATTTACTTATTGTTTAGAATTGTTTTAAAATGTATGTTTAGAAGAATACTGCAGGAGTGAATGGGAGTAAGCATTCCATTGTACTTGTTATAGTGTACATGGC
Source organism: Coryphaenoides rupestris (assembly GCA_002895965.2). Taxonomy (NCBI): domain Eukaryota; kingdom Metazoa; phylum Chordata; class Actinopteri; order Gadiformes; family Macrouridae; genus Coryphaenoides; species Coryphaenoides rupestris. The sequence continues at coordinate 172,428 of PIJE02000721.1, read as the reverse complement.
AAGGAATCTTGAAGGAATCTTGAAGGAATCTTGAATACTACAATTTACTAGGATACTGAGCTCATGTAATGACTGAATGTTTACAAGTGTTAAGATCAAAACATTTGTTGACATTGTTAACATATCATTATTCGGAGAGCAGGGCACACTGTGTGCTAGGTGAGGAACCTGGCACACTGTGTGCTAGGTGAGGAACCTGTCTGTCTAGAGAGTGAACGTCTGAATGCCCACTAGCAGGTTATGATGCAAATCACATTGAGTTAACCCTGACGCCAACAGATCCCTACTACTAATTATACCAATGATCTTGCAAAGCACAAAGCACCAAGGGAACATTACACATTAAACACACACTCCTTCTGCTAAGGAGCCAATGCTGGTCAGGTGCGTGTGTGTGTGGTGTGTGTGTAATTGAAGAATCTGATGACCCCAATACCCTAAAGGCTTATCACTGCTCTTACAACTAATACTAACCCAGCGTGTCACACACACACACACACACACACACACACACACACACACACACACACACACACACACACACACACACACACACAGGGGGGGGGGTCTCAGCTCCTGATAAGGGTGAGGAACTCGTCCCGCGTCTTGGGGTCCTCCCGGAAGACCCCCAGCATGGTGTGGTCACAGTCTTGCTGTTCATCTTCTGCACGCCACGCATCACCATGCACATGTGACTGAGGGGGGGAGTAACCGGGAGGGGGGAGGGGGAGGGAAGTGGAGGGGGTAGAGAAGAGCAGGGAGGGGGAGGGGGTGCAGGAGAGAGGGAGGGGGAGAAGGACGACAAAGAATATTAACCAAAATTAATGTGTATCTTTTACATGTTTCAATGCTTTTGAAATGCATATTTGTTGTTAATTTACCAAAAAACCCTTTTGTGTGAGCGGCAAAAAAACAATCACTTTTAGAGGACGTCTATTAGCACAAGGGTTACAATGCAGATGTGTTGTGGCTGAGTTCTTGCTCAGTACTGGACCAATTGATTAATTCTTGGAACTGGAAAAAACACACAAAATATTTTGAAGAAGAAGAAGATCTTTATTGATCCACACATGTAGTGGTCACACAACACACAGCGGGAAGTGGCGTGTTGTGTTGATTTTGAATGATTCTTGGAACTAAAAGTAAAAGATATGTGTGGAGATTGGCCTGGACTGATGTAGATTCCGGGCCTGAATTATTATCTGCCCCTGTCATAGCCCTATCAGACATGACTCGTGGACCCCAGAGAGCGCTGGTCGTGGCTGTTCCACACATATATATGTACTCACGTTGCCTCAATCACCACACCGACCCCCGCGGGTTTCAGTGCTTCAGTGATCGCCACGGCGATCTGTTTGGTCAAGCGCTCTTGAAACTGTGAACCGACAGGAGAATGAGGACAAACAGAAGAACGTCATACTCAACACCCCGTGAACTGACCCAACATGACGGTGCAGAACAAACACAAACAACACTATTTCAGAAGGTTTTCAGTCCAAAAAACAGCTTTATTTAAACTGAATTTTGTGCTACTGTGTTTTTAATCTTTTAAATGTCTAACCACAAATGAAACAAGAATGGTACCTTGTAGTCGCGGCTGTATATTTCAACAATCCTGAGAGACGAGAAGGACAATTTGATTATTAGATACAAACAGAGCAGAAGAAGTGACCCAATATTCTCATCTGTGACCAACTGCTCTTTCCAGAGCTCCACAGGGTCAACAGCTTCTCTTCGCTAATGTCACCGAGGGAAAGACTTCCCACTGAACGCAGGCTAGTGTGTTTGAATGAGAGAAGTGAACGCCTGCTTCTAAAAGAGGCAAATGCATGAATAAAGCTTTTTGAAATATGCCCTGCTGTCTCAGGCTTCCTCTTGGTCTCCATTTAGCATTTTGCGCCTGTATGTCTGTGCGTGTGTGCGTACAATTTACTAGGATACTGAGCTCATGTAATGACTGAATGTTTACAAGTGTTAAGATCAAAACATTTGTGAGGGTTATGTTGACATTGTTAACATATCATTATTCGGATCAGGGCACACTGTGTGCTAGGTGAGGAACCTGGCACACTGGTGTGCTAGGTGAGGAACCTGTCTGTCTAGAGAGTGAACGTCTGAATGCCCACTAGCAGGTTATGATGCAAATCACATTGAGTTAACCCTGACGCCAACAGATCCCTACTACTAATTATACCAATGATCTTGCAAAGCACAAAGCACCAAGGGAACATACACATTAAACACACACTCCTTCTGCTTCTGTGACCAACTGCTCTTTCCAGAGCTCCACAGGGTCAACAGCTTCTCTTCGCTAAATGTCACCGGAGGAAAGACTTCCCACTGAACGCAGGCTAGTGTGTTTGAATGAGAGAAGTGAACGCCTGCTTCTAAAAGAGGCAAATGCATGAATAAAGCTTTTTGAATTATACCCTGCTGTCTCAGGCTTCCTCTTGGTCTCCATTTAGCATTTTGCGCCTGTATGTCTGTGCGTGTGTGCGTGTGTGTGCGTGTGTGTGTGTGTGTCTGTGTGCCTGTTTAACACGTTTATATGTATTTTATTGGCCAGAATGATCAGATGTGATTGACTGCTGCGTGGTCAAAGGGGCCCAGGCCCATTTGATTAGCAGGAGCGTGTGCCTCAGAAGAGGACCAACCGGTCATGTGATTTGCAGGATGGATCGGATTATGTGTTGCGCTCGTGAGCGTGCACGTGCACCGGGGGGGACAATAGCAGCACACGCCTTCCATGGTTACGATACGTCAGCAGCACACACTTCACTCGTCCTGGCTGGTGGGCGGGGGGGGGGGGGTTGTTTTGGTTGCCATGGCGCAACAAGAGCAATCAATCAACCAAAAGGAAACATCCTGGATGTCAAGAAAGTACCGTTTTTTGCACCATTGTGCACAAAGACATCCATTGTTGAGGTAATAAGATCTTGGCTACATAACATGCAGATACTCACACTGTGCTGGACTGTACTGCACTGGTCACTTTAACACTTATCATAATACTGTATCATATTTACAATTTATTATGCTATTATTATTTCTGTACTGCACCCGGGCACTTTTCTACATTTTCCGCACCACCCGCCATAGTATTGTTACGCTTACTCACTTACCTTTTATTGTACTTGCATACTTACATTTACTTATTGTTTAGAATTGTTTTAAAATGTATGTTTAGAAGAATACTGCAGGAGTGAATGGGAGTAAGCATTCCATTGTACTTGTTATAGTGTACATGGCAAGGAATCTTGAAGGAATCTTGAAGGAATCTTGAATACTACAATTTACTAGGATACTGAGCTCATGTAATGACTGAATGTTTACAAGTGTTAAGATCAAAACATTTGTTGACATTGTTAACATATCATTATTCGGAGGAGCAGGGCACACTGTGTGCTAGGTGAGGAACCTGGCACACTGTGTGCTAGGTGAGGAACCTGTCTGTCTAGAGAGTGAACGTCTGAATGCCCACTAGCAGGTTATGATGCAAATCACATTGAGTTAACCCTGACGCCAACAGATCCCTACTACTAATTATACCAATGATCTTGCAAAGCACAAAGCACCAAGGGAACATACACATTAAACACACACTCCTTCTGCTAAGGAGCCAATGCTGGTCAGGTGCGTGTGTGTGTGTGTGTGTGTGTGTGTAATTGAAGAATCTGATGACCCCAATACCCTAAAGGCTTATCACTCTCTTACAACTAATACTAACCCAGCGTGTCACACACACACACACACACACACACACACACACACACACACACACACACACACACACACACACACACACACACACACACACACACACACACACACACACACACACACACACACAATTTAATCAGCTTAAACACACACCGGCTCACACACACACACACACACGCACACACACACACAAACAGACACACACACCACTACCAATTGTTACTTAATTGGTGTGGTTTATGCAAACAGGAGTACACACACACATGCATGCACACACACATGCATGTACGCACAGGCACACACACACACACACACACACACACACACACATACTACCTTTGTATTACCTTTGTAACAGATTTGTATGATTAGTCACAGGTAGTAGAGAAGTTGTCGCTGGTGGCTATATGTTAAAAGACACGTTAAATATTTAAGTGCATGCTGCTTTAGTGTCATTGTTACCGGTTCATGTCACGCGTGGCGTACGAGCGCCACACGGAAGAGACACATTCCAACATGACAGGGAACATTATCACATGTGATTGCTTCTCACCTGGCCAGTTTGCTGAGGCCTAGTACTCTCTTGTTGGGAAGGTAGCCGATGTGAACCTGCAGACACAATGCATACATTTATATACATTGAGAATACATGCATTTAGACATTAAACACAACACACACTATTGTTGGTAGCGGTGGCACCCAAAAATCCTGTCTGAGATAGAGCTGAAAAATATTAATATTGTCTAAATATTGTCGAAATCGCAATATGGCCAAGTGTAATATCCAAATAGCAGGAGCAGCAATTTTTTGATAAGAGTGTAAATATAAATGTATAATACTTTATAAATGAAGACGTACTGGAGTGCTGCAGAGACACACTGGCCTATACATGTCCCACATATACACATGTACATTTGGCATAGACCCCGAAAAATGTCACATCATTATAGTTTTTTCAGTGATAATGCAACAATGATCATTAACACCAATAGTGAATCAAGTGCAATATCGGTCAAAAATAATCGCAATATGAATTTCTTTAGCATATCGTAAAGCCCGAGTCTGGGATCCATCAAGTATTATCTTATCTTATCTTAAGGGCACAATATTGAAGCAAGCAGTGAGAGTACGAGTGGATTACGGGGCGCCAAAACACACGGTTTGGTTATTATTCATACGCACGGCTCAGGGGTCCTTGTGTCTCTGCAGGCGAGGCAGAGACACCTAAACGCTTTGAAACAGCTGGCCGCTCGCAGCCACAAAAGCAGCGCTGGTGGTAAGTGATGTGGGCTTGACGATGGGAGGGTGGGTGATGGGTGACGGGTGATGGGTGAGTCACTCTGGCGTGTGTGTGTGTGTGTGTGTGTGTGTGTGGCGTCACAAACACATACACACACACACACGCACACAGAGCGAGGTCAGCAGGAAGATGGATGCCCGCGGCAACAGTTAACCAGATGAGAGGCTTGATAAGGGCCTCAGCTTGGGGGGCCCCTGTAATGACGCAGCAGGGTGCGGGGGCCGGCAGTGGTGGGCAGGAGGAGGACCCTGTATGTGCGATGTGGTGGTGGTGCGGGAAAAAAAATGTCCACACGCCTGTCATCTTGACTGACATGTTTGGCGGAGGGGGGAGGGAGGAGGGAGGAGAGGGGGAGTGTTCCATATGTCATCTCTCCACTGTCATGGTCGCCCATTTGCACTGTGACAGCGATCAGCTGGGAGCAGCCTGTGTGGTTTTAACTGGCCTACACCTGCAGGCTATGAGGATGGAGAGTGCAGCCCCCCCCCTCCCCCACCCAGGGCTCTCACGTCACAGCGGCAGCAGCAGCAGCAGGTCTGAAGGAGCAGTGGCCGGCAACCAGGCCTCCAGCACAGCAGCCCTGCGTTTCCCATCATCTCATTGTAAACCTGCTGCTTTCTGATCTCTGCTGCTAATCTAATCTGGGATCCAGCAGCCCTACTGTGTGGTAGCAGGTGGGACCTCTGGGAGGGGGAGGGGGAGGGGGGGGGGGTGTTTCCGGCCAGAGCCTGGGCCGGAAACCTAAACATAAAAACTGAAAGGGGCGGAGTTACGCCAATGTTTCCCGTTTCGATATTCTACCGACGATGAACTCATGAAGATTCAGAGCCTCTCTACAGTGGTCAGTCTACACAGTGTTGATTGATTATTTCTTGAGTAGAAATGTACCATTCTAAAGTCGCTCTAATTAAGCTAAAGAATCTTTACTTACACTCATTGGCCTTTATTTATATGTGGAATTGGCGTTGTGTGTGCATGTGTCTTCCTTACCCTGCCAAATATGGGCACCAGGTGATGCTCGCACATGGAGAACATGTCAATGTCCTTCACAATCACCATCTCATCGTGGTCTTCATCGAAGATGGCATCGTTTAGAACATCTGGGAGGAAGATAGATGGCCAAGAGAGGAAGGACATGGAACACACATTTACTACTGATGTATTTGTTTGGGAGTGGGACCAATGCTACTCTGACTGCGTGTCCAGTCAAGACGTTCTGAAAAGCACAAAAAACAGCCAGCCAGGCGGTCAGAGGGACGGACAGATATGATGGCTGGTCACTCCGAGGTGTGTGTGTGTACCATGTGGCGTGTGTGTGTGTGTGTGTGTATCTCTGTTGCCTTCCTGACAAACACCAACACCAATCTCCTCCCATACGCTGTTCCTTATTGCTTTTGATTTTTTGGTCCGTCCGACCAATGCCTGATATCATAGGTCTCTAATAAACTCTCTGCTTTATCTGTTTGTGGCGACGCGCCTGCCTCACACACACACACACACACACACACACACACACACACACAACCACACACACACACACACACACACACACACACACACAGTTTTAATTTCCTGACTGGGTATCTGTGCGCGCGGTGCTGGGGGGAGGGGAGGGGGAGGGGAGCGGGGGTGGTGTGTGCAGGTGACAGCAGCAACACCCGCCTGGGAGGACTCAGAGCCAAGACTCAAAGCTGATGGAGTGGGCGGGGCCAAGAGGCAAACAAACAATAACCGGTTTGTTTGTGGTCTTGGTTTGTGATTTTGTGTATTTTAACGATTCAATAACACGGTGGAAACCTCTACTTGATTGCGTGACTTTTTATGTTTGAATGCTTGACTAAAAGAAGCCAGACTTGGTTTTCCTTCTTTTTTTGTTGCTTTCAGACAGTTAAGGCTCGACATTAAAATGTCAAACATAAGTACAATGTCAACAAATGTGAGCAGCATTGATTTAGGGAACTACATCCATACCATAATAAAATAGCAAATCTTTGTAAAGTAGAAAGTGGGATGTCCTATTTTTCATTAAAAAAAAAATCTATCATCAATCATTGAATAATTTGTTTTCCACCGAGGACAGCACAGCTCAGGACCCAGCACGGAACATGGGTGCTGATGTGTTGAGTCCCCAGGAAGAGCTAATACACTGGATTCTGTGTGTGTGTGTGTGTGCATCCATGTGTGTGTCTGCGTCCATATATGCGTGTGTGTGTGTGTGTTCGCGTATCTTCCACCTTCTCGAGTTTATAGACCTGATGCAGGGTACATCTTAGGTGCGGACACACAAAAGTTACACTCTTGATTAGTCCAAAAGTTGAAACATGTCATGATTTCAATGTTGGTACATGAAGGTACATGCTATAAATTCTACCATTTTTTTAGGAACTCTTGTGTGTGTGTGTGCGTGTGTGCGTGTGTGGGCACCATTCTTCTCCAGGTGTGGTTTGTGTGCCCAAGCAGACCACAACAGCTGCACCGTGTTGAGCTGCCATCAACAACCAGCACCTCTGCAAACACCGTGCACAGAGAAACAGAGCAGTGTCTACAGCTAAACGTGTGTGTGCGTGTGTGTGTGTGTGTGTGTGTATGTTTGTTTTGTGGCCCCCACAAAGCAGAAGCCTTACATAAGGTTTGACTGAGGTTGAAAAGGGGAATTTGACATGAACCCTCTTGATTAGATTACTTCCACTTCACTTCCTCGTCTTCCCCGCTGCACACGTCTCACCAGTAATCACACACACACACACACACACACACACTTGTTTAGCACCGCCCACAAACCCTTGTGGTTAGACCTCAAGGTAGAAGGTCACCACTACTGAGCATCCATCTACACCCCTGTGCACACACACACAAACACAAACACACACCTGGCTGGAAAGGTGAATAACATTAGGTGAGCTTTAATGAAATAATGAGTATATAATGGAAGCCCTGGGGGAGAGTGTGGGGGGGGGGGGCAGCAGTGGGAGAGGGAGAGGGGGGGGGTTATAAAAGGGTTCAGTCTCCTACATAGACACCAGCAAGCTCCTGGACAGCTAGTGGGCGGGTCCATGAGGGACACCAGCACAATGCACATAGAGGGGGCGCTATATACTGAATAATGTAAGTAATCAAGTTTGTATTTAATTAATTGAGGATCATTGATGACCAGATTAATGAAACATAACAGACTAACCAGGAGCAATTATTTTTTTAGCGTTAATGCTATTTACCAATGTATAGAATATTGAGATGTGTGTGTGTGTGTGTGTGTGTGTGTGTGTGTGACAGTAATGACGTGACAGTTACAGCTGACATTTACATTATGTTGAGCATCACCAGAAACACTTCTGGTCGATGGTCGTATCCTTGGGCATGCATTCATGACTCACTCACATGCACTTCTTTCACATGTGCGCGCACACACACACATGGCCCATGCATTCTATATTTTCAAGACCCAAATGCTGTATGCTTAAAGGGGCCCTATTATACCAACAGGTGTGAGTGTGATTAGCCACTACAAGCCGTTTCTAAATTGCCATGTGACATAAAAATGTAAATTATGATGAAGTGACATCACAAGCGGAAGTGTCCACCTGGTGGTATAATAAGGCCCCTTTAACAACTCTTAACTTATGAGCTTACGGTGGACTGCAGGTCACGTGTACATTGTGTACAGAGGGGTTATAAGCCCACGGAACTGGAATTTAGTTACAGTGACGCAAACACCCCCTCGTGCCGTCTCGTCAGATAAGCACACGGTCACATTGGTCCAGATCGGTAAGCACATGCTGTTTTTCTTTGTCCACTTTCGTACGTTCATCGTCTGAAGTCGTTGCTTTCGCTCATATTTCCAGTGCATGGGGCGGCTCTGCAGACAGCCAATGGGCAGAGGGGGAGAGCACTGTCTGAAGCCTCCATGGACCTGAAGAGCTTCCAGTCTGCACAATCATTCAGATACAGCTTAGACATTCACTCTTCTTCTGAGTCTTCTGAGTGTTTGGCTTAAGTACCAGTGATACGGTTTAATCAACTGAAAAATAATAGATAGAGCATCTGTGTCTGTAGCTGACACACACACACACACACACACACACACACACACACACACACACACACACACACACACACACACACACACACACACACACACACACACACACACACACACACACACACACACACACACGTTTGCTGTTGCAGTGGCCACAAACACATTCTTTCAGTGTCTTACAGTTGTTCAGAGTGCAATGCACAACAAACCACATCCAGATGTTGCATGCAGGCCTACAGAGGGGGGGGGGGGGGGGGGGGAGGTAGGGGTGTGTGTGTGTGACGAGAAGATGTCTGAACAACCAGTCCACCAGAGGGGTTGGTTAAACTTCAAATACAAGGTGTCTTCATGTCTCCATTAGCTCCGAAGTTGGACAGTGTAATACAACTGAGTACATGGCTCCAGTGAGTTGGATGACTGACAATATGATTTACATGGAGAAATGCAAAAATAAAAATAAAAAAAGGAAAATATCTGACTAACAAAAGACCAATTGAGATGGTTTCGTGGAGGATTAAAGTGAACTTATTTCAATCGTAGTCGCTTATTTTCATAACAGTGTCGGTCGGTATTCATTTGCCAAGTTGGCAACTCAAAACCAGTCAAACGAAATGATTTTATCTCACGTTTGTGTGCAGATCAAGGGCTGATAAACGGCAATAAGTGAACAGTGAACAGGTCCAGCACCTGTTGATTGCCACCTCCTCTGAGCGGCTGGCTGGCTGGTGGTGATGGTGATGGTGGTGGTGGTGATGATGGTGGTGATGGTGATGGTGATGCTGGGTGGGTGGGTGGTGGTGGTGATGGGTGGGTTGTGTGGGTGGGTGGGTGCCACTTACCGACGATCTTCTCCTGGTAGCCTTTGGTGAAAAACTGCATGGCCCCGGCAGCCCTCCAGGGGGTCTTGAGGAGCCCCTGTCTCTGGGGGTTCTCGCCGAGCCCCCGGAGGATGGACGTGTAGGCTTCGGCCAGGCTGGGCAGACTCACCTCGTTGTCCTCCACGCTGCGGGTGCGCTCCTCCCGCCGGCTCTCCGTCACGGCGGCGGCGGCGGAGGTGGAGGAGGAGGCGGCGGCGGAGGAGGAGGAGCAGGAGCAGGGGGGCGGCGGCGGCGGCGGCGGCTGGGAGTCCGGAGCCTGAGGACCGGGCTTTCTCTTCTTCGTCCCGTCAATAAACAGTCCGTTCAACCCACCGCCGGCACCGGGGTCCTTGTCGTTCTGGCTGTACTGGGTCGCTCCCGGTCGGTCCATAACCACAGTGGTCAGGGTGTGTGTGTGTGTGTGTGTGTGTGTGCAGTTTAAGGGGGAGAGCTGCTGTACTTGTTGACTAAGTTTGGGGGGTCTAGGTGGTGGTGGTGATGCTCGCGCTCGCTCTCGCTCTCTCTCCGTCCACTCTCCACATGGTCGTTTATATACGCACGCGAATAATCCCCAAGCGCTGCCATTGGTCGAGCCAGGTAAGAGGGAGGCGACGTCACGTTTGTGCACACGCCCACATCACAAATGACCCAACATAGTATTTGAGTGTTTGCTTTAAACGCTATGATCTCACACACTTGCGCTATTCTCTCTTTCAACACACACACACACCATGAGGTCATGGAACGATAGATAGAAATCAATCAGTGATCGATACATTGCGTTTATTTGGGTATTTTTGAAATACAGTACGATGACATTTTAATATTTGAAGCGCCCACTGGAAAAGCAAAACACACCGTATGCATACTTCCACAGCTTTTATATTTCTGACGGACAAGACGGCACAGATCATTCACCCACAATATATAGACATGCCAAGACATAGGCTGCACAACGTAAAACCTATTTAAAACAAACACATTTATTTAATGTCACGTTTATTACTCAACAACGGAACACACAGCTCAGACGACCCGCTTAGCTTTTGTTAAACGCAAATGCCGACAGCTTTGTGGAGGCATCCAAAGGTTTCTTCTTCTTGGCGATATTTTCATCCGCTTCCATGTGTCCATTTTCACCGTCGTCCTCTCCTCCTCCTCCTGCTCCTCCTGCTCCTCCTGCTCCTTCCTCCTCCTCCTCCACCCTCTTCCTCTTCTTCAGATCCACCGGGTCACCAGCCTGGCCCTTTGCTCGCCCTGCCCATGCCTGGGAGAGAAATAAAGACAAGAAGAAAAAAAAAGTCAAATAAAGTCTCATACTAAATCTCAAGATGGATCCGTCGCACCCCGACCACCACGCCAACCATCTCCCCCAAACTCCTCCACAGTGAGACAGAAACACACCGTTTGAAATTGCATCCTGTCATGTATAATCACTATTGACAAGCCTGCTGGCTCTCCTCCTCCTCCTCCCGCCTTTTCTCTCTTCTCCTTCATCACCACCACCTCCTCCTCCTCTCCTTCCTCTCCTCTCCTGAGCCCAGACAAAGGGAAGCGGCTGGCTGAACATAATGGAGCTGGGATGAATCATCAGGCTCCGTCGTGAAGCCCCCCAGACACACTGAGGCCCACTACCAGCACCCACCCCCTGCATCCACCACCACAGCCAATCATTGTTGTCTATGCACACGCACGCAAGCACACGCATGTAACAAACGGACTATACCGGATATAAAAAAAAAAAAGGGAACATACCGTTGAAATAAATGTAATCATCGCCAAAAGTGTCATAGGTGTGGAAAATGCAACCTTGCCAGACTGGCTGGCAAGCTGACTGGGCTGGGACTGAACAACCCCCCTGTGCGCCTGGATCCTGGATTTCCTGACCACCAGGCCCCAGGTCATCAGGGTGGGCAGACGCACCTTCAAACCCCTCACCCTGGATGTGTCCTCAAACCCTGACTGTACCCCCTGTACACTGTACACGACTGTGTGGCCAGGTTCAGCTCCAACAACATCGTCAAGTTTGATCTCCGGTAACAATGAGAAGGCCTACCTAGAGGAAGTTGCCAACATGTCACTCTGGTGCCAGGACAACAGCCTCATCTAATCTATCTGACTATACCTGATATAAAAAAAGGGAGCATATCGTTCAATCATCGTCAAAAGTGTCACAGGATTGGAAAATGCCACCTAGAATGTGGAATACGTCCTGACGCTAAAGACAACATCCAGTCATAATAAGCACCTGCAGCAGCCTCTGAATCAGAATGGTGTGGTGGATTAAGCATCTCAAACCCATATGGGTAGCGTTCACGTCAGATCAAGACACATTTCAAATTACACAGCTATGTAGATCCTTCTCTTACCCTCCCGTGACCCCAGACAAAGGGAAGATGCGGCTGGCTGGACCGGATATAAAAAAAAAAAGGGAACATAGCGTTGCAATGTATTTAATCATCGGCAAAAGTGTCATAGGAGTGGAAAATGCCACCTAGAATGTGGAATACGCCCTGACGCTAAAGACAATATCCAGTCATAATAAGCACCGCAAGCAGCCTCTGAATCAAAATGGTTGGATTAAGGATTAATTAATGGATTAAGCATCTCAAACCCATATGTGTAGCATATGTGTTCAAATGACTAAGAACATGCACATAATGCGTAAGGACACGGGTATGTAGATAATTATCCTACCCTCCCCCCAGACAAAGGGAAGATGCGGCTGGCTGGACGTAATGGAGCTGGGATTATTAGGCGGTGTTGTGAAGACCCCCAGACACCGGGGGCCACTACCAGCACCCACCCCCTGCATTCACCACAGCCAATCATTGTTTATTAACCCCAGCGCACCTCTATTCAGTTTGCAGTTTTATTGCATTTAGACAGTCCACAATTAGCATCCAGTCACCCTTCCAGTCAGTGATGAAAAATGAGTTCCCATTGGGGAGCTTAAAAAAATAAATAAACAGCAGGTAAGTCGACTCACCTTAATGAGGCAATGAACTCACTATTAACCATTTTATATTGACAACCATAATGGTTGAATGGTGACTGCAAACCACTTGAACTCGAATGATAATCTCCCGCTTTATTTCAATACTTGCAAAAACATGTACTTAGAAAATAGACCATAGAGCATGGGGAAATTACAGTTTGTTGTTGCTGTAAATTCCCATGTTGCACCAGTCTATCTGGCCTAACAGTTGGTCATTGTTCTACACTGCTCTGAAACCAAGCTCTGTCTTTTTGGACACAGAAACTTTATGCTATCGCCACGGTGTGTGTGGCTGTGGGGAGCGTTGTCTGGGCACTGGTGGATGGTGACATCCGTGTCTGAGAGAGGGTTAAGCTTCTCAAAAACGTGGTATAGCTGCATTGTGTGTGCCGCATTTCATATATAATAATCCTCATTACACTCGACACTCATACTCAACCATTCATACTGGCTTATGAGTATCACAAAGTTGCCGTGGGTCATAACCGTGGCGATTACACCTCCTAGAAGGAAGGAGGAGGAACTCTCAGTTCTAGGAAGGTCAAATGTTGAGTGTTCGAATTGGAGGGGGGCTGAAACGGGGGATTCACTTAAAGCTCAAGTTGAGCCCATATGGTACTACTTGATATCATCATACAGGGCAATGTCTCCAAAAACCAAAACCCACCCCCAAAACCTATTCACAAATTACCTTACCTAGGGCCTTATAATCAAATTATAGTCAAATAATTTATTTGCCAACTTGCATGAGAACCTCTTATATTATTTTATATTACACAGTATCTGTATAATATTAATAATCAAAGCCAGGGTCATCAAGTATCCTGGAAAGTGAAGTAACTCGTCCTGTGCCCTCCCTGGACTACTGGGTCTGCTCAACAATAAGGTAACAAGCTAACTGACTATACATGATATAAAAAAAGGGAGCATTTTGTTCAAATCTATTCAATCATCGTCCAAAGTGTCACGGGAGTGGAAAATGCCACCTGGAATGCGGACTGGTAGGCATCTCAAATCTATATCGGGAGTGCTCAAGACATATTTCAAATGACTAAGAACATGCACATAAGGGTATCAGATATTGTATCATGCTTAGAATTGCACGCCTGCCAGCTACTTATGCAGGCAACTTGGCAATTATGAAACTCGTTCTATTCGTCTCGTAAATAGGAATGCTCGAAAACAGCTCTATTCTTATCTTCAGGTACCACAGTGATATATTGCTGCCTCTCCTTCAACAAATGTACTCTTTGTAAGTCGCTTTGGATAAAAGCGTCTGCCAAATGCCCTAAATGTAATGTAAATGTATTAGGGCTTGCACAGAAAAGTCGACTTATCGTTGACCACGTGATTTCACACTTTAAGATATTTGGCGGGACATTATATATATATATATATACACATACACTGTATATATGCACTCAGTCAATGTGGCCTTCATTAGCTGATCAGGACGCAGCTATGCAGATCATGTTCAATGATGGCACACTATTGACCCTAGTTCTGGCCAATGGGAGACTGGTATTTTGGATATTGTAGATTGCTACTGAAATCCGTTTTCACTATTGGGTGCTAATATGGTTAGAAATGTGACCAATCAGCCATTCCAGCAGGAGCCTACAGGCCCGGTGGCAGACGGTTCCTTCAGAACACGTGCATGACATACTATAGTGTAGTAACTGTACTGTAGAGACACTCAAGGGGGGCTGGGAGGGCGCATGCAGGGACACTGTCAGAGGAGCATTTGAACAGAGAGAAGAGAGACGTGTCCGTTTCAAACCCCCCCACTTCCCCCCCGGGTTACGGCAGGTCAAAAGCATCGTGATTATCCCGCTGCGCGTTGAGCCACACACACTTGTAGCTACTCGCGGTGCACAGCATTACCATAACATCAATACACCGTGCCCCTGCTGCAAACACACACACACACTGACACACAGACAGACACCGCGAATGGGTTCCCAAGCAACAACATCCCTCTTAACAAACGCCCCCCCCCCCACACCCCAACCCTTCATTTCCTGTCCACCTTCAGTCCGTATCCCATCTCGTTCACTGTTTTCTGTGTAGCTGTCACCCGTGGAGGGCTGAGTGTCTGTCGGCGCGCAGAGTCACAGTGAGGCCGGGACACGAGAGCGAGCACGCCACCAGGCTCCCCGCACTCACAGAATCACTCTGGATGAATATCTAAAAGGGGAATTTCACTTTAAAACACTTCTTCTGGGGTCCTTTTTTTTCCAGCTACCTTTTTGTGTGCACCGTTTTTAGCTTGATTGCTTCAATATTTAGATATTTGATCAGCATGTCAGCAAACCCGTGCACAAAACCGACAGAAGCCCATTCAAAGTCAAACTCCACGTTAGACTCATTGCATATGCACACCCCCGTTTCTCATGACTTAAGTCTCATGACGATGTATTGTATGTATGCGCGTACGCATGTCTGGAATCACATTTTCTCGACAACCATTCGCCCGATGGTCTTCCCACTTGGCGGGTGTGTTGCCGAGGACCCAAGAAGTGGTGTGTCGAGTGTGACGTTGTTTGGGTGAGCGGTTCTTAAGAAATATGGATAGAAATATAAAAATATCAATACCAGAGGCCAAGCAATGGGTCCGTTTTTGAACAGGGACATGGGCACGACACACAAAAACCTGGCAACTACACTCCGATACAGGTTCTTGTGAGCCTGAGTCCCGTACCTGTCGGTCTTCTGCCGAGAGACTCCTGAAGCGACCCATGGCCTCCCTGATGACCTCTGTCTCCTGGAGGTCAGGCATGTCAGCCATGATGCTCTTCCGGTTCTCCTCCAGCCACAGCTGGAAGCCTGTCCTCGGCCTGCAACGAGCAAACCCACACGCGCACACAAATTAACATTGTTGAGGACAAAAAGTACAAGAAGAACCACAACTTAAATAGGTCACGCAAAGTATGTTTTGTAAGTGTGTTTGTAACAGTGGCTATTACGGCTCCACCCCAACAAACAATGCGCAAAAACATTACGAGGCGGCCGTCCAATGGCACAAGACAGAAATCGGCGGGACCTAAAATGTTATTTGTTCGTTCCTATAACTATATGTCCTACTCAAAAAGGTTAACAAAGGTTTATTGGAGGTCACTGAATTCTTCAGCGCATCATGGTGTGTGTGTGTGTGTGTGTTCCGTCTGTCTGAAACAAACAAAACATACCCTGTCTCTTAAACAAATCACGATGGGCTGCAATCTAGAACTAAACACAATACAAGTGTGTGTGTTCTTGGGTTGGACACACGTCGCCATACGCACAGAGTAGATGTCTCAACCGCATGATTATCTCTTTCTTCTTTCATGTAATTATGTAATTAAAAGGGTTGACGTCATTGTTGCCAGTATCATTATATCCTACACTACAGGTGTTCTGTATGGTGGATAATACCTATGGAACTTGGGTGGCTCAATAGGCTACATCATGTGAGGTAAAGTTCTGATCATAACTGATGCGTGATTTGATAAATACATACAGTACTTATTCCAAATGCAAGATGCAGCTTGAGATTAAACTACTGTAAATACAATGAAGTGTGTGTTGTTGTTGTGTCGGACACATGTCTCAACTGCGTTCAACTGAGTTCCCAACTGCTTGACTCATTATTATTCATTCATTAATTATAATACCAGGGTTTAATACTGTCTGTCACTAATCTAAGATGGTGGTGTAGGCCTATAGGTCATAATTAATGGGATACAAAATAAGAAGAAATCAAAGAAGAAAAAAAAAGTATTTCTGCAAATCACTCGCAAATGAAATGTATTCAAAGAAATGGCCTACTTCAGCACACCGCTCAAATGAAATGGGCTCCTAAAACAAAAAAGGCCATGCATGCATGCAGCAGGCTGACCTCTGTTGGCCCTCAAGCCCAGTTGCATGCTTTAGCTCTCGCACTAGTGGGTGACGACGGTTTGAAGACAGAGTGCAAATATTTCATAATCTGAATCTGTAAATGCTGAAAAGATAGATAACCAAAAGAAAAGAAAACAGGAGGTTAATAGCAAGATCTCACTTTTTATTTTCAGAGTCATCTACTGAGTCTGGGGGAGGGGCTTCGGGTTGCTTCAGCCTATCAGCAGCTGGCTCCGTGTTCACTTGAGCCTTCTTATTGGCCGCCTTGGAGGTTGCCATTTGTAATAGAGTAGACTGTGTCTGGAAGGGGAATGAGAACAAGGGCGGTTCATAATACCTCATGATTGCAACACGTTTTACACTTTAACCCACTAAAAGATGACGTTCGCATGTTCCCATCAGCAGAACTTGCTACTCACTCTAGTAGTCAGCATCGTCTGTCATTGGAAAATTGTCAACCCATGTAATGTTGTGCTTACACCTTGGCTAAAAGGATAATAACCTGACATGGTACATGTTCATTTACTGACAATGCAGTACTTCAGAGTGTGTGTGTGAGTGTGTGTGAAGGATACCTTAGACTTGGTTTTTGGGGCCAGGGGCTTCAGAACGGGGCCCTTGCTCTGTTTCCCAGAGGATCCTCCCTGAGGAGTTGGCCTCCGCACCGAGGTCATGCTGTCCAGGACATTGATGACCCTGGACTGACCCGACATGGAGGGGGACTTCCCTGAGCCCAGAACCTGTGTGTACACATGCACACACACACACACACACACACACACACACACACACACACACACACACACACACACACACACACACACACACACACACACACACACACACACACCACACACACACACACACACCACACAACACACACACCACACACACACACACACACACACACACTTTTCTTAACAAGATCAGTGGCAGGACCATAGATCACAAAGGAACAGAGTAATATGCACATTGTTTTAATGGTATCTATAGTATTATACAGGAGATTATGTAGCCATTCCTCCACTCATTTGCATTTTCTTCTTCAAGAGTATTCCACTTCAGAATGGCACTTCTAATTCATCCAGGGGCCAGTATTTGGGCTAAGACTAGGGGCAGTAAGGCAAATAACTTACCTTAAAGGGATTTACACGTCCTTCTTTGCCAACTACAAAAGAAGCACAGAGTCAACATTCACTCAGAGTACTCATTCAGAAAAACCCTAAAACGTGATATTGAGGGAGAAATGTTAAAATTTCAACAGAACTAAATATGACAAATATGCCTCGTCTATTCTATACGAGATCCATTGGTCAATTGTGTCCATGTGTCCGTACTTAAACAACTCCCATGATACGACTCGAGAGTGCGGGTCCTACCTCATGTTTATGTTTACCCAACATGTCTTCTTCAGTTATGCCCATTTTCTTGATGTTGAATGTTCCTACACAACGCATGTATCTCCCCCCTGTCCCTATATAACCTGTTACTCCCCCTCCCCCTGTCCCTATATGAACTGTTCTCCCCCGTTCCTACACAACCCATGTATCTCCCTCCTATATAACCTGTTACTCCCCCCTCCCCTGTTCCTATATAAACTGTGTATCCCCCCCCCCCACCTGTTCCTATATAACCTGTGTATCTCCCCCCTCCCGTTCCTATATAACCTGTCACGCCCCCCCCCCCCCCTGTTCCTATACAACCAGATATTAAGATTATCAGCTGCTAGCGATGGACACCCTTTAATAAGATCAGGGTCAATCTCTGACTCCACTGGTCCAACCCCAAATTACCTGATGATTGCATGCCGTTAAGGCCAGGGCGACTTTCAGTTTACTCACTTGGCTTTGGAGACGGCTTCTCCGGCGAGCCCGCTGCACCTCTGGCAAACGGATTGAGGCCTACATCCCAGAAAAAAACACATGCAGTGGACCAAAAATCAATGGGACACATTTAATCTCCAGCTGTTCTACTGTTATAAGAGGTGAGGGGGCGGGGGGTTGGGCAGGGAACAGCGAGACTGACGTTTTCTGTTTTCGCCGGCGGTCTCTTCGGTCTCCATCTCCTGGGCACCCTCCTCTTCCTCCTCCAGCTCCTCCTGGGGCGGCTCTTCTCTGGCAGGATGATGCCGTCTGCCGTTGGCACGGCCGCCTCCTGCCTCACTCTGAGCGTACCTGTCCCGAGGAGACACCAGGAAAGCGGGGTTTAGCTTCCTGTGGTCTACCCCTGATATGGGCTATTCAGGAAACGTATCCGTCAGACCCCTCTGGAAACAGGCCTGAGGAATTACATTTGTATTTAGGGCATTTGACACTTTTATCCAAAGCGACTTACAAAGAAAAGGTCTGATTCCACTGGGGCTCGAACCCAGGACCTTCTGCGTGTAAAGCAGACGTGATAACCACTACACTATGGAACCTTGCACACACAAACATGCAGGTACACACACCATTAGCCGTGAGAATTAGCCATGAGAACAACAATGTATTCAGGTTCCTGTGCAAACGTATAGATTTCTTCAGTTCTACGCCTGAGGAATTACATTTACATTGAGGGCATTTGGCAGACGCTTTTATCCAAAGAAAAGGTCTGATTCCACTGGGGCTCGAACCCAGGACCTTCTGCGTGTAAAGCAGACGTGATAACCACTACACTATGGAACCTTGCACACATAAACATGCAGGTAAACATGCAGGTAGACATGCAGGTACACACACCATTAGCCGTGAGAATGATCCAGGAGAACAACAATGTATTCAGGTTCCTGTGCAAACGTATAGTTTTCTCCAGTTCTACACACCCGCTGAACAGGGCCTGATGAATTACATTTACATTGAGGGCATTTGGCAGACTCTTTCATCCAAAGCGACCGAAAAAGTCTGATTCCACTGGGGCTCGAACCCTGATTCCACTGGGGCTCGAACCCAGGACCTTCTGGGTTCACACACGACACACACAATGAGCTGTGAGAATTAGCCATGAGCACAATAAGGTATTCAGGTTCATGTGCAAATGTATTGTTTTCTTCAGTTCTACGCCTGAGGAATTACATTTACATTGAGAGCATTTGGCAGACGCTTTTATCCAAAGCGACTTGCAAAGTAAAGGTCTGATTCCACTGGGGCTCGAACCCAGGACCTTCTGCGTGTAAAGCAGACGTGATAACCACTACACTATGGAACCTTGCACACACAAACATGCAGGTAGACATGCAGGTACACACACCATTAGCCGTGAGAATTAGCCATGAGAACAATGTATTCAGGTTCCTGCGCAAACGTATAGTTTTCTCCAGTTCTACACACCCGCTGAACAGGGCCTGATGAATTACATTTAGGGCATTAGGCAGATGCTTTCATCCAAAGCGACCGAAAAGGTCTGATTCCACTGGGGCTCGAACCCAGGACCTTCTGCGTGTAAAGCAGACGTGATAACCACTACACTATGGAACCTTTCTCTCTCACACACACTCACACTTACTTACTTACTTACTTACTTAACGGTGACAATTAGCAATGAGTACAACAATGTATTCAGGTTCCTGTGTCAACGTATAGTTTTCCTCAGTTCTACACACCCGATGCCGCATCATCTAAACACCACAGACAATTACACAGCATAAGATCCCGCCCTGCTTGGACTTGGACGTTCTCCCCCCACCGAGAGTCTCGCCTGCACCTGGGAACCTGCTCCTCCTCCTGCTCGTCCACCTCCTCCTGCTCCTGCTCCTCCTCCTGCTGGAGCTGGTGGGCCTTCTCCATGGCCAGCTCGCTGAGCCTCTGTGCCAGGGCCATGCGTCTGGAGCGCGAGGCGTAGCGGATGGCCAGCGTCACCACGTTGTGGGTCATCAGCTCCGCCAGCTCCATGCAGCGGAACTCCCTCTCCAGCTTACAGGACAGCTGGGAGACAGGGGAACACAGACCGGGTCCTTCTCAACACACACTCATATGTTGGAACTGCAGGCCAATGGATTCAAGTTGGAAGCCGTTTGTCGAAACCCTACATTGTACATTGAAACATACGTCGTCGTTGTTGTTGTTAGTATGCAGAGAATAATAGATGCCAATCGGTTATAGATGGGGCTGGTAGTACTTAGCACTGTTTAGCATATTGTATGTTTGGTCATGAATGAATGGGGCATCTGCTCGTATCCCAGATATTATGCAGGCAACCTAGTAAGTATGAAACTTGTTATATTAACTTGCAACTATGAATAATTGAAACCTGTTGTATTCTCATCTTCATAAACCATATATTACTGTCTCTTTCAACAAATGTACTCTTTGTAAGTCGCTTTTGATAAAACTGCCAAATGCCCTTAATGTAAATGTAAAATGGTACTTCTGCTCTGAACCTAGCTATTATGCTGACAACCTAGCAATTATTAAACTTGTTCTATTAACCTTGGAATTATGAATGCTTGAAACCTGTTATGTACCACGAGCGACATATTGCCGTCTCTCGTCTGACAAATGTACTTATTGTCCCAAATGCCCTAAATGTAAATCTAAATGTACTCACTCTACTGTAATGCAGCGTTTAAAAGCAGGAATAGACAATACTTATGGCACGTTAGGATATCCAAAATCAACATCTAGTCTTGTGCAACGATCTGGATATCACTGAGTTACAGCCTCAAGTTTCAGCTGCCTTGGCAGACTCACAGCAAACATCTTCATGAGGAGCTCCTGCTGCTCCTTCTGGGCCTGCTCCCGGCTCTCCCCGTCCACCTCGTAGCCGCTGCTGGACAGGAAGCCGTAGTGGTTCTGGAGCAGCACCGAGCGCCAGTACTGCTCCTGCAGGAGGACACACACGGCTTCAGGGGCTGCTCTTATCATCATCATCATCATCATCACCCCCCCTCTAGTTCACTGGCCTGGCCAGCTTCTAGTTCACCGCAGGCCATTTAGCCGGCCAGGCCACCGGGAAAAACTCCCGGTGTTCCCAGTGGCCAGTCCGGGCCTGATCATCATCATCATCATTACGGGGCAAAAATATGATAAAAATATGTAATATGTATGTGCATGTGACAATTAATCTTCTTGAATCTTGAGAGGCCATTCCTTACCACGGTTGCTTAACAAGGGTACTTTAGATAGGTTGGTTCAGTTTAATGAACTACAAACTGATCATTGGACATTTAAGTACGCTACATTTGACCCAAATCTTTGTTTTGTTTGCTCCACAAAAAAGTCAGTGTTCTCATATACAAGGCCTCTAGTTTTGGGTATTGGACAGTTTAACCCACCGTGAAGAAAAGCCAACAAGTGGTTGTTGGTGGTTGTACTGCTGGAACTACTACGCTGCACAGGTCTTACCTCCATCTGACCCTTCTCTGTGGTGGTCTGACACAGGGGCAGCTTGAAGGGCAGGATGGCCACGGCGGGCCTGGGCAGGGTGGGGGGATATCTGGAGCCTTTACATGGAATGCACCTGGTGGGGGGGGGGGGGGGGTGGATAATTAGAGACAAAACAGAGAAAAACCCAATATCAATATACGTCTGTGTAGAGTGTGTGTGGTTGGTGGCTGGTTTAAGCAGCCTCACCTGGCCCGGGTCAGGCTTGTTAGACTGGGGCTGGGTGAGGCTGCACACTGTGGTGTATTATTGACTAATCAATGCTCACAGGTTAATCCAGCCATCCCCATCCACACTCTCAGGAGAGCTCTAGCATGCTAGCAGGTACAATTTGCTCTGTTCGATCAATAAACTAGATGATTCAACATTCAACTGCCCGTGTCCTTGGTCTGGAGGGCTTACCGGAGTTGCTGGGGGTTCTCGTGCACCCCGACCACCCAGAAGTGGTCCGACTGGCCCTTGCAGGTCTCCCTGGTGTTGCACACCTGTGTCCACGTGTTGCCAAGGGAACGGTTCAGCATGCGCACTGAGCCCTCGGAGTCTACATAACATGGTGTTCCTGGAAAGACAAAACATTTGATTGTTTAGGGAAAA
Organism: Coryphaenoides rupestris; assembly: GCA_002895965.2. NCBI lineage: Eukaryota > Metazoa > Chordata > Actinopteri > Gadiformes > Macrouridae > Coryphaenoides > Coryphaenoides rupestris. Next base: position 149,683 of record PIJE02000721.1, on the reverse strand, counting down.
ACATTGGAATTTTAAGATAAAAGGGACAACTCCCAAATGATTCTATCAAAAAACAAGGCTGCACAAAGTGTCTTCAGTTGTGAAGTGTCACACTTCAGTTCAAGAGTAAATCATAACAGTAGGATACTCAGTGCTGTGCCAAAAATATAGTTTTGCATGCATTTTGTATGAAATATGGTCAGGGGAAAACGCCATTAACGACGGGTGTCCATTATCCTGTCCTGTAAAAGGTCCCATCCAGAGAGGACCGGGCGGAGGGTCGCTCACCCTCGGCGGTGAAGCCCAGCCAGGACAGGTGGGCCTTGGAGGAGAGTGGGAGCGGCTCTCCGTGGATCACCCGCCTCCTGCGCCGGCCCAACTGCAGCAGCTGGACGCCCAGGGCCTGGTGCCCGTCGAAGCCCGTCGCTGGTGGTAGTACACAAACACAAGGCCATTTAGATTTTTTCAACAAAGAAAGAAAAAACAAACTGTGTATGCATGTGCGCGTGTGTGGGTCACATGTTTTTCCATGTAAATGGATTGCATTTATATAGCTCTTTTATCCAAAGCGCTTTACAGTATTGCCTCACATTCACCCATTCCATACACCGACACAGGTAACAACCAATACGTCAGGAGCAGTTAGGGTTAGGTGGTGTCTTGCTCTGGGACACCTCAACGTTCGGCAGCGCCCAGGGATCGAACCAGCAACCTTCCTGTTGCCAGACAACTTACCTCCTGAGCTACTGCCGGCCCATGTAGACGTCTACCAGGGCCGTTCCTGTCAGACGATTGGTCCTCTTGAGACCGTTGGCGCGTGATTGGTGCATGGAGCCCAAGTGTCGGGGACCAACCCCACCGAGGCACCAGAGGTGTTGTAACAGTGAGTGTGTGTGTGTGAGTGCGTAGGCTTACCGCGGTGGTAGACGATGAGCAGCTGCTCCCCGTGCGCGGCCATGCTGACCACGGGGCCCGGCAGGCTGAAGAGCTCCATTTGCACGCCCCCGATGGAGAAGAGGCGGAGTTGGAGGGCGGAGGTGGCGGCGGCGGCCCAGCCCTGGCCCAGGCTCAGCGCCCTCACCTCCTCGCCCGCCGGCAGGTCCACGATCCACTCCTTGTTGGCGTCCCACGAGGAGAAGTGCAGGCACTGCAGCTTACTGGGGACCACCACAACAACAACAACAACAATAACATGGCAGAGGTGAGCGTTCCAGCAGGATGTTGACACTACATGTACAGGAATATGGACATACTTTAGGGGTGGAAATCACATGAGACCTCACGATTCGATATTATCACAATATTGGGAGTTTTGCGATTACATTTGTTGCAATATATCACAATTATTTTAAGTGAAATAAAATCAAAAATGACAATTTGAATTCAAGTTATATCCTTACAGGAGCCAAAATGAAAAAACCAGAAGTGGATCAATGAAACAAAATAATGTAATATTTGAACCAGTTGCACCAGTACTGAATTTAGCAATGTACGGTATCTGGTATCGGGGGGGGGGGGGTGTTTGCCATCGCCAGGCTGGGTGGGGCGGTGAACTCCTGGGATTGGCGCAGTTGTGGATAATGAGCAAGATTTATGAATGAACTTATCTTGACACATGCTTTGCTCCCCCCAAAGTGAGGCTGGGCACTGACCGACACCGACTTTGCCATCGCCAGGCTGGCTGTCAAATCAACCCTCGTTATTTTTTCAGCGTTTCAATTTTGCCATCAGCACTTTATGAACCCGAGTAGCAAAGACATGTGCTACAGCGGCACCCCAGACAGGACTCGAGAGATGGAGACGCCACATGCCCTGCGGATCATGTGCATAATGCAGGAGCAGCAGATCTAGGCTCACAACCAGCAGACCCATCCTCCATTCATCCATCCAAATCTCCAGGGGGCAATAGTTACCGACAGAACCCGGGGTCTCATCCTCGGTCTCAGGGCCCCCCACGAGGAGCCCCTCATTTGCCAGGACCAGTGTTGGCCCTGCGGCCAGTTCGGACACATGCAAGGCGAGTGCCCGTTAACGGCGGTTCTGCTGGATTCTGGGAGTAGTCAGACCCTGATTCACCAAAGCCTGGTTTGACTCGGGGCACTGTTGGAAGTGGGAGAGTGCTAGTTGTATTCATGGGGGATGTGTTATCTGATCGTGACCTTAGAAATTTTGAAAATAAATCATAAATCATGCAGTGCCGATTCCAAAAACCAGCCAGCCTGGCGACAACACATCCGTGTCGGTCGGTGCCCAGCCTCACGGTGGGGAGAGCAAAGCACATGTCAAGATAAGTTCATTCATACTGTATATTAGCGGTGGGGGAAAATATTGATACAGTATAGTATCGCGATACTTTGCGTGGCGATACTGTATCGATACATGGACGCCAAGTATCGATATTTTATTATGCAAATACGAATTAAACTTTTTGCTACCGGAATAATAAAATCAATTGCTTTTTCAGTCCACTAGATGGCGCCGTCATGGGGAGTAAGCGGGAGCACAGGAAGTTAAACAAAGATGGAGTCCGCGGAGAAAGAAATTAGAAATGCGCCGTCCGCGTTCAAATCAAACTTTTTTTTTTGTACAAGGAAGTTGCATTGTTCATTTCAATACCAGTAATAGTACAGTAGTCCACACACACGCACACGTGTGCATTCAGTTAAGTTGGAATATGACTGTAATACAAACAGTTCAGTTTGTCAGGTACATGCAACATAGATTACAGTGTTGAGGTCTGTCTGCTTGACAAAATCCCATTTGCTGCAATAAAAATGATTGAAGTGAGATGAACAGACTGAAAACTTAATTGTATTAGATAAAACAGATGTTGACAAAGTTTTACTTTGGGGACATAATTTGTAAATGGTAATAAATCGCAATATATCGCAATATTAATATCGCAATACTCAGCATATCGCAATATATTTAGAATCGCAATACTATCGTATCGTGACTTAAGTATCGTGATAATATCGTATCGTGAGGCCTCTGGTGATTCCCACCCCTACTGTATATCAGGCTCATCACTCACAGCTGTACTATATACTCGTAATTCACCGCTCCGCCCCCCTTGCTTCACAACCAAATGCTAAACCACACCCCCTCCCCACTCCCACCCCCTCATGACACACCTCTATACATTATTTCACAGTACACACCAACCACAACAGTGTATTATTTCCTTTGAGCTTAAAGGGCTCCTATTATACCATCAGGTGTGAGCATGATTAGATTGACATCACAAGTTGGAGTGTCCACCCAGATGTATGGTGGATAGATCAGCCTGCCAGTCCACTGGGTAGGCTGGTAGGCTGATCTATCCAGCATACTTCTAGGTGGACACTACCACTCGTGATGTTAGGTGGGGCCATTCCAACGTTTATTTATTTTTTTATTTTAATCGCTTGGAATGGCTAATCACGCTCACACCTGGCGGTATAATAGCAGTCCTTTAACAATCGGCGACAAGAGAAGGTGAGCCAGGTGAGAGCGGCGGTGTACCTGGCCAGCTCGTGGGTGGCGGGGCAGGCGAGCAGCACGGCCTCCTGGGAGAGCTGGGCCAGCGTGTGGCCCAGGGTGTTGGTGAGGTGCATGGCGTGGTGCACCGCTGTGTCGTGGAACTCCACGTCCACCGCGTTGTCCTGCTCGTCGTTGTAGCCGCGCACGATGCCCACTGAGTTCCACATCTGGAAGAGAGAAAGAGATAGAGATAGAGAGATACAGAGATAGAGAGATAGAGAGAGAGAAAGACAGTCACCGCTGAAATTCATCAGACCAGAGGCAATGCGACACAGCAGAGGAACCTTGTGGGTGTTTTTACATTGCACATTAAAAGCAATCAAATCAACACTCCTTTTTTCCACTATAAAAGGGAAAAAAAGGAATAAAAGGTAATAGCCTCCCCACAGAGTTTCATTTTTACATATACTGCTTCAGAATATATTTAATGATGTGTTATATTTTAATTGACTTGGCGTCTTGATGTTGTACTGTGCTTAACTGTGATTTTATGTGAGTTTTTATGTGTCGTGATCTTGTTTTTACTATTGCTGCACAACCAACCACAACCCTTTGGGGACAAATAAAGTTCTACTTGACTTGTATCCATGATCCTGTAGTCAAAACGATCTAGACAATTCATTCAGTACCAGTTAATACAGCTTACACTTCCAAACCCTGCATAACCATTAAACTGCATTATCACTGGGAAAATCCACAGTGAAGTGGATTTAAAATACAAGCAAAGTCATACGATCACACACTACACAGAGTATGTGTAGCAGGTTAAATACCCAGCTCCAGCGATGGGAGATTTATATATTCGCCATGTGTATGGAATTTCTTGTGTTACGGAGTAAACATGAACAGTTTAATATGAATTCCGGTCTAGTTAGTCTATGAGAGGTCACTGTGCTGCAAATTGTGTGCCGTGTTAAAATATATAATGTATATAATTGAAAAAAAAAAAAAAAACTAAGTCCCACCATGAAGCGATGTGTGAGATGTGCGGGGGTGGAGCCAGGCTGGAAGGGCTTCTGGGGCGGGGTGGGCATCGGCCCCTCGTACACGGGCCGCGGGGGCAGCAACGCGCCAGCAGGAGGCGCTATGGTGCTGCCGGCGTCGTCCTCGTCTCCGTACTTCTCATGTCCCAGCTTCAGAGAGCCCGTATCTGAAGAGGTCACAGAGTCAAGCTGGCGTCCCCTTAAGGTCTCCACAGCTGTTCAGAAGGAAGTCTCCTGCCACCTTTGTGCCATTTTTACTTAATTTTAACGTACCGAGAGAGTTCTCGTCGTCCAAAAAGGAGCCCCTGTTCTTCACCCGTCCTGTGGCGGGCATGAGGTCACCATCGTCATCATCATCATCATCATCGTTGTCGCCACCGCCCACAACAGGATGCTTGGCGGGCGAGCCTTCATCCATCAGACGGTCGTCATCTTCATCGAACAAGTCGTCATAGACATCGGCTTCTTTGACCACAGGGGCCTGAAAAAAAAATAAAAATAAAAGAGAAAGAGAGAGAGAGACACACACACACACACCACACACACACACACACACCATTACCGTTACAACGATACATAACGCACACACAAAATAAAAAAAAAATCACTAGCTTGCCATCTCAACATGACATGCAGGTAGATTGTTCCAAACATCTTGAAGAACTAGCCACAGTTCTTCTGTGGATTAGGCCAGCCTCAACTGTTTCTGTCTCTTCATGTAATCCCAGACAGACTCGATGATGTTGAGATCAGGGCTCTGTGGGGGCCATACCATCACTTCCAGGACTCCTTGTTCTTCTTTACACTGAAGATAGTTCTTAATGACATTGGCTGTATGTTTGGGGTCGTTGTCCTGCTGCAGAATAAATTTGGGGCCAATCAGATGCCTCCCTGATGGTATTGCATGATGGATAAGTATCTGCCTGTACTTCTCAGCATTGAGGAGACCATTCATTCTGACCAAATCCCCAACTCCATTTGCAGAAATGCAGCCCCAAACTTGCAAGGAACCTCCACCATGCTTCACTGTTGCCTGCAGACACTCATTCTTGTACCGCTCTCCAGCCCTTTGGCGAACAAACTGCCTTCTGCTACAGTCAAATATTTCAAATTTTATCAGTCCAGAGAACCTGCTGCCATTTGTCTGCACCCCAGTTCCTGTGTTTTCATGCATAGTTGAGCCGCTTGGCCTCGTTTCCACGTCTGAGTTATGGCTTTTTGGCCACAATTCTTCCACGAAGACCACTTCTGACCAGACTTCTCCGCACAGTAGATGGGTGTACCTGGGTCCCACTGGTTTTTGGCAATTCTGAGCTGATGGCACTGCTGGACATCTTCCGATTGAGAAGGGAAATAAGCATGATGTCTTTCATCTGCTGCACTAAGTTTCCTTGGCCGATCACTGCGTCTACGGTCCTCAACGTTGCCGTTACTTTGTGTTTCTTCAACAGAGCTTGGACAGCACATCTGGAAACCCCTGTCTGTCTTCAAATTTCTGCCTGGGAGAGACCTTGCTGATGCAGTATAACTACCTTATGTCTTGTTTCTGTGCTCAGTCTTGCCATGGTGTATGACTTCTGACATTAAACTGTCTTCAGCAACCTCAACTTGGAAGCAGAGTTTGGCTGTTCCTCACCCAGTTTTAACCCTCCTACACAGCTGTTTCTGTTTCAGTTAATGATTGTGTTTCAACCTACATATTAAATTGATGATCATTAGCACCTATTTGGAGACTATATGCCTACAAAATCCCTGACTTTGTGCAAGTGTACGTAGAAGAATTTATGCTGGTTTGAAGGCAAAGTGTGGTCACACCAAATATTGATTTGATTTAGATTTTTCTTCTGTTCACTCACTTTGCATTTTGTTAATTGATAAAAATAAACAATTAACATTTCTATTTATAAAACTTTTGCACAGTACTGTATATACAGTATATATAGAGAGATTTTATTTTTTTTGAATTTCTATATTATTACTTTTTGTTTAATGTCCAATATTATATACCAATTTCACAAAAGCACATTCCCTGTTTGTAAAAGCTAAGGCAATAGCTTTATTGCCCCCATGGCTACCTTGTTGGTCTTGGTGGTGGAGGAGGAGGAGGAGGAGGTGGGGAGCCCGTCCAGGAGGCCCAGGCAGCCCTCGGTGTCCGTGTACGCCACCTGGCTGCCCGAGGGGTGCCAGGCCATGCCACACACCGTGTAGCCCTTCTCATGCTTCTGCCTGCAGACACACACACACACACGATCATTTCCCCTCCTTCCAGAAAGCTTGTAAAACGGTTTTGAAACCAGACATACAGTCAACCTCCAACCGTGATGACGTCAGCCATTATAGTGATGTTAGGTGACCTCTCACCTCTCCACACACAGCTTGCCCTCCACGTCCCACACGGTCAGGAAGCCCCCCACGCTGCCTGCTGCCAGGAAGCGCCCACAGGGGGACCAGACCACCACGTTGATGGGCTGGAGGGGGGGGGGGGGGGTTACAACACACACAGTTGTAAAGACCACCGCATCCACAGCGACGTCTGGCCGCAGCAGGGGCCACAGGACATAAATCACCCATCATGAGGGATTGACTTTAAGATAACCATGAACATGACTGTCTAGTTCAGTGATTCTCAAATGGGGGTGCTTTGAAGGATTGCAGGGGTATAAGGAACTACAAAGAAACACCCTCTTAATACAATTTAGTAAATCTAAACACAGTAACAGGTTCGGTAAATCTTTCCAATAAGAGCATATCACTTAAACTTTAAAAGGGTACTTGGGTGAATTTTGTTTTTGTAAGATAAGATGGAACTTTATTAATCCTGAAGGAAATTCTTGTGCCAGGTTGCATAGCAATAAAATAAAAACGATAGAGAAATTAACAGAATAACAAAAATAAACTAACAGATTTACAAATGTACAGTCATATATATAAAAAAAATATATATATAATTTCTATGTTTTTACTGTTTAATGTTAGGCACCAATTGCACAAAACCCGCTCTGTCCTTACCTGTGTGATCATGTCATCAGAGAGGGTGCTCACATGCTCCCAGGAATCTCTCTCGTACAGCTGTACGCGCGTCTCCACGGGAACTGCTAAAACCTACATGCAACAAACAGCATTCGCACACATGCACACGCACACGCACGAACGATGAGGATCTATACGTTTAGTACTGCATGGATCATTCATGAGCTGAACACAGGTAGGCTCGGGAGCCGAACGCAAGACACCGACCTTGGCGGTCTTGGGTTGCCAGGCCAGTCGACACAGGGACTTGGCGTTGCCAATGTCGTTAGACTTATGCAGCACGGGCCAACTTGTCACCTGAGTCTAAATGGGAAGAAAGGCAATGAACTAAAGGGACAGACAGCAGCATTCAGGAAGAAGAACCTCGGTAAGATGATTATTATGCATCACGTTTCCAGAAGAAGAACCAAGACGTACTTGTTCTTCAATGTTCCACACAACAACAGAGCCGTCGCAGCTGGCAGACGCCTGGCAACAGAGACATGGTATTAAGACACATTTAAGTCACGTCAATTTTATTTGTATAGCCCTTAATCACAGTTACAGTCTCAAAGGGCTTTACAGGCCATATGATTATGGGCCACGTGATTATGACACCCCCATAGCCCTAGACCCCCCTAAGGTCAAGCAGCACTCCCTTAATTTAATTGAAGAACACCACATACAGCTATGGTTTTATAAAAAAATGTAATACAATAAGTAATGTAATATAATAAGTTTCATGTGTGTACAACACGGATTTTAACAAAATGAGGTTTGACCCGAATAGAACCAGTACAATAAGTACATTTGTCCAAAGAGTGTGAAATAACAATATATTGCATGCGGTACAATGAGATTTTAATAGAATAGTATTGAATATATCTTTCTTCGACATGCATAGTACTGAACTCCACTGTCATCATTTTTTCTGCCACCCACCAGGAATTCATCTTTGGGGTCAAAGGTGACACTGAGGACGGGTGCATCGTGACCCCGGAGTGTTTTCTGCTGGCTGCTGTCCGCCACCTCCACCACCTTCACCATGAAGTCACTGGGCAGCAAGGGGAGAGAGGGCACGGCAGGACAACAAGATTCAAGAGTGAATGAATAGAAACAGGAAGTGCAGAGTGTGCAGCCAGCCACCCCGAGTACCGGGGTAACGACACAAAGAGCATCCGTGATGTGATGAGCAACACAAATTGTCAAATCAATGAATGTGAATTACAGAACAACAGCAATTTCCACTCTTCCCCCCCCCCCTCTCCGCCAGAATCCAGATAGCAAAAATAGACCCTTCAGATGCATTTGTATTCTTTTATTTATTTAATTTTTTTAATCAATCAATATCATGGTAAACATTATCGGTACGAGAATAGCCGCATCAATCTGGCACCATACCCCGCGCTTGCATCACAGTAATAAACTGCTTCGGGACTAAATCAATACTGCCTGCAAAAACATTTGTCACCAATCAAGGGTAATCATAAACCAATCTGAAATGTTGCTCGGCTTGTATGGTGGAGAAACACACACCCACAGGTTGTGACGTACATAGTTGGTAAAAAAAAAAAAAAAGGAAATGTAAAAGCTACGCTCACAGCATGCCCTAGAGAGAAGAAAATATAATTTAAAAAATATGAGCTACAGGGTGAACAAAAAGGGAAGAACTGGTGCGTGCACAGCTTTAAAACCTGTGAAGACACCATCAAGGGATAAAAGCGGGCATCGACTGTTTTGTCTCAGTGAATGCCTGCATTTACAAAGTAATCAGATTAAAGCAGGAAATGATCAAGACAAAATTACATCTTGCCAACAGTCTGCCACTATAAATACCATGTTGATCACAACACGTTCCAGTAACTTCAATAACGCTGGACACTGCAGTACTGTGTACAGAATCAGTTCCAGTGGCAAGGTTGCTGGTTTGATCCCTGGGCCTGTCCCTGAGCAAGACACCACCTAACTGCTCCTGATGTGTTGGTTGTATGAATGGGTGAATGTGAGGAAATATAAATGCAATCCATTTACCCTTTATCATTGAGTGGGTAGGGCCAATGCCAACCCTAAACCCTCACTCTAAATTACAAAAAAAGTGAATCAATGAACATCACTTTGGATGAAAGTATCTGCTAAATGACTCAGTGAGTCCACTGTAGCAGAGAGAGAGAACAGTATCTAGGCCCTACTCTTGTATCTAAGCGCCAACAGGTGTGTATATTTGGAGCACCTGGAGCCGGCGGCCACCCTGGAGCCGGAGTGGTTGAAGGCCACGTGGGTGGCGTTGGTGGTGAAGCGGGTCAGGATGCCGTCCGGATCCCCGTCAGGAAAGGTATGAATCTGGACCGTGTTGTTGGAGGCCGCGGTCACCAACTTGCCCTTCTGTGAAACCAACAAACGTGGCACAAACAGGTTCATTCATCGGCATAGGAGGACAGCGTTTAGATAGAAGTTCTTCATGAATTAATGAATACATTGGATTGACTTATCGTGGAAAGGGTCTAAACACAACATATTAGGTTATGGATCCTCAAATGAAAAGGCATGCCTTAAGTGCCAGAGAGTAGGCCTTGTCCCCCACGTTGATGGACCTGGGGTCATCGTCGTCCAGGCTCTCCCAGATGCGAACATCGCCGTCACTTCCGCACGTCACAATGAACCTGACGGAGAGAGAGCACCACCCGTGATTACAAGGCTATATCCCTCGGCATTAAATTAACAAAAAAAATGTACACAAGCCAAGGTTGGTTTTTGGTCATTTCTCAGGAGTGGTCTATCTGACAACCAAGGGGTTAACGTGCATAAAAAAAAACTATGCAGACAAAAAACAATTGTAATAACAGGACAACATTTCAAACCTATATAACCTAACCTTTACTGTAACTAACTAACTGTAAGGCAGACCTAAACCAAGCACCCCTCTTGACAAGATGTTACCACTGCTGTTTACATGTAGCACTCAGTGACCATGGCACCTGATCTACTTACAAGACATACATCTTGTCAATAGATCATAAATCTTTCAGTTCTGTTACCCTGTGCCAGTCATTGACAGCAGCCAAGATTGACCGAATGATGTGAAAAGCGTTCAAATAAGCACCGCAAAGTTGGAGGCCATAAGCAATATGACATGCGTGGTGTGACGTCAATCTGAAAAATACAAATGACTGATTGTTACTTTTGTTTTGTTTTTGCATCGTTACTTACTTCCCGCTGTCATCAAACGTGACGTCGGTGTGTCCCTCGGAGTGACCGTAGCGCATGGGCTTCCTCTCACACGGCATTTTACACAAGACACCCGACTGTCAACAAGACAAGAGCCGTCAATAAAGACACTGCAGTGTGGCACTTATAAACATAACCGATACATTAGACTGTTATACAGCAAAACAGACTGATTCTAGTTGAACTAGAATCCATACGACGTTCAGTAAAACGTGTATTGTACATACAATACATGAGGGTGTATTTGTATACAAGTACACACATTTTATGAACCATACAAATGACATTACAGATAGTTTTAGCGGTCATTGTTGAGAAAGTGCAAAACACGTAAAAAAAAAAAAACAGCCACAACTTTGTAATGAAACAAGTAAACAATATAACACACGACAAAGTAAACGGAGTAAATTACCCAAACTAAACGAACGCTGAATCTCCCGCGCTGTCGTAGGAAACAAGGAAAGACGCTTCGGAACTCCCGCCAGCTGCGTCATGACGTCATTACGCAAAACACACCTCTTTCTATATCTTTTTTTTTTTTTTTTTATTATTTTTTTTTTTCAAAATTAATTTATAATGTATCAATTTGATCCCTGTCATTGTTGGACCTATGAGTTGAATTCGAAAAGATCTTATGTGATTACTTATGTTTATGTTTATTTATATTTATATTTATCTATGTTTTCTGAAGGAAGGAGACTGCTGCTTTACAATAGCAGTCTGTCCAGATTGTATCTGTTTTTATCAGTTTCAGACACATTGTCTGAAACTGATAAAAACAGTTTGCCTTATTATTAAAGCATGTCAGCGTTATGAGTTAAATAATTGTGTTACTTAAAAAAAGTACCACCTAATTGATGTTAAAGGTATCGTGGGTAAATTGTAAGATTGGCCGATACTGTATAGGCCTACCAGGGGGAACATTTAGGAAGGCTTAGTCCCAAATAAGATTCACATTTCGTTAGATCTGCAATGGTTTATTATGTAGGCTACTCACTGTGGTAAAGGGGGACACCCAGGACATTGATGGTTAGAGGTTGTTAGAGGATTTGCCAATTGGTCCTTTGACTCCAAATTAGCCTTTGTGCCAATGTGTAATGGTAGAACAACAACACTTTAAAATCATCATGCTGACACTGTTGATCAGCCACAATTAATTATTAACAGGAATTGGAAATCTAAAAGGGAAGCTTGGCATTTACATTCTCTTCTCAATCCTTTCTGGCCCTTCACATAAATAAAACCTCAAGGTCAACCTCTAAATGAAGCTTCTTAAACATCAAATGGCCTGATGCCAATGTTGTCTGAGGTCGAAGTTACCCATTATATGGTATCCTCATGGCCACATGCTATTTACTATCGGCTAACTGTCCATGTGTCAATACAAGACATGTCTCTGGGGATGATTTGATGAGCAGGACAGGAAGTATCACTTACCAGACAGCTGTCTATCCAGAATGACAGCTATGGTCACCATCATCATCATCATCATCATCATTTCTCTCTTTGAAAACCTAAAGTAAGCCTGAAGCACGCATACACACACACACACACACACACACATATACATATTCGCTGATATGCTCAGATTCTTAATAGACTCTCACAAAACTGGATCACACAACCTATTCATATTTCATGTAGGTGGTCCAGAGGAATCGATAGCCCACGTGTAGCTCATTTTATTCTTTGTATTGATCCAGACTGTACATTGACCAGCAGAGGGTACACCGTCACCGTCACAGTCAAAGGGATCAAGTCATAATGTGCAGCATAAAAAAAACCTCTTCCTGCAACGGAGAGATTTTCTATGAAATTCAAGAAGGATATCGACATGGTCCGCTTTTAAAACAGGGGAAATATTATCCTCGTTCAACAACAACAAAAAATGCAAACCAGTATACTTCCGGAACACAAAAGGCAGTGACATCTGCTGAGTGGGTCTATTGACGCAAAAAAACAAAATATATATATATAAAATAAAATTAACAAGGGAAAAATAAGAATGGCAATCTGCACAGTAGTTAATAAACATGTTGTATATATGCATTTAGAAAGGTCGATCGATATTGCTTTCTATGACTAAAAAATCCAAATGATCTCCTCGGTGAGGAGGAAATTGTCTTTTTCATGTCCTTATCTTTAATTTTCCTTCTTGGTGCTGTGGCATTTAAATGTGTCCCTTGGTAGATAGCTGGATGAATCCTCTTCAGAAGGTGCATCATCTTCCACAGAGTTAGGCTTAGCCCTCCCTCCAGAGGCCTGGGATAACCACTAAGTGTGTCTTAATGTGGAACAAGGTGTCCACTGAAACCGCAGCACTCATACTGCCCGACATGGTTTGGTGCTACTGGCAGTGTTACACAGTGTTAGTCTGAGGAGTAGCTCGTAGACATATCCATTACAGTCCTTTATACTGACAACCGCCGGAAAAACAAGAGATAAAAACATAAAGGCACACTTGGAAAACCTTCATTTGAAAGGTGCTTTTCTGAAGGGTCGCAGATGACGCACAAACTGCCCCAAAATATTGGTGAGGCAGTAGCGCCATCTTGTGGAAATAAGCAGCAGAGCCTGCAAAACGGTCAATGGAGCGGCTTCATGACTCCAGTGAAGGTCTTTTGGATGCGCATAAACAGAGGAGAGGAGGTCAATAATGTGTTTACACACCATTGTACCCACACCTTAGAAAAGTGTCTATTATTAAATTACACCTCACTGTTATGTAAATGGAAATGTATTGAAGGAACATCAGCAATGTCCTGAAATATAACTCCTATTAGTTTTATACCAAAAGCAACCCAATCTTGACATCATGGCTATATCAATGAAATGCTTGATTGGCAATAAGCAACGTCAACGGGCCCCATTTGCCCAGTGATTTAACTTTTATATCAAATAATATATAACAATACAAATAATACTAAATATTCAGATCAACGTTCAACTCTTGCTTACAGCACAAGACAACTGTGATCTTTGTCACTGGGTGGTTTGACATGATGATTAGGCCTAATCGAATGTATAGGCTTTATGCGTGTCATAAAGTGTTTTAGAAGTGTCTTCCACATTGTGGTCTGCGGTTCGTTCGTATAGTTCACATGGAGCACGCTCCGTCACACTTGAAGTGGTACTGTCGGAGGAAGTCCCTGAGCTGAGGAGGCAGCGGCAGGTCGTTGATGCCCTGATACGTGGTGCAGCTGCACACCACCGCCCTGCACAGGTGCTGCAGGGAGAAGGGGAAGTTCCTGGGCAGGGGCCGGGAGAGCAGGGGCTCAAAGAAGAGGCAGGAGGCGGGGTCGCTGTAGTGCCTGAGCAGCCCCGTCACGCTGGGGTCCCGGTACATGCAGGGGTCGCGTCCATCGAAGCTGAAACGTTTGTCGCTCTGCTCGATGCGCGCATGCAGCGAGCGGCTGTAGCGGCGGAAGCTGACGGAGAAGAGGAATTCGTCCTGGGCGGAGTCCCGGAGCAGGAAGGTGCCCTCCGGCTGGCCCTCCAGCAGCTCCTCGGCCTCAAAGCGGTTCAGCACCCCCCAGTAGCAGGGGCTGTTGTTGATCTGCAGGAGGATCTGGCACCAGAATGTAGTCCGTGTGGCCGCCTGCTGCCCCGTGGGGGCAGGAAGGGTCCCAGTCCTCCAGGCTACTGCTTCCTGTTCCTGGAGAGCAGCAGATGTCCTCCCAGGAGAGGGGCGTCGGAGGCGGGGAGCAGGAGGAGGACGAGGCATGGCTTTTATGGGGAGCCTCCAGGCCCTTGAAGGCACCTGGATGGGGAGTGTGTTTCTTAATAAGGTGCCAGCAGTGAGCCAGCTCAGACTTGGGGGAGAAGGGGCACTTGTCCTGCATGAGCTCTGAGACGTGGATCTTGCGTTTGGACCAGAGCAGCACTGAGAATGGTCTGGAGCTCCCCGGGGTATGTTGGTGGTGGTGATGGTGGTGGTGGTGGGAGCGGAGGGGTAAACACTGGCCAACGGCGTCTTGGAACTTTTGCCGCAAGGATCGGCGAGACATGGACTTCCGACACACCATGTCTACGTCGGCTTCACCCAAAGTGCTGCAGCTGCACTTTCTCTCCCGCCGGCGTCTCGGACACGAGGTGGACCGGACGCCCAGCTCTTCCACCCCCTCCACCACCTGTCCCTGGAACACCTCCTCGTTCTGGGAGCTCCTCGAGCGCTTCTTTCCCCGCCATACGTAGCTATCGGCGCTCCAGCTGCGGAGGCCAGACTTTGGCCTCGTGTCCAAGCCCTGCGGTTTCTTATCCGACATTCTTCTCCACCTTTACTCTCCCTCGCTCTGCAACAATACAATAAGGAAGACACAAGAACATTAGACGTAGCAATATGCAGAACCAGAGGTGTGAGTTTGGGCTAATCTTCATTTGTTTGGCTGCTCTATCACTCCCAGACACAAACACACACACGCACGCACGCACACACACACACACACACACACCTGTACACTGTCAGCATTATTATTAACTAAAGCATAGGTCTCTAGTCTATATGAACAACTAACAATCAAATATTTGCACTGTGTGTTTATAATAGCAATGTATTCAGCCAGCAAAGTCCTACTACACGCAAATAGGCCCAGTGTACTCGAGATAGGCCAGTAATGCGCGTCTGGACGACATATAGTCTCAAAGCCAACACCTAAATGTCACTTTTTTTGCCCCACAATTAAACACCAGAGCGCCGTACTGCGCATGTTCTCTAGTTAGATCTCAACTGTACTAGAAAGCAGACTCTCCCCATTTGACATTCCGCAGTCTTCAGTCATTTCCAGCTGCATACTCTGACTCTGACTCTGACTCATACTTTTTTGCATTTCGTTTCACGTTGTGGCATTACGCTGATATTTCCAGCCATACCACAGCAAGACTTCCGCGAGTTAACTGTTTCATTTCAAATGAATACAATTTCATATCTTACCTGGCAAATAGTTTAAAACGGTTTCTTAAAATCCATTGTGCGACCAACCAGTCAAGTACTTTTCGTATGTAAAGTGGAGGAGATGCCCACTGGCGGACTGGGCGGTGGGCGGTGGGCAGCGGCAGCAGCGTCTGTCTAGTGGGACCGTCCCGCCCTGAATATAACACCAGCTCCATGGGCGGCGGACGCGGGGGGGTGGGGGGGGGGGGGGGGGGGGGGGGGCTGGAGGGGGCGCTTCCTCCCCCCTGGAGGAGGGGCGAGCTAGGGTTTCAGGTTAACGATGGAGACATCCTTAACGCATTCAGTGACGAATTCAATTTAAAAAAAGATAAGATAAACCCAAGGAAGCAACAACAACAACAACAACAACAAAAAAGACACAAAAAGCCTCGTCCTGACTGAGCCTAATGCATATAATTTAGGGTTATTGCTTCTTCACTCGGCTATGTGCACTGAAGCGGATTGCTTTATCCGCAATAAAAACCCGCGAGTAGTAAGGACTTATTTGGCTATTCATCACTGAATAGTAAAACAACCACCTCATTTAAAAAGCCCTACTTATTGATTGGGTGATCGATGTGTTTCCCGGGTCTGTTGTCTACATCCGGACTATTGTCAATGCCATTGACTGTTAAAACTTCTGGGGACTGCTTAACTAATGTCGTGCAATTTGTCAAAGTCCTACAAGTACAACATCTATCCAGTTTTCCAGTCTATGACATTATTTTGTATTTATTTCTTCATAAAAATGTAGGCCTATAATTTAGCCCTGTTCATGAGGCCTAATGAAGAAAGAACTGTTATCAGATAGATAATAATTCCCAGAGTCCTTTGTGCCTGGGTGTTTGCAGCTGAAATAGATAAAAGGAAATGCAATCAATAAATCCCCTGCAGGTAATGTAGTCACACTCACTTCCTCCCAGCTGAATATTTAATGCTCTTTACAATATCACACCCGGCTGCATTCATGGGCTCCAAGTGAGTACAAACCCCATCGGTGTCTTATTAGGGTTTTAGATGAAAATTGTAAAAAATTAATGGCTTACATTAAACAATCAACTTCTCCAATGAATGCATAACTTGTTGGTGGAAAGATGGAATACATACAAAAATGTATGTAGCTATAGATACAACCCTGAGTAAACCGGGTATATTATCTTAATTGTACATTTATCGTTGACTTAAATGCATGAACAGATACAAAACTGTCAACATATTTTGTTAGCGCTCAAGCAATTCCTTCTTTCTACTACACAGCACATGTTATGCGGTTGTCTGAACGTGGTCTTTGTCATGGGTTGTGGTATAAAACGCTGAGAGGACATGTCTTATTTTGGTAGCTGTGTGTGAGACCTAATCAATGCATCAAGCTGTTTTAGTGCATAATGACAGGACACAGAGACATCCAGCCAGAGAGGACTCAGGTCTGGTGAATATTACAGAGGCATCGATTTGCCCGGCCTGCACATCTAACAGTTGTATTGTGCTCATCCATAATTAATACATCCCCTTATTAATGGATCTTTCAGTATTATGATTTGTGTTTTTA